>CM061539.1:111132185-111732185 GCA_030864215.1 Capsicum pubescens
GAGCATACCAATTTGCTTAGAAGGTGTGAGTGTTGATCATGACTCAAGCTCTTGGTGAGAATGTTTGCAACCTGTTGGCCAGTCTGCACATACATAGGTTAAACTAATCCTTTCTTGATCTTGTCTCTGATAAAGTGACAGTCTACTTTAATATGTTTGGTCCTCTCGTGAAAAATAGGATTTGCAGCCAGTTACATAACTGACTTGCTATTAGAGAAAATGGTAATAGGCTTGGTGATTGGTACCCTTAGTTCTGCAAATAACCCTGCTAACCATGTTACTTCTGTCAAGGTTGAGGCCATGCTCCTATATTCTGCCTCAGCTGAGCTCCTGGAAACAGTGTGTTGTTTCTTAGATTTCCATGATATCAATAAACCACCAAATTGCACCATATATCCTGTGACATACCTCCTAGTATTTAGGTATGCAGCCCAATCTGAGTCACACCAACAAACCAACTCTGTAAAAGGATGTGCCTTGAGCCAAATCCTTTGTCCTACAGTTCCTTTCAGATACCTTACCACTCTATTTGCAACTTCCAGATAAGATCTCTTTAACTGTTGCGTGAATTGGCTTAGTTTCTGTACTGCATAGTTGATATCAGGCCTTGTTATGGTTGCATACATCAATTTTCCAACTAGCCTTTGATATAGTGTCACATCTCTCAATACAACATCTCCTTTAACACCTGTTGTTTCATCTACTTCAACAGATGTTAGCTTGATATTAGTCTCCAATGGAGTGAAAGCTGGTTTAGCACCAGCAAGCCCTATATCAAATATAAGTTCTAGAATGTATTTTCTCTGGTTTAAGATCACTCTATTTGGAGATCTTAGCACTTCAATGCCTAAGAAGTACTTAAGCTCACCTAAGTCTTTGAGCTTGAACTGCTGATGTAAAATACCTTTTGCTGCATTTATCATCTCTATATTATCACCTATTATCAGAAGATCATCTACATAAACCAGAATCACCATCATTTCTTCTGACCTCTTCAAAGTAAAAAGTGAATAATCATAGCTACTCTAAGTAAATCCTGCATTGATTAGTGCCAAAGTAAGCTTTATATTTTACTGTCTAGATGCTTGTTTAAGTCCGTATAGTGACTTGATCAGTCTGCAAACTTTGTGCTATCTTCCTTCTTTAAATCAATCTGGCATTTCCATGTACACCTCTTACTCTAAGTCACCTTGTGGGAAGGCATTGTAAACATCCATCTGGTACATGTACCATTCTTTTGATACAGCCAAAGCAATAACACTCCTTACTGTAACTATTTTGGCTACTGGAGAGAAAGTGTCATAATAATCTAATCCTTCTAGTTGGCTATATCCCTTAGCTACCAACCTTGCTTTGAACCTCTCTACTTCACCATTGGCCTTATACTTGACTTTGTACACCCATTTTGAACCAATAATGTTCTTGTCTAGAGGCATGTTAACTACCTCCCAAGTGTGGTTGTCTTCCAGGGCCTTGACTTCCTGCTTCATAGCTTCAATCCACCTCTCATCTTTGCTGGCTTCATTGTAGGATTGAGGTTCAGTTTCTGATGACAAACTGCACATAAATCTCTGATATTTGGTACTGGTCTTAGTAAAAGATAGATAATTTGCCAGAGTATACCTTGTCCCCTTTCTTACTCTTGGTAAGGTATAGTCCATCAACCAAGAAGGTTGTTTGATGGCTCTAGATGATCTCCTTGGAGCAACTTCTGTAGATGTTAATGGTGGATCATCTATACTTGTTTCATTATGAGTAACCTCATCTTGGATGCTGTCATTTTCATGCATTGACATATCTTCATTGTGTGATTCATATGAGTGGTTATCATGATTTGTGTAAACATCTGTTTCTTCATCTATATCAGCATGTATTAGTGAACTTGGTTGAATAAAATCTGCAGGTGAATTTGAACTTCCCTTATCTGCAAAAGGAAATGCGTATTCTTTAAACACTACATCTCTTGTGATAAATAACTTGTTAGTGCACCAGTCCAAAAGTATATAGCCCTTCTGAGTAGTAGAATAGCCCATCAATATAACAACTTTAGCCTTTTTAAAGAACTTATCACCCTTTGGTAGTACTGAAGCATAACACTTACATCCAATTACTCTCAGCTGTGTGAAGGATAGAACTTTGCAGAATAGCATCTCATAGGGAATTTTCCCTCCAATAGATGCAGATGGTAACCTGTTAATAAGGTAGACAGCATCCTTGACATTCAAACCCCAAATCCTGATAGGCATTTAGGAATGGAACCTGATAGCTCTTGCAATATTAAGTATTTGTCTATGTCTTCTTTCAACCACACCATTTTATTGTGGTGTGTAGCGAAAGCTACTTTGGTGTATCACTCCTAGGGACTGAAACAACTCTTTACACTTAGAGTTGATGAATTCTGTCACATTGTCTGATCTGAGTATCTTCACTTGAACACCAAACTGATTTTGAATCATAGTAAAGAAATTTTTTATGGTAATAATATATTCAAACTTCAGCTGTAACAAATGCAACCATGTATATCTTCTATGATCATCAACAACAGTTAAGAAGTAGTATTTCTTATCAAAAGTAGATGTCTTATAAGGTCCCCAAAGATCCATATGTACAACATCAAAATATTTTGTAGCTCTAGAAGTACTAACAGGGAAGATCAATCTAGTCTGTTTTAGCCAGTGGACACACATGACACTTATTTATAGTATCTACATCACTATTGTGTCTTATTATATTGAGAGTTCTTAATGCTTGAGAAGAGGGATGTCCCAGCCTCATATGCCACAACCTGCAGTCATGCACCTCTATTCCTGCAACTTGTTTCTGATAGGCTACATTATTAGAAGTTCCAGTTACTCAACATACACTCTTAAGGATGTATAGTCCTCCTCTTTCCTTACCAATCCCCTTCACCTTGCCACTGTGAAGGTCCTAAAACACAAAGAAGTCAGGGTAGAAAGAAACAAAGCAAGATAGTTGCTTAGTTATTTTAGACACTGATAGCAAATTCAGCTTAAAATCAGGGACATATAACACATCTCCTACAACCTCATCCTTAAGTACATGTGTTTCCCCTACATGTGATATATCAACCTTAGCTCCAGTAGGTAAATTTACTTTATCACATATGGTGTTATCCATTTTGTGACAGTTTAAAAAAATATCTTTGTGTGCTGCAACATGATGTGTGGCTCCAGAGTTTACTATTCACTCATATGGAGCGCTATGACTAGAATAACAAGTAACAGTACCTGTCATGTTAGCTTGTTCTGAGTCATGTGTCTTCTTGTTAATCAATGCCATGATTTGTTTGTATTCTTCTTCTGAGAAACCTTGTGTCTTTGCTACAATAGCATTGTTGATATCTTTATTACCTTGGTTGTTGTATTGATCATTCAAGCATGAGTTGTCTGCCTTAGGTCCAAGAAAACTGTGAGTTGATAACTGATTGTTGTTGTGACAGTAGCTGATTGCCCATATCCACCAGTTCTGCCTTAACCACTATAAAATAGTTGATTTGGTGTTCCCCTTGTGTTATAGGTGTTTTTCTTCTTGTTCATCCAGTCATTAGGATATCCATGCAGCTTGTAACAATTCTCCCTTGTGTGACCAGGGAAATTGCAGTAATCACACCTTTCGTTCTTGTATACTTGACTTTCATAACTTGTTGATGTTTGATTCTTGTTCCCATATCCTGCTTCTGCATTATTTCTGTGCGTTTGCATAGTAATAGGTTCAGTCTTATCACTGATAGTGGTAGCACAAGCAAGTTGTTGGATCTCATCTTCAATTATCATTGCATATGCTTGATTTAATTTAGGTGTTGTCCCCTTCATCAATATTTGTCTCTTTGCTTGATCATAAGCATCATTTAGGCCACTCAAAAACTGTATGAGCCTCAGCTGACATAAGTGTTCTGCATAATCCTTAGACTTAGGACAATTACATGATGGAGTGGGAATAACTGCATCAAGTTCACTCCATAAGTTTTTCAACTTAGTGAAGTATGTTGAGACTGAATCTGTGCCTTGGTGAAGGTTATTGATTTCTCTGTGTAATTGATATAACCTTATGCGATTTACTTTATCAAACCTTTCCTTAAGATATTCCCATACCTCACAAGTATTTGTTGCATACACAATACCACTGAGCAATTCAGCACTTACAGAACTCATCAACCATGAAAGAACCACTGCATTACATGTCTCCCATTGATCATGCAACTCCTCTTTGTATATGTCCTTACTACAAGCTCTAGTTACAAAGCCAGACTTCCTCTTTCCCAACAATGCAATCTTCATAAATCTACATCAAACTTCATAATTTTCTAAACCAGTCAATTTGATAGGGATTAATGCAGCTCTTGCCACATCTGATGCTCCTAGGAGCAGGGGATCACTAGGATCAATCTTAGGTGTCATGTCTGATTTGCAAGCTACGACTAAATTGAAATCAAAATATCACAGGAACCTTGGAATCTATAACTTGCACGCAGATATCTATGGCTTACAAATGGAGATCGAAACTCCTCTAAGCTTACTAGGTTACAAACAGAAATCACATAGCAGGAAACTCACTGTATTGCAGTAAATTCTCATTCAATTGTGGCTTCTTCAGATCTACAATCGCCTGCTTTGATACCATGTTGAAACAGCTCCTAACTACATTCAAACTCACACATAGCTGCCATTGCAACAGTTACCAAGCTTGCATGAAAAAAAAAAGAGAAGAGGGAAATATTGAGCTAAGATAAAATTTGTGTATTAAGAGTTAGTTACAATGTGAGCTGATTGCATCTATATATAGGCTCACACGCTCATCACATGAGCATCTAGAAGCTTCCTAACAGCTCACTAACAACTCTCTAACTCACTCAACTTACTCTATGATCATCAGCTAACAATATCAAAATAAAACCAATGGAACAGTAACTACTATGCTAACCAACTATAAGTTTCAACAGTTTAGCTAGCTGGAATTGAAAATTATGTGATTTGGTACCATTCGATGAAAATTGATGTACCAGGAACCAAAAATTGGGATGATGAATGCAATCGTGTTATCTTGGTTGATGAATTATATTTCTAAACAGCTGTTTGGCCGTATCATGTATGCTTCTACGATGTTGGGTGCAAATTCATCCACGGAATCTGGAATTACGTGGGTTCTGAAAACTATGACATTGAACTCATGAGAATCGAAGGTTTAAAAATAACTACAACTTGTACTGTGATATATGCAAACAGGCTCTTATAAGCTCTAAAGAAATCTTTTTGTTTGCATTTGGAACCCCACCCCCCCTCCCCTCCCCCCCCAAAAAAAAGAGAAGAGAACATGCATGAGTATAAGACTTGGTGACTCTAAAGTTATAGGAGACAGATCAAACAATCAGTGATCCCACAACTAGTATTATTGACATGCTGTGTCAATCTTAAATGCACTTACTCCGAAGAAATGATGGAAAAATAAAGAAAAAAAGGGAGAAAATATGCTCTTGCTTCAAACATTCGCTTTTCCTTCAAAGTAAAAACATCCAGTTGGACATTGGATTCTATTCAATCTTTGAAGAAAAGAATCAAATAACCATTAAGAATATGAGTAAATAAATAGTTAGAAATAGAAGCGCGACCATGTTATAAAAGCTCCTTATCACTAGCATTGTAATTGGTTCTATATGTATCTCTAGCTACACTCTTTATAGAAATTCTGTTTGCAAATCAAGAAAGTGTTAGTGCAGAAGGCAACTAGTCTCTTGTAAGGAAATTACAGTTTCAAAAGCACCAATCAAAGCTTCAACCTTGCTCTTCTTGCTTTCAACAAGCTTCTTTGCGGTCTCCTCAATCACATTACTAAGCAAAATCTGAGCACCTTTCTTCTCCGACACATCTTGATGCCTCAAAGCAACTTTTTTCAAGTTAGGAATAGTACAACTTTTATTGCGATCAACTACCTTCCCCTTCTTGAATTTCAGTTTCACCGCTGAAGGATCATTATTGGCAGAAACACCTGCCATGCCCTTACTCAAGATCTTTTTCCAACTTTTTCCTATAGTTTCCACTTCAGTTATGTTCAATGCTTCTGTGTTACAAGATGTGTACTCAGTAACATTTTTTTCTTGATCATTGGATAATGAAGGAGAATATGACTGAGAAAATAATTCAGGTAGTGATAATCGAAGCGATAACATGATGTTAGTTACCATCGCGTACAGGATCTACAAGATTTTTCTTCATATCAATATTTTTAGACTTCCGCATCCAATTTGTTGGTTCCATCTTTCTGTATGTTGTACTGGTTCTTCAGAGAAGCCGCTGATGTTAAGTTTTTACTGTTCGTTGCCTCTATGATCAACTGTTTAATCAAGGAAGTTAATTTTGTGAGAAAATGCACCAGCTGGGGACTTCAAAGACTTCCTGATAGACGCTTCAGCTATCATCTTTTCTTTTCTAAAACGTACTTCTCGGTTTCTTCTGCCTACTCCGTCTACAGCTTCTAAAGGCCCAAGAGCTCCATATTTCAGCTCAGCTTCAAAAGAATGTTTCTTTCCATATTTACACCAGTTGCTAGGATTTTTGTCTTGATTTTCTTATCAAATTTAAGTTTTATTTTTCTTAGAAGGAATAATACCATAATTACTTTTAATTTCCTGAAAGGAAAATATAAAACTTTTTCATATTTGGCAAACCTCCTTCTTGGAGGAAAAGTTTTGGACCTCTATAAATAAAATAGAAGACCCCTCTTCTCATACCAATAACACAGTCATCTTTAAAGAGTCTTTGTTTAGGGAGATTTCTCCCAATAAGTTTTAGGTTTTTCAATTTTATTTTTAATATGTAGGTCATTTGGCCAAATCATATTAATAATATGTCTTTTAGTATTATATTTTTCTTGTCATCTGATTTATCGTCTCTATGGTTTGCAAACGTTAAGCTTCCGCATGATGCTCTCTCGATTTCGAACCCAACAAGTGGTATCAAAGTCTATGGTTCGATTAAAGACAGTTTAAGATCACAATTGCAACCAACTTGATGATGATGAAGATTTTGTCATAAAAAATGGTCAAGATACTACATGTGGAGAAAAAGTTTCAAACAAATTTCAACAATCTTGTTGTTAATTCATATTTAAAACCAAAACAATTTTCAACCCATACTTGCTTTAACGCTTGGGCTCCTTTCAACTCGTGCATTTATTTTTAACGCATGAGCTCTACTCTTAACATGTGCTCACTTTCAATGCACAAGGTTTCACCTTCAATCTTATCAACCCGTGCTTTTATTTTTAATTTATAGGGCTTCAATTTTAACTCATATCAATTTTTAATCATGGTAAGCAGTAGTGATATATGAAGAATAAAGATCATGCACAAGAAGAAGAAAGATCATGAATATTTTGCAGAAAATCATGTCAAAAAGGGGAGATTTGTTAGGGTTTTTGCCCTGATTTTTTTATCAAATTTAAATTTTATTTTTCTTAGAAGGAATAATACCATAATTACTTTTAATTTTCTAAAAGAAAAATATAAATTTTTTTCATATTTGGCAAACCTCTTTTTTTAAGGAAAAGTTTTGGATCTCTGTAAATAGAAGACGTCTCTTCTCATACCAATAACACAATAGCATCCACAATGTAGTTTTTAAAGAGTCTTTGTTTAGGGGAGATTTCTCCCAATAAGTTTTAGGTTTTTCAATTTTATTTTTAATACGTAGGTCGTTTGGCCAAACCATATTAATAATATGCCTTTTAGTATTTATATTTTTCTTGTCATCTGATTTGTGGTCTCTATGATTTACAAACGTTAAGCTTACGCTCTCTCGATTTTCGAACCCAACACTAGGGGAATATCTTGACCTTTTGGTAGAGTTCCAGTGGATAGCCTTCTCGAAATACTTCCATTATTAGATGAATGCGTAAATGGGTTGCGGTTATAGGAAACAACTCTGTGCTCTTTGGTCATACTGCTGATATCTATTTATTACTCCCTCTCTTTCGTATTAATTGACCCCTATGGATTTGATATACTCCCTCCGTCCCATTTTATTTATTTCAAATTTTCTAATTTGATGTCTCATTTTACTTGTCCTATTTTACTTATTAAGACAAGCAATTTTTTTTTTCCATTATACCCTTAGTGTAATTGATTACTCCTTGTTATTAGCATTCTTGAAAAATATTGCAAAGAGGAGTACCATTAAAAATACACCATTAAAAATATAAATGATGTTTTGGTATTAGTTATCCATCAATATTGGAACTAACAATAAGATACAATTAAGAGGGGCAAAATGGTAAAGTTACATTATCAATCATTGTTTTCTTAATAAATGTGTCATCCCAATTTGGGACAGGTAAAATGGGATGGAGTGAGTACCTATTAAGAAAACAATAAATAGAAATGCATTTTACATATTTACTCTTATATGCCTTTAAAATTGAAATAATCAATCCAATGATTAAACATTAAAATTTGATACATATTACTCCATCCAATGCATTACGTACGTCTAGAACATTGAGTATTTATAATTAAAACTAGTAATAATTACTTAATTTTGGTTTTGAGAACTGAGATCATTTATGCATCATTCAATAATTTTGAAAACTGTGGATGTATTTAGTAGTCCTGTCAACGGTAAAATGAAAAACATATGTATAAAATACTCTTGATTTTAAAATTTGGACAACTAAATGAAAACAAATATTTTTAGAAAGAAAGTCAATTAATACAAAACGGGGAATAGATGTTTGTTAAAGAATTTATATTTCAGAAGAACCAGTACATGATCACATACAATCCAAAACGTTAAAAACAAGAAATATAACAAGTTTGTTTTGAAATAGAGGATATTACTTCTATAAACTTGATGGATTTTACTTTACATATGTAACAAAACAAAGAAAGAAAGTTTAGTACACACCTCGTATTTCTCTTTGATGAATCAGCAGACAAAGCATGTAGCAGGGACGTCATAAACAAAACACATATAAAAGGCAACAAATATTCATATTAAAGCACTTGGAATAAATACATAACAAGCAAAACTAATATATACTGTTTCATTTTATTACTATATTTTTGTCTCAAAAGTTTTAAACAAAGAACAAAAAGAGAAATAAGTTGCAAGGATTAAAAAAAAAAAAGACTCCATCCACCTTTTGTCTCCTGATCACTTTTATAATAAACACATATCGTGGAAGCAACGACTTTAGACCTTGGGTTATAGCTGAGAGATTCAAATGATGACTACTTATTTAATTAAAACGAAATCTGATTTCATAATTTGGTAATTAGATTATAGCAGATTCGAGGTGGGAATTTGGTGTTAGACAACTACACAAAGTACAACTCCTTGCTGTGTATGATAGTGATAAGTACTGATACATCCTAGTTTGCTACCATATGTAGCATATTTGGATACATGTAAAATAATCTATAGATAGAGATAAGAAAAGGAAGAGGAGACATAATCAAGTTGGTCACTCATACAAAAGCTTCTCAAAGTTATTATGTTATTTTCCTCATTTAGAAATTCAAAGAATGACATGAAATAAGCATGTTGCGAGTAGATATTAAGGGTCCGCTTGGAGATCTAATATGAAATAAGATTGATTTGAAGTTGAAATTTTTAATATATTCAATCAGGACGTATGAATGTCGTGACACCCCACCTTTCTAAGTAGATCAGCCTTATTGATAATGTTTTGACCAAACTCATCAATAGCCCTTTAAACTTGTCCTTAAAATTCACTTAGGCCCCTAAACTAAGGTTTGTACCTATCAAACCCCTACCCCCCCACAATTCTGTTCCTATTGGGCATTTTTTGGCCAATCAGCTAAAATGTCAAGTGTGTGTAATACACACGCGATGATGTGGCAAAAAGTGCTAATTAGAAACTGCCACGTGGCATTATGGTTCATTAATTATGAAAAATTAATTATAATTTTTCTTTTTTTAAAAAAAAAAGGTTCCTTCAAATCCCATCCAACCCACCAGTCCTCTTCAACCCCCCCACCTCCCCACCACCATCACCACCCCCATGCCACCCCTTCCGTTCTCTTCTCCATTATTTATCAAAGATGATTTTAAAACACACACACACACACATGCTTGTCACACCCCTTTTTCTACGCGTACTCCAAAACATGGAATATTTTTAAAGTTCGAAAGGGTTTTATTATTTAAGTGACAAGAAATAAAATTTTGTTTCGGAAAAGGATTATTTGCATTTTTATTCAGAGTCGCCACTTGACATAATCCGGTGTGCCAAGTCACCTTTGAAAAATCCCTTTTTCGAAACCAATTGACTCTTAAACCGGTTTGCGCACAGAGATTCCGGCTAAGGAATTCTGTTGACCGAGGGGAAGGTGTTAGGCACCCCTCGATCCCGTGGTTCGACCACGGTCGCATGGTGGAGTGTATCGACTAATTTGGCATTACAAATGCATAAGCCACACAAAAACACATAAAACAATCCATCAAACACATGAAACAAAACAACTCCAAAATTAGTGTCCAGTCCAATTATACAGTCCCAAAAATAAAAAATGCATAAAAATAAATCCTATTCTCAATTAATCATAGACTAATGCTCTAATGCCTTACCCGATGCCACGGGCCTTCATCACGATCATTCTTCGGGTACATGATACGTCGGGGCATTCCCCGGTGAATAAATATATACAGGTACCTCGGGGCATCCCCCGGCCAAATGAATACATTTCTTAGTGCGAAAAATAAAATAAAATAAAACTATTCAACAACATTCCAAACATTCCACAGAATTTCCAAACATTCAACCGAAGCCACAAATCCTAAATTTTGCCTACCCAAACTATGTTCGCCTAAACCAATCGGCGCATCATGATACTACCAAGTTCGATTAACGTTCATTTCGAAATCAAACAACCAATGAATCAAACTAAACAAAATTCAACCATTATGCCAAGTTTTCAATTCTCCCTCCCACTCGTTTCATCATTTTTTTTTATCAATTAAACCTTCAAAGTTATTCCGATTCATTCCGCTTATCAACGAAATCACATTGTTAAAATTCTAACATCATAACATCAACCAAAATCCAACAACCACCACGGATAATCACAAACGATTCAAATAATCGAAAAATAAAGAACGAGGAGACGGGTTAAAGAAATGGACCTCGATAGAACGTTCTTGTATAATAATAAAGAGACCCGAACACCAAAATAACTCGAACGGAGAACCTCAACTGCGAGTCCCAAAAATCCGAACTCGATATCGGAAATAATCAAACGGACCCAACAACTTGACCGTAAGAGCTGAAACTCGGCATTGACCGAACTCCGGTGAGCTCCAACGACGAAACAGATGGGAACGGACCGGATTCTAGCTGAATCTCATCCCAATATTGGAAGAAAATTAGGGATTTTCGCGACTATAGGACAGATTCGACTAACCAAGAGTTGATTCCGGCGAATCTCACTATTTCCCGACCAGATTCTCGCCGGTGATGGCGACGACGATGTGGTGGCTTAGGTCGTCGGTGGCTGCTGCCAGCGGGGGAGGGAAGGACGACGGAGAGACGACGGCAATGTTGTCGTCGTCGGAACTGAAATCTGAGAGAGATTCGGGGAGAGAGAGAGAGACGAGGTTGCCGTCTCGGAACTGAGATCGGAGAGGTCGGAAGAGAGAGATGGAGACGACGGCGAGACGACGGCGAGACGACGGCGATGTTGCCGTCGCCGGAGCTGGGATCGGAGAGAGAGTCGAGGATCTGCTGATCTTTTCTTTTTCTTTTCTCCTTTCTTTCCCTGTGTCTATTCTCTACTGACTTTCTTTTTATCTCTCTATCTCTCTTCCTCTCTCTCGATCTATATGAATTGCTCTCTATTTCTACTGTTTTCTCTACTCTCTGTGTGCGAGTATGTGCTGTGAGGTGTTTATTGTTTTTTTTGGGTATCCATGGAAACAAGAATGGAGGAGATATATGTGTGTGAGTGCGTGTATAGTTGTTAATCCCTGGAAAATTCTGTAATCTGTGAAGATCAATTGTTATGTGTAGGTGTATGTCCTCTTCCGTGGAAATTGTGTATTGTGATGATATATATTAGGATGGGGTAGTGGGGTAGGGTAGTGAGGTAGGGGTAGGGGTAGGGATAGGGTTTGTTAGAGTAGGGTAGGTAGGTGTTGTTTTTTAATTGGAGGGATAAGGGTTAGGTGTCCACTTTTAATTGGGAAGGTTGTTAATTTGTTATCAATTGGGATTATATGGGGATTTTGGGATAAGATTTGTTTAGAGTTGGTTTTGATTTTTGTCATTTGTGGAGGGATAATTACATGATTGAGGGTACACGGTAGGATAAGGTAAAAAATGGGTAAAAATGATATTGCGGAGGGACGAAATTAGGTGTCTACAATGCTGGTACACCCGCTCCCCCTCCCTTCACCCTTCTATTCTTCTTCTTAATTATTCTGCAAGAAGGAAGCAAAACTTAAAAAAAAAATAAAAAAAATCTCCACTTTCAGCAAGCTGCAGAACTTAAGAAAAAAAAAAAAAGTTCTCATGATACTTTGTCCATCAAGGATACCATTCCCCATTATATTGAATTTGAGTTATTTAAGTTCATAAACATGTAATTTTGAACAATCTTAAAATTTTGAAGTTAATTTTCCGGCGAGTCGACGATGAAAGAGGGGGGTGCTTTTTTTATTAAGAAATTATAATAATTAAAAATAATATTAATAAAATAATTTAAATATAAATTTTTTAATTAAAAAAAAAAGTAAAATATTATTTAATTTACTGTTCACGTGCCCAAGGACAGTGTAACATACTCTCCTTGCCAACTCAGCATTTTGTGCTTGATAGGTACCAATTTTAGCACTTGAGGGGCCTAATAGGTCTGCCTTAGTTTAGGGGCCTATGTGAATTTTCGAAACAACTTTGAGGTCCTATTGATGAATTTCCTATGTAAATTTTCGAAACAACTTTGAGGTCCTATCAATGGGTTTGACCTAATGTTTTTTATTCCAAATTGCATGTCCAAAACAAAATAAGATAAGTATTACTTGTGGCAGGCATACAAGACATGTTTTTAACCTTTAATGAGTCAAACTCATATTTAATGCATAATAATTTTTAAGAATTACACAAAACCATAACTTCAGTTTCACTTACTACAAAGAATCCCATTTTTCCAAACATATTACAAAAATCTCATTTTTTAAGCTAATAGATATACATAGCTTTCTATGTATATGTCAACCTTATTATACATATGAATTGGCATTATTATATATATGTCGGCCTTATCATATACAAAAGTTTCTATGTATATGTCGGCCTTGTTATGTATATGAATCGGGAGAGTAAAATAATTAAAAAAATAGGAGAGAGCGTAAATAATTCTAATAAGATTGGAGTTTATGTTATTTATACTAATAATTTACAATGTTGGGCTTCTACATACAACACCACAAATCTAACTCACAAGTTCAAACTCACACCCTCTCTTAACAAGTGATAATATCAGAAATAATCCAAATTATACCAATATCAGTTCACCTTACCGGACTTTCTTAGGGGTCATAAGCCCAAGAACTTCATCCCAAAGCCCAACACTTCCAACATCAGACAGCCAAATTACACTTGGACTACAAGCTGCTATTGTCCAATAACCAGCTTTAATTTCATCACTCAATTGATCTCTTTTCCATGCACAATACCCATCAAAGAACTTAAAATTATCAAGCCCAACTATACCCCTTTTCACCATTTCAGAAGCACAACCCACACTTTCCTTTGTACCATAATACAAACCCTTCATTGCTTCATCAAAAACCCCACTTTTCCCAAGCCCATCTTCACTTCCTTCATTTGGGCTCACCAAAAAAAGCCCCCCTTCTAATGGCCCACCAAAGTACAACGGCCTATTCGCGAACGTACCGGACATGTCCAATGCCGATGATGTCATTTCCTTAATGGACATAAGTGAAGGCCTGTTGAGAATTAAGCCCGTTGGGATATGCCCCAATGACAACAAGAGAACTACAGTCCGCTCAAAAATCTGTTCTCCTTGTAGCTTCTCAGTGGCAATAAGCAAGCAACCTTTTTCTGGTTCGTGAATTGTGTGGGCCCATTTGCTACCAATTGTGACTGCCGGAGGTGGCGGAAGGTCGTCAACGGTGTCGGGATTGACGACGGAGGAATGATCTTCCAACCGGGAAGGTCGTTCTCCGGCAACTAATCTAGCTCGAAATGATCGCCAGTCCGTTTTAACAATAGGTTTTTCTTCATCTTGAGGTGAAGGTGATGAGAATGGTGAGCTTGCTTGGCAACCTACAAGTACAACATTTTCTCAATATACATTGGTAAAATTATTGTCTTGTCACCAGAAGATCACACGCCATGGAAACAGCCTCTAGCATAAATGCTGGTTAAGGACCTTGTGCTCCAGCCCCTCACGGAACCACGGATAGAAAGATTTTTAGTGAATCAGGCTATCCTTTTTATATGTTTCTCACAGAATACCATTTTTTGTAGCTTAATATGAAAATTGCTCAAAATTTTAGTGCAATACTTTGTTTCTTTACATAGTTTTTCCCAAAAAGAAAAAAGTACTCACACAATTACTATTTGAAAAGTCAATAGAATTTTTGATTGATCACAATTGTTTCATGGCTTTTAAAATATTTTAAATTATGAATTATGGTGACATATAGTCATTTTTATGTAATTTCTAAAGATGTAAATTTTCATATTACAGGAGAGCCATTGAGATACAAAAGCAAGAGAAAAAGAAACAGGGTACTTACATGTAACTGACAAAGGAGTGCCAATTTTTTTGAGCTGATGAAACTGACTAACAGATAACTTTTTTCTTGTAGAATAAGAAATTCTTGATCCTAACAAAGGGAAGAGTTTCTCTGAGAAAGGCTTTGAAGTGACAAACCAAGCTTCCATATTGGTTCGAGAATTTCTTGGTTTATTAGCCAAAATGTGTTGCACCAGATGCAAACTGATCTCTGATCATTTCTATATTGGATAAGTGGATATAGTTAAAAGGGTTGATGTATAAAGAGAGAAATCATTGTGTGTTATATATGGAGAACGTGGTTAAATGTAGACCACATGAAGTTTTTGAGCCAATCCAGTACGAGTAGGATGCTTTTTCACTGTTGTCATAGTGGTTTTCCTAATAGTATGGGCCAGTGGATATGGCTTTACACATAAGCAGAAATGCCAACAGTTATAAGATTACACGTGTATTTATCAAGAAACTGTTTGGTTCTTATAAGTTAGAATTGGCTAAGGTTTGATCTGTAGAAATCTAGCGCACTTTTTTGAGTGATGTGTGGTGATTCTAGCCACAGACTCGGTATGACTTCTTGCTTCTTTAGCCCTTTTTTTCTTTTGTCCTTCCTATTTCTTTCTTGATTTGGTATTAAGTAATAAAAAATATCCATAATATTCTTTGATTGTTTTGGTCAAAAAAGAGTTTCTATAAAAAAGTTAAGTGAAGATTTATTTGAAAATTTGATACTTATTGACTTATCTTCTTCAGTTTTTCCTCAATTGTCATTTGGTGATTCAACAAGTTTCCGGTAGAAGCAAAAAAAAAAATACTATCTCAAATTACCCGTTCCAAATTAAGATGATACATTAATTAAAAAAAATAATTAATAACATATATAGTTTATCATAATACCCCTATTAAATGATGTTTACATTTTAATTTGAAGAAAAAGTAATTAATGCAAAGGGTAAAACATAAAAAAAAAAATTATCTCTTCTTGATTAATGAAAAAAAAAAATGGAATATCAAATTAAAAAATTTGGGACGAATAATTTAAAACGGAGGGAGTAATAAATCAAGTTCCCACTAAAAGGGAATATCATAAATGCTAGTATATTATTTGGATCAAGTGCTACTGCATTACATGAAGCTCAAAAGCTCCTCCAATATAAGTCATTACAACCTAAAAGATAAATTACACAAGCATAATGCTCTAATTTAGAAATAACCCCATAATCACTAATAAGCTTATCCTTCTCCACCAAATTGCAGAATAGTTGAGATTTCTTCACCTCTAACTAGGAATGTTGAGCTAGAACTTCAGAGAATGGAAACCTTCTGGTTAGGCGCGATTTATTATGTCTTATTTGACGTGAATCTTGAATTAACCTTCGCAGTTGATACAGATCAAGGAAGTTAAGTCAGTGAATTCGGAGTACCACAACGTCTACTATAACTTTATTAGTAGCAATTTGTGCGAATTTAATACTAAATGTGTGTATTTTTAAAAGAAAAAACAATTGAGCTATATACGGAGCTCAAGATACAGTAACATCTACTACTCTATGCAACATGCAGATTTATCTTCACTTTCGATGCGGTATCCATGTTGGATTCTCTAAAAATAGTGTATTTTGGAGAATCCGACTAGTATCCGTTGACATTCAAAGAATGACATGAAATAAATATGTTGCGAGTAGACATTAAGGGCCCGCTTGGATATCTGATATGAAATCAAGATTTTGAAATCAGATTGATTTGAAGTTGAAATTTTGTTGAATATATTCAATCGGAACGTCTGAATGTCATGACACCCCACCTTTCTAAAGTACAACGGCTTGATAATGTTTTTGATTCTAAATTGCATGTCCAAAACCGAATAGGATAAGTATTAATTGTGGCAAGCATACAAGTCAGGTCTTCAACCTTTAATTAGTCAAAAACTCATATTTAATGCATAAGAATTTACAATCTAACTCACAAGTTCAAACTCATACCCTCTCTCTCTTTACAAGTGAGACCATCAGAAATTATCCAAATTATACCAATATCAGTTCACCTTACCAGACTTTCTTCGGGGTCATAAGCCCAAGAACTTCATCCCAAAGCCCAACACTTCCAACATCAGACAGCCCAATTACACATGGACTACATGCTGCTACTGTCCAATAACCAGCTTTAATCTCATCCCTTAGTTGATCTCTTTTCCATGCACAATACCCATCGAAAAACCTAAAATTATCAACCCCAACTGCACCCCTTTTCACCATTTCAGAAGCACAACCCACACTTTCCTTTGTACCATAATACAAACCCTTTATTACTTCATCAAAAACTCCACTTTTCCCAAGCCCATCTTCACTTCCTTCATTTGGGCTCACCAAAAAAAGCCCTTCTTCTAATGGCCCACCAAAGAACAACGGCCTATTCGCGAACGTCCCGGGCATGTCCAACGCCGATGATCTCATTTCCTTAATGGACATAAGCGAAGGCCTATTGAGAATTAAGCCCGTTGGGATGAACCCCAATGACAACAAGAGAACTACAGTCCGCTCAAAAATATGATCTCCTTGTAGCTTCTCAGTGGCAATCAGCAAGCAGCCCTTTTCTGGTTCGTGAATTGTGTGGGCCCATTTGCTGCCAATTGTGACGGCCGGAGGTGGCGGAAGATCGTCGACGGTGTCGGGATTGACGACGGAAGAGGGATCTTCCGACCGGGAAGCTCGTTCTCCGGCAACTAATCTAGCTCGAAATGAACGCCAATCCCTTTCAGCAAAAGGTTTTCCTTCATCTTGAGGTGAAGGTGATGAGAATGGTGAGCTTGCTTGGCAACCTACAAGTACAACATTCTCTCAATATATGTTTCCCTTGAAGGGGAACTTCGAGTAATTGATAAAGTAGAAAATTGCTCAAAATTTTAGTGCAATACTTTGTTTCTTTGCTTAGTTTTCACCAAAAAGAAAAAGGTACTCACACAACTACCATTTGAAAAGTCCACAACTAGTATTTGAAAAGTCAGTAGGATTTTTGACTGATCACAATTGTTTCATGTCTTTTAAAATATCTTAAATTATCAATTATTGATATATAGTCTTTTTTATGTAATTTCTAAAGATGTAAATTTTCAAACAAACATTTGAAAATTTTTGAGTTGAATTTACACTAGAACGTAGATAGTTTAACCCTCGTACTTTGAATGGTATTACAGGATAGCCATTGAGATACAAAAGCAAGACAAGAAGAAACACGTACTCACATGTAACTGACAAAGGAGTGCCAACTTTTTTGAGCTGATGAAACTGACTAACAGATGACCTTCTTCTTGTAGAATAAGAAATTCTTGATCCTAACAAAGGGAAGAGTTTCTCTGAGAAGGGCTTTGAAGTGACAAAGCAAGCTTCCATATTGGTCTAGAAATTCTTGGTTTATTAGCCAAAAAGTACTGCAGCAGATGGAAACTGATCAGTGTATTGGATAAATGGATATAGGTAAAAGAGTTTATGTATAAAGAGAGAAATCATTGTGTATTATATATGGAGAATGTGGTTAAATGTAGACCACATGAAGTTTTTTAGCCAATCCAATACAAGTAGGATGGTTTTTCACTGTTGTCATATTGGCTTTCCTAAAAGTTAGTGCTAGTGGATATGGCTTCACACATAAGCAGAAAAGTCAACAGTTATAAGATGACACGTGTATATATCAAGCAGTTGTTTGGTTCTTATAAGTTTGAGTTGGCTAAGGTTTGATCTGTAGAAATCTAGTGCACTTTTTTGAGTGATGTGTTGTGATTCTAGCCACAGACTTGTCAGTATGACTTCTTGCTTCTTCAGCCTTTTCTTCTTTTGTCCTTTCATTCTTTCTTGATTTGTAGTATTATGTTTTTTAAAAAATGGATAATATTGGAGAGTCTATCCAAAACAAATTATCTATGCTACAAAGGTAGAAATTATCCAAAACAATTTGTCTATACTGCAAAGGTAGAAATTAAATCTACATATAATCCGTTTGGAGAAAATTTAAGTTAAGATTTAGTTGAAAATATTCTGATACTTTTAGCCTTTCCTTCCTCATTTTTCTTCAAGAGTCATTTGGTGATTCAACTAGTTACCACTCAAAGCAAAAACTGATTAAACATCTATCCCAAGTGGCTACATTAACTAAAAGGAAATATCAAATTGAATGTTATTATTTGGTTTTGGTGCTACATTACATGGAAGCTCAAAAGCTTCTCCAATATGAGCCATTACAACCTAAAAGATCAAGCATAATGCTCCAATTCAGAAATAATCCCATACTCACAAAATATACTTCTCCACCAAAAGAATATTACTCCATCACATAAGGTATTATTTGGCGGAATAGTAGAGATTCCGTCACCTTTAACTAGAAATGTCAAACTAGAACACCAAGAATGGAAAACCTTTTGGTTAAGAGTGGTTTACTCCCTTAGCGTCATATCTCACGTGAATCTTGAATCCCCCCTGCAGTAGAAGCAGATCAAGGAAGTTAAGTCAGTGGGTTCGGAGTACCACAGCGTCCGTTATAATTTAGTGAGTTAGTAGCAATTTGTTTAATACTACAATGTGTACTTTTTTGGAAAAAACAAAAAACAATTGAGCTATATATAAAGCTCAAGATACACTATGATCTACTCCCCTATGCCACATGCGGTTCTATCTTCACTTCCAATGCTGCACTTGTGTCGGATTCTTCAAAAATACATTATTTTTGGAGAATCCGGCATGCACTCATTGACACATTTGAAGAGCCCGAGCAATATCGATGCGGGTATTAGTTAATATTATTCTGCACATGAATCATCCTCAACTCTCGCAAGGGTAGGTATTTGGCCATGATCAACAAAATCAATCTTGTTCAGTCTAACACAACCAAGCACTTTCTCTGGCAGCTCCTCTGGCTTCTGTGCCTGTGGAATTTAGAGATTACACAATGAGCATAATATACCATTTATAAAGCCAAAAGTAAGCCAACCGTCCTCAAAACAAATTAACATCATTTTTGCTTTGTGAAGAGAAATGAGGGAAATGACGAACCTGAATTGTTAGACCAAAATCAATTATTCCATGTCGTAAACGTTCTCTAAAAGCATCGAGCCCCTTTCTTGCTATGTAGCTGAAGCGATGAATGTCAAGATCAACTTCAAAATAATTTGGGCCCTATAATAAGCAGAGACCATGCACATTGAAAATATTATTGTGGTGTCAAAAACAGCAACAATGTTGCTAAACTAACTTACAAACTGAAGTCATAATATAAAAGAATCACCTGATAAAAATTGTGTTGAGGGCGAGAAAGCACAGGCTTTTCATTGTAAGCATTCATAAGCTTCCTTTCAGTAGCACTTGTAACAAGCTCATCTGGATTAACCAACCCAACCATAATCTTCAACCTCTCTCTGAATGGAACAATTGATTCTTTTGCAAAACCTTTCACCTTTTCCATGTCATCCTCGATGAATCTCTATCAAACAACAGAGTAGCATGTATAAAGGAAAAGTAAATTGGGAAGTAAGGCATACCAAAATAACCATATCAGCAAAAGAAAGACTGCCCCCAGCTACGATTATTGTTTAAATCGGGAAAGGATCATATCAAGGTTCTTGCAGTATTAGTACGGAACCCAACTTTTTGTTAGAAGGTCAACGAGTTGTTATCCCTGAGCCCCAAATTTATCGTTTTGGCTGATTTTTCATGTTGATAACAAGAAGCAAGTTAAGATGCAGACATTGTCTTTTTAGTTAGGTAAGGAGCTGTTAACTCAATATCTGGAAAATGTGAGAGAGGCATAAAAAGTTCGGATTGAGTTTGTGTATTTGACTCTTCAACCATGATAGCTTTGTTCTTTTTAAAGAAAAGAGGTTAATCTATTTGTGATGGACAAAATAGAAAGTATCAATTAAAACAGGACGAAGGGAGTAATCGTCAATCAATAAAATTGCAAGATGGTAAAATTAACGACCTCCCTAGCCTAAACTTTCAGCTAACCACTGTCCAAACCGGGAACACGGAAATAACATACTCAACTTCAAGTAAAGTGGAAGGGAAAAAGGAAAAACAAAAGGCGATGAAAATGTGTTGTTTTTGATTCATAAAATTGAAAAAGTACCTTGATGGAGTCCTGAAACTGGGGAGAGATGTCCTCCACAAAACTTTCAGAAAGTTTGAAATATATTACAATGCTCAAGCCTTCTCCATCAGCATCACCAACGAACATTGGGGCAGGATAAGTGGGCAACTGACAAAGAAGAACTTTATTCATTAAAAACTACTTCGGTTAACTGGGAAAGACTGTTCTAATACCTGAATGTTAACAATTAGTAATGGTGGTATTCTTCCATCTCCTTTTATGGAAGGAAGCTCAATGTGTTGTGCTATATGACTGATCTTTCTTGGGCAAACAAATAAGTCGACCCCAATTGGAGTATAAGGAGACACATTAGTAGCAGGGGCTTTCTTCTTATCTCTACAGATTAAATGAAAAAAGAAACACGTTTAAAATCCATACAAAAGTCTAACAACAGTAATTAATTTCAAAAAAGATGGAAGTTAAGAGCGTACTTGAAATAACTATCACCACGGAGCTTAAAGTTTGAGGGCTCAATCTTTGACCAACTTCCTGCAATAGACTTTTCTTCTGTGCAACAAGGAACTGAAACCCCAGCCCTGGGGCGACGAAGAAATTTTCTTGAAGAACCTACAAGAATACCATTATGTTTAACGTATCATTAACTAATGCTTGCAATAGTTTTTCAACCTTTTCATTTTTAGCACTTTAAATCAGGAAATCTAAACATGAAGGTATCGGCATCATGAACTCAGTAAGATTTAGCTACTACTTAGATTCGAAAGAATGCGAACAAAAATGTCATGGAACAAATCCATATAATGGGATTCTCAAATGGGACTCGATTTTTGCTGAAAGTAAAATATAAAAATGGGGTGAGGTACTCACGAAATTCATTTTTTTCTTCTCCATCAACAGATGTCCTCTTCATAGAAAGCCTTATAATAGTTGACTTCCTTACTTGAGAATGTGGAGCTGAATTTGATCCATTTATGATTTTGTCATTGAAACTCAAGGTATTTACCAACTTCGGTAAAACGGCCTTTAAAACTGTTTCCTGAGTTTTCTCCTGCATCTGAAGTATCTCCTTTTTAACACTTTTAAAGCTTGCATAGGCACGATCCAAGTTCTTCTTCTTCTTGGTGCCAAAATCTTCACTCTTCCTTAGGGATGGAAGTTCGCAGTTTGGAGCACTAAACACCGCAAGTCCATTTCGATCCTGGACTCCATCTTTGCTCAAAACCTTACTGCCATCAATCTTGAGATATTTCCCGTGGTATTCATTGTACTTGAGTTTGCTATCCACAAAGCATGATGACGTTTCATACTGAAGTACTTGTCCACTTGGAATGCTGGGCAAAATATCTAGAAAGAACGAAAAGAAATGGAATGACAAAATCATGAGAAATACTTCTAAACTTAAGAAAGGATACTTCTATCAGCTAGTTTGCTAATTAAATATTGATTTCACAATGATAATGTTATCATTGTCCTATGAGCTTGTGATATTCTGGAAAAGATATAGATTCATCTGCTAAAGAGCATATGATTAGTTATGAACCAATAATGTCTAATTCCAAAATTGTTTTGAAGGAACACTTGGGTCGCTGAAGTGAAATATGCAAATATAGAAAAGATTAAGAATTTTGCGATTTCTTAATCTTTAGCAAAAAGAAAGGAACAAGAGTTGCCAACTTATCGAAGTTATCTGTTCCCACCTAAGCATAGGGCAACGAATAAGGTGGAATTCATTCTTTTCTTTTCTCAAGAGTGACGGCCTTCTAAATCCATAGGTAGAAGAACTCATCAATTATAAGTACAACACCGAAGAAATTATCATTACCTCCATGAACACTACTAAAGTCATCATCTGAGTCGGACTCAAAAATGCTGTGAGAGTCAAACCATGCTTCTTCTTGGCAAACAACTGTAAGAATGTAAAATCTCTTATCATTTTCCTGATATACGCTTTCAGCGTGATTTAATCAGGTAGGTTAACATGGAGCATAGGCATATCAAAGTACAAGGTTCAAATACAAAAAGAGAGTGTACCATCAGCATCTTTTTGACTATGCTGCCACTGCAACTGAGTGAGATAAAATGTAGAATTGGAGACCTCAGATGTTCTGCAGGTTGTAGTTGTATGAACAAACTCACTAACAGCAATATCCGTTACCCGTGCATCACTGTTTCTTTTCCTGGTTCCTATTAGACCTGAGTTTGTGTTCTTTCTGTGGTACTTTCTGTGGCGACGATGGAGTTTCTTCCTTACCCTGATTGTGGTTGCTGGAGTTGATACACAACCACCCATTATTATTACTCAGCTCACAAATCTCACTGCTAATTCGTTCTGTACCATTCGCAGATGCAAATTCCAAGTGGAACTCAACAAGTTAAGTATACCTGGCACGGGAACACAGCATTTGAAAAATATGACAATTGACAATAACAACTTAGTGATAATCAGTCCAAGTCTACGCCACAGAAGTTACAATCACATGACTTACGTACAAATATGTGATTAGTACAAGGACTTGAAATTTGATCCAATACATTATATGCTTTCGCGATTACTGGATTACAAAAGGCTTACCTTAAAAGAGTACTAACATCTGGAGCTAACACTACAATCTACAAATTGATCTTGATTTAGCAGTTCTCAAAACTTAAATACTAGAATAAAACTCAAAAAGATAGGGCAAAAGCTGTTTTTAACAGGCTTAAAAGCAGTGAGCCTCAAAAGGCAGATGTGTAATAAGGAATCACCAAGAATATTACTGACAGAAAAACTACAAAAAACGCAAAGATGGCCAAGTACAAAGGAACTAATGAAACGAACTTTAATAATTTCATGTGATTACACTTAAGAAAAAGAAAAAGAAAAAGAAACTGGAGACATAACTGAAAAGGTGAATAATAAGCTGCTTTTTCTTTCATTCTTTTCTTTTTTTAAAAAATATAGCATATATATTTTTTCTATGTCTTGTCTTTGAAATTGTTAATGATGAAAAAGGATGGAATGAAGATGACCTTGTATTCACTTTGAGAGACTGAATTCGGACAAAACAATGTCAGATTAGGCATAAGAGAAAGTGAAGCAAAAATGGGTCCACATTAAAATCATATGACAAAGCAAACGAACAAAAGAATAACATCAAAATTGCTGTTGTTAGAAACAGAAAAAAGAGGAATAAAAATTAACAATGCAATTGCATAGAAAAGCAGAAAAAGCCAAACTATGAAGAATGAAAACAAATAAAATACAACAAGATACTAATCAACAGGGCAAGAAATACCTAGGAAGATGGATGAAGACGTTAACAGAAGTTTAAAAAATATAAAGACTCGTTCTTTGAGAAAATAAAAAAATCAATCTAACCATGAAATTTCCCAAAGAAAGACCCATCTTTAAGCAGCAGAAAATACAGAGTAAAAAATACTCCAGCTCCAGCTCCCAATTCTAAAGTAAATAATTAATGACAAAGCAGCAACAATAACTAGGTTCAAATTCCAGAGGAGACAAGAAAATACTACGCCAATTTTTTTCCATATGTTTTACCTGCCTTGATGGACGGAGTTACTTATTACCTTCTTGTTGCTAGTATAAAGTAACAAGTATATCTGAAATTAATCGAGTTGTGCAAAAGCTTGGTGGACATCATTTTATTTAAAAAAACAACAACTATGTCTCAATCTCGAACAAGTTATACTAGCTGTGCAAATTCTTTATATAAATGCTCTTTATCTGAACCCAAGTTCCAGCAAAGATGCAGAAATGGGACATCATTTGTAAATTTTGGTAAACACCCACCATCAATATATATATATAAACTATGTAGTACCTTTTTGCTTGTTGAATGAAAAAAAAAAAAAAAAAGAACCTTAATAATGATGATGGATAAATGTATGTCTCCCTCTCTTTGTTAAAGAAGCAGAGAGATGGAGAGGGAGAAAGAGCAAATGGATCCAATGGGTCGGATCCAAGCTCTTTTCCAAATATTTTATCCTTTTTGAAAATTTGAAAAAGCTCTTTCTACATTTAGAATTTGTTTTTATGGATAAATTTTAGAACGTATCTGTTTTTATGGATTTGATTGAAAGAGAAAAACTGAGGGGAGGAATTCAGTGGAGGAAGGAGAAGGAGTGGAGAGGGACAAAAATGTCATTTTAATTTTAAAGTAAATGTGAGAGTGCGTGCGAGTATTTGTTTACTCATATTTATATTTGAAAGAGGGTTGGGCCCAACAGAATCATTATTGCAAGACTCCGTCCATTTCTCTGCCCCACCAAACACTGTCCACCTATTATTACCCCCTATTCATTTCTTTGTTTAAATATACTGCACCCACTATCCTCACTCTTTCAAAATTAAATTGATATTTATTAGCTTGACATTTCATTTTAAAAAATATTTATTAAAAAATTATTTTATTGAATTATTTTAATTAAATATACTTTAAAAATATATTTTACGTAGTTATTTAATTAAAAAAATATTAAATATATAATTAAAAAAATTTAATGTTATAAATAAAATAACTAAATTAAAATAAATAATTTTACTAAGTGGGCCAATCAAAACAAAAGAAAAGAGTAATACTACTCCATCTCATTTTCTTTAGTCACCTCACTAGATTATTTATCTTACTTAATCTATGGCAAAGGGCCAATGCAGTGCAAAGAATGCATGTTGACCCGTTGCTTACTTTGACACTTTTTTATTGGTCTTTTTTTCTTCGTTTACTTTATTTGTTTTATTTTTAATTTAGTATATATTTTAAAAAATATGTAAAAAATATTAAAAATTATAATAATTAAAAATTTAAAAAATATAAAATATCTGATCGACTCTCGAAATTATATCAGTATCACTTAAATTTTAATAGAAGAAAAAATATTATAAATCACAATAACTAAAAACTTAGATTATTTTAAGAATATACTTCCTTCGTTTCAAAAGGAATTACCTGCTTTCCTTTTTAATCCGTTTAAAAAAGAATGACCCCTTTTCCTTTTTGGCAATACTTTAATTTCAACTTTCCACGTGACATATTTAGGACCAGAAGATTAAAGGACATTTTGGTACATTTGACACAACTTTAATTTAAGGCCGCAAGATTCAAAAGTTTCTTTATTTTCTTAAACTTTGTGTCTAGTCAGAGTAGGTCATTTTTTTTAAACGGAGGAAGTAATTGACTATCAATGCTATAAAATTTTGATTTAATCTGTTATATATTTCAAACAAATATGTGATAAAGTATTTGGCTGACTCTCGAAACTATACCAGTGTCACCTAAATTGAAATAGAAGAAAAAGTATTGTGATTAGGTCGACATGCCTGCTTGTGTTGCTTGCTTCAACCGTGTTTTACTATATCACTCCTAATTAATTATTATAAGTTATTTAGATATTAGAAAATTAATAATATTTAATTGAAAAAAAAAAGTAAAATAGACACTTTAGCTTCTTCAACCGCAAATTTACTATATCACTCCTAATTAATTATATAAGTTATTTACGTATTAGAACATTAAACATATTTAATAAAAAAATAAAATGACTATTTAATAAAAAAATAAAATAGTCATTTATGACATATCTTCTTCAGTTGTTTCAATCATAATTTCACTATATCACCCCTAATTAATTATTATAAGGCATCCAAGTATTAAAAAATTAATAATATTTAATAAAAAGGTAAAATAGACATAAAATGATAACTTAACTCTTGATGTTTTGAATTAAGTAGGCGTCTTATATAAAGCTCAAATAAATTTTTTTCACAAGTATTTTTTTATAGTAATTTTGTTATATCACTTTTTATTAGTTATTATAAGTTATTTAAGACATGTCTACTTCGCTGCTTCAATTGTGCTTTTACTATATCACTCCTAATTAATTATTATGATTATCTAAGCATTAGAAAATTAATAATATTTCATAAAAAGGTAAAATAGACACAAAATGACATGCCACCATAAAAAAATTAACTGACTCTCAAAATTATATTAGTGCCACAATTATTATATCAGCGTCACTTAAATTGAAATAGAAAAAAAATTATTATAAATTTCAATAATTAAAAATTTAAATTATTTTAATAATTGACTATCTAAGAGAAAAAGAATAACATATATCGGGCCCATGCTAGCACGGGCCATCAGTATCTAGTTATTAAAATAAAAGTAGTTAAAACTTTTCTATTTTATCCATATAGTTACTGCCTCCGTTTAAAAAAGAATGATCTAGTTTGAGGTGGTACGGAGTTTAAAAAATAAAATAAAAAATTGAATCTTGTGGTCTTAAATTAAAGATATGTCAAATGTACTAAAATGTCCTTTAATCTTGTGGTTTTAAATATGTTATGTGGAAGGTTACAATTAAAAAGTTACTAAAAAGAAAATGAGCAGTGGCGGAGCTAGAATTTTCACTAAGGGGTTCATAAGTGAATATAAAAACTAATCGAGGGGGTTCAATATCTAATATATATATACATATAAAATAATTTTAACCATGTATATATAGCATAATTTTTTGCCGAAGGGGGTTCGGATGAACCCCTAACTTGAGTGTAGATCCACCGCTGGAAATGAGTTATTCTTTTTTAAACAAATAAAAAAAAAAGTATGTCATTTTTTTTTTAAACGGGGGAAGTAATATTTTTTAGAAGCTTATGTTATTCCATTAATAGAAGTATATCTTTCATTAATAATTTTGATATACATCGATATAAATAAACGATTAATTAGTAAAATCTAACGATCTTAGTTATGATTTTTTTAAATATCAAAGTTAAAGTGGCCAATTAAAATTGAATGAAGCGAGTATCATTATTCTTCTGTCTACGTTTACTTATTCAGGATTAATTTAATATGTTTCTTAAGTATAAGAAATAAAAAAATAATTTTACTATATTAATATTTAAATATAATAGTTAATAAATTAAAAATAATTAGAAATATCAAAATCAGCAGAAACTAAATTATAAATTATTTCTTAATTTTTTAAGTATAAAGATATACACATTATGAACAAATTAAAGTGAACTAAAAGGGTTTCATTTACCACAATACTATCCACAAATTTGAAACAAGCTAAGTACAACCGACGTATTTACAAATTTGTTGGAATTTATAGCGTCATTTGTTGTTTTTCCGCACGTAGCTGACATCAATTCTTTCGGTCTAGAGTTCCTTCATTACTCCCTTCGTTTTATAATTTTTTTTATTACTTCCTTTTTCTATTCATTTGGAAAAGAATAATATTTTTTTTTGTTAATAATTTTTTAATTTGAATTTTTACATAATTTAAATTATAAAATTAATATATATTTGAACATGTTTATTAATTTTAATTTAAACTTATAAAATTTTAATTTTTTTTATTAATTTCTTAAATTTCATATCAAATGAAAATTAAATAAATAAATTAAAACAAAAAGAGTACTTTAAGTTAGTCATAGTCATTATTACAAACAATAATGAAGTACTAAGCATTTTAATTAAACTATATATTAATATCAATCGATCCTTTATCAGTTATTCATTAAATAATAAATAATCACAAGTGATGGAGGCGGACAATTAAATAGGGGAAAGTTTAATATTTATTAATTCTTGGTTATAAGGATAATGAAATCTGATAAGTAAATTAATTAATAAAAGAAAAAAATATATTGTAGAATCGACTTAAGTTATATAGGGATGCACTGGTCAGCGACATTCATTCAATTGTCCTGTTCAGATGGATGAGACAATTTCCACTTGAAGCATGCTTCAAGTCTAGCTTTGAGACATTTATTGCAACCGTGCTCTCTTTGTTTGCTGCTCCTCTTCTTCTAAAGCATTGAATAAATGAAGAAAGTGACCCTAGAAGAGGAGGCAATCTAAGCGTTAACAACAACCTTTTAATTATTAAACAAAATGTATAACTGCTCAAAATAATAAAACAAATGATATTTTTAGTGAGAAATGCAAAAAATATATGATTATCATTTTCATTTGTATGATGATCAATCAAATCTTTTTTTCATAAATTTATATGGGATTTTTAGTTTCTAATTTTTTAGTTCTTGATAAATCTTTATACATACTAAGTGTGTTTTTAACACAACATAAAATTTTCGCTAAAATTATTGAGTTACGGTGAATTCACCTTATTTACGATGGTATTATTATAGGCAAATTCCAAATTCATTGAGAATAAATTCAAATTTTAATCATAGTACTTATGTGTATTAATTTGAGTAAAATAATAACTTCATAAATGAATAAAACTATCTTAAATTCGATATGGCACTCCATATTATAGGCAATAATTTGACGAAGAAATAGGCGAGGTAATAGCTCCCCATTGCCATTGACTCAGTGGGCACATGTACATTGTAAAGGCTGAATTCATTTTGTTCAGCCAACAAATAAAACCATGCATGTGCGTTAAGCCATGCATGTTAAATACCCTAAATTTAAGGTAGTTATTCAACGTCAAATAAATACGACTCCCTTCGTTTTAATGTATTTGTCCTATTTTTATATGACAAAGTAAATCAGATTTAAATTTTTAAATTTTATAGTCTTAAATAAAAATATTTCAAATGTATTAAATTTTCCTCAATAATAATGGGGCCTTAATTATCGAACATGAGACCTCATCCAACTTCTCTAGCTAGTTTTTGTATTGCAATAATTACTCCTGCATCGATGATATTTAACTCCCATTTTATAATATAGGAAAAAATTTGTAACGATCCGCTTTTTGATGAAAAATGTGAAATTTGTGAGTTTGAATGATTTGTCTGTTTTACCCCCTCTTCGTAGTTGTATTATGGTATTTCTTGGGTGTGGGGGTGATTGACACGATTCTCAATGCATTTTGGTATCATTTATGCGATATTATGATTTTTTATGGCTTCGAGAGCCTTATTTTAGACTTATGTAGATATCTTTTTATCCGTGCGATGGATGGATAAATGAATTGCGTCAGCAACTCCGAAATATCAATTTTAGGCCAGATAGATCTTTGGTTCAGGTCCTGATGCACCCGAGCTCATTTCGACCTATTGGTCGGAAAGTTGAAAAATTAGAAATATGGGTGTGGGATCCACATTTGGTCGAAACGACCTCGGATGAAAAATCTAACTTCGCCAGCAAATTCGAAATGTCGATTTTAGGGTGGTAACATATTTGGTGTGATTTTACGGCTTTTAAATCTCATGTTGACCCTCGGTTTAGAAAATTGTGATTTCGAGTTTCGGGGGTCAACTTTATGAAAATGATATTTTTTTTCAAAAATCTTATATCTCCATTGGGTCTGGAGCATCGAATCTAGTGTGGTTACATAGTTTATTTGCGTATATCGGACTCTGAACGAATTTCGGGCACCCCATCGAAATCCAAATTGGACTTAAAGAAAGAAAGTGCAGTTTTTTTTTTGTATCAAAATAACTTTTTCCCTCCTTTTTGTCCATATTGCTCATTTTTCATCTTGCCTCTTAAGAGTTAAACCCTAAAAGAGTGTGAGTCTCTTACGGATTTAAGATAAGAATTCACATTTTTCTTAGTAATTTCTTGATTAATTTTTCAAAATCTCAAAAATCTTAGGGCTTGATTTTAAACCCCAATTCCACTTCTTTTCACTTGAATAATAGTTTAATCTTATAATTACTAGTTTTTTATCAATCTATCCTTCAAAACAACTCTGATTCTTGATTTTAATCCGAATTTTAAAGATTTTATTCAGTAAAGTTTAAAAATGATTTTTCTTCGATTTGAACCTCATTTGTGACTCGATTTGACTTGGGTTTCAGATGTAGGTTCCTAAAAATGTGGAAAACATACTTTTGAAGTAAAGTTACAATTTTGCCCTTCTTTTTTGAAAATTCATTTCGGAGGTCCATTTTGATCCGGACCAAAAATAATCAATATGGGTATCATTATTTTGTTTTGACGCGTAGATTCTATATTTTTTGGTTTTAGTTGATTTTGAAATTGTACATGAAAATGAAGGTCATGAATTTGAAGTGTAGTAGGCCGGTTTAGGCATTGGAGGTAGGTGTTATGGCTTAACTCTTTCAGACTGGGTTGGGTAGTAAATGATGGTACAAAATGCATGTTAAGGGTGATAACTAATCATGAAAAATAATTATCTATGTGTTATGCTCGTATGGGGGCCTATATGTGATGTAATTGTCCAAATTAAGATATTATGTATGTGTGTAACTGTGTGGGGTCCTATGTGATAGTGATAGCCCTGAATACATGTGAGTAATTGTATTGTGTTGTTGCAATGCCTAATGTGGTACCATTGGTGTATTGTGATATATTCATACTTGTTGGTATATGAGACATGTGAAAATTCACGGATGAAACGAAAATAATGAGTGGATATTGGCTCACATAGTTGTGGAAATGTATCATTATGGTTGACTGCGAAAATATATGATGTGGTTGATTGTGGAAATACTCATTGTGATTGTTTGTGAGCATTACATCCTCTATCATACTCATTCATGAAACATTGGTTCCACTGTGGCAACACCTGAGTAACACTGACAACACTTTTTTAAAACCCTTCCCGAAAGATATGCCGGGGAAGAGATATTGTAATACCTTATAAAACTTTTTCCTAGGGATGTGCCAGAAAGAAGATATGAGATATGTGAATTTTGTAAATAGGTTGATTGTAACGACCTGAAAATTTGATGAAATATGTGAAATTTATGATTTTATGTGATTTGACTGTTTTATCCCTCCTTGTAGTTGCATTATGATATTTCTGGGGTGTGGGAGTGATTGACATGATTTTCTATGTATTTTGGTATCATTTATGCAATATTGTGGTTTTTGATGGTTTTGAGAGCCTTATTTTAGACTTATGTAGATATCTTTTGATTCATGCGACGGATGGTTGAACGGACTGCGCCAGCAACTCCGGAATATTGATTTAAGGCTAGGTAGACCTTTGATTTGGGTCCCGGTGCACCTGAGCTCATTTCAACCTATTGATCGGAAAGTTGAAAAATTGGAAATATGGGTGTGGGACCCACATTTGAACGAAACAACCTCGGATGGAAAATCCGACTTCGTCAGCAGATCCAAAATATCGAATTTAGGGTGATATCATGTTTGGTATGATTTTACGGCTTTTAAATCTCATTTTGATCCTCGGTTTGGAAAATTATAATTTCAGGTTTAGGGGGTCAACTTTATGAAAACGATATTTTTTGGAAAATCTGATATCGCTACAGCATCTGAAACATCGAATTTAGTATGATTGCATAGTTCGTTTGTGTATATCAAACTCTGAATGAATCCCGGACACCCTATCGAAATCCGTTTCAACTTAAGAAGAAAAAAAACCAACAGTTATATTGCAGATTTTTTGCAATATAAACAACTTTTCACCCCTTTTTGGCCTATTTTATTCATTTTTCATCTTGTCTCTTGAGAGTTAAACCCTAAATAGTTTGGGAGCTTAAAAGTGAAGCTTGTGAGAGCTTGGGAAGCTAGATTAACATCTTTTTCTTGATTTTATTACGAATTTAAGGAAAGAATTCACCCCTCTTCTTAGTAATTTCTTGATAAATTTTTCAAAACCCCAAAAATCTTAGAGCATGATTTTAAACCCAAATTTCACTTCTTTCACTTGAATATTTTTTTTTTATCTTATAATTACTAGTTTTTCATCTATTTAACCTTCAAAACAACTCTGATTCTTGATTTTAACTCGAATTTCAAAGATTTTACCCGGTAAAGCTCAAAAATGGTTTTTCTTCTATTTGAACTTCGTTTTTTACGCAATTTAACTTGGGTTTTGAGCTGTAGGTTCCTAAAAATCTGGGAAGTAAAGTTTTGATTTTGCCCTTCTCTTTCGAAAACCTATTTTGGGGGTCCGTTTTGGCCCCGAATCAAAAGTAGTCAATATGGGTGTCGTTGGTTTTGTATTGACACGTAGATTTTATATTTAATATTTTTAGTAAAGTTTGGGATTGTTCGTAAGAAGTAAGGTCGTGTTTCAAGTATAGCAAACCGATTTCGGCTTCGAGGTAGGTTATGGCATAACTCTTCAGACTGGGCTGGGTAGTAAATGATGGTACAAAATGCATGTTAAGGGTGGGAACTAATCATGAAAAATTGCTATCTATGTGTTGTGACCGTGTGGGGGCCTATATGTGATGTAATTATCGAAATTGAGATATGATGTGATATGTTCGACCGTATGGGGTCCTATGTGATATTGATAGCCTTGAATACATGTGAATAATTGTATTGTGTAGTTTAATGTGGTACCATTGGTGTACTGTGATTATATTCATATTTTATTGGCATATGAGACATGTGGAAATTCAAGCAAGAAACAAAAATAATAAGTGGATAGTGACTCATGTGGTTATGGGAATGTACCACTGTAGTTGGTTGTGGAAACATATCATGTGATTGGTTGTGGAAATACTCATTGTGATTGGTTGTGAGCATTAAATCTTCATATCATACTCATTTATGAAACATTGGTACCACCGTTGCAACATCTGAGAAACACTGACAACACCTTTTTAAGAAAATATTGTAACACCTTATAAAACTCTTTTCGAGGGATATGCCGGAAAGGACATATGAGATATGTGGATTGCATATGTATTGACGAACCTTCCATGGGTCCTACGTCGGGAAGCTTTAGCTCCGTAGGGTATACAGGGATTGTGCGACGATCCCGAAGGTTGTGCGACGACTCCGTGCATCATCATCATCATCATCATCATATACATTGCACTTACTTTATTGGGTTTATGTTGTGTTGTATTGCCTTATTGACTTATCATATATGTATTTGTCTTACCTTCCTTTACTTGTATTTGATGATCTTGTATCTACATGTTCTCTCTTGTTCTATTTATATGTGATATAATGTATATTTGTGTTCAATATCTTGGTGTGTTGTTGTAATATATTTGAGATATATTAGAACTGTTAGTGCAAGTGGTGTGGGCCACCGTTGTGGGATATTTTCTAATTGCAGATGACGTGCCCTTAGTGTATATTTTGTATGCTTTATTTACTACTTTGCTTGGTCGGCCTAAGATACCTACTGAGTACAAGTAGACCGTACGCATGCCTACTGCACCCTTTCGGTGCAGGTCTTAGCTCGAGTGCGCCTCAACGTGATTGACTCATGAGATTGTTGGAGCTTCCAAGGTAGCGGTTGGACATTCATGCGTCCGAAGTTCACCTCTATCTTTCTATAGTTGTTATGTCTTTATTAGTATTCGAGGACAATTATTATTTCTTTGTGGTTATTTTTTTGATGCATTTGACTCTTAGATTATATTAGTAGTTCTTACACTATTGACATCTGGTTTTGGGCATGATTGGCATTTTGGATAAGTTCTTTCCGCATTGTTATGATTACTTATATAGTTCAGCTTCATTCTAGAAGCCTTACCGTGGGATATTTCTATCTTTTATTCTTTTCGTATCAGTTTGGGTGATAGGCTTACTTGTTAAGGTACGCCGCGACAAGTGCCATCATGACCCTCATTTTTAGGTCGTGACAAATTGGTATCAGAGCAACCAGGTTTCATTGGTCTCAAGGTGTAAGAACGGGATGTCTAATAGAGTCTCGCGGATCGCTACGTAGACATCCGTATCTATCTTTGAGAGGCTATAGGACGTCTTTAGGAAACTTCTATCATTTCATTCTTTATCGTGTGAAGTTCTTTCATACCTTGTGTTCTGAGTTGTGTTTCACTCTTTCTATGCGAATGGAGTTGCTTATGCCACTATTAGTTGAGAGATGCTATAAGAAACTAGTGGATATTATTTGTCCGTTGTAGGCTTGTTGATGCTCCTGAGTTGTCATGGGACTAGTTTGTTGATGCCTTTCTGGAGAAATTTGTGCCTTTCAGTTTGAGAGATCATATGCGGGACGAGTTTGATCTTTTGGAGCAGGGCTCCATGACAGTTGTTGAGTATGAGGCATGTTTCCATGCCCTGTCCAGATATACCTTTGATAGTATTTCCACCGAGTTTGAGTAGATATGAAGTTTGTTAAGGGTTTAGATGTCTCTCTTTAGTTGATTATATCTCAGATGATTGTGATTAGGGATTCTTTTTAGAGTATTGTGGATCATGCTAAGATTACAGAGGGTATTCTTAGTGCATCTCAGGGAGGCGCCAAGAGGGTGCGTCATTTTAGTAAGTTCAGGATTTGGACCTCTCGAGGCAGAGATTTTAGAGGTTCTCATGGATATCATAGTAAGCCAGTGCAGGTGACTATATAGAGTTCAGCTGGTGAATCTTCTAGTTCAACAGTTCAGGGTGACCGTTCGGGCTCATGTTGTACTTTCTCTTGTTAAGACTGATCATAGATATTACTATGTGTGTGATGAGGTTGGCCATGTGGCCAAGGACTGTTCTTGCCGTGTGTTTAGAGCTATTCCTATTTCAGCTGTGAGAGCTAGGTGTTCTACCAAAAGTGCAAGAGGTAGAGATGGTGGAGCCTGTATTGGTGGTTGTGGGGCTACTCAGCCAGTTGGTAGTCACAGATAGTGTCATGCTATATCAGTCAGATCTGAAGCGGAGGCTTCAGATATTGTGATCTCAGGCACCGTTCCATTTGCTTCAGACCCGCATCTTATTATTTTATCCTGGATCGACTTTCTTCTATGTTTCTATATATTTTGCTTCGGGTTTTGATTCTGTTAAGGTGCCTGTTGCCATCCCTATTCATGTATCTACTCCAGTAGGTGATTCTTTAGTGGTGGATTGGGCGTACCGATCTTGTGTTGTAACTTTTGCCGGGCGTGAGACTTTGGTAGACTTGCTTAAGTTAGACATGGTCGATTTTGATGCTATTTTGGGTATAGATTGGTTGGCTCCTTCTTATGCCGTCCTAAATCGTTATGCCAAGACTGTGACTTTAGCTTCGTCGGGTGTGCCAAGGATAGCTTGGAAGGGTACACTTCATTCGAGTCCTAAGAGGTTCATATCTTATGTTTAGGCTCGTAAATTGGTTGAGAGGGGGTATTTATCTTACTTGGCCATATTCGTAACACTAGTGTTATTTCGCCTCCTTCCTTTGATTTTGTCGATGTCATCCGTGAGTTTATGGATATGTTCCCTACGGACTTGTCTGGTATGCCTCCGAATTAAGATATTGATTTTAGTATTGATGTTGAGCCGGGCACGAAGCGCATTTCTATTCCTCCTTATAGGGTAGCCCCAACATAGTTGAAGGAACAAAAAGATCAGTTACGGAGTTATTGGATAAGGGATTTATCCGACCTAGTATTTTGCCTTGGAGTGTGCTTGTCTTATTTGTGAAGAAAAAGGATGGGTCTATATAGATGTGTATTGATTATTGACAGTTAAATAAGGTGATGGTTAAGAATAAGTATCCTCTTCCTCGCATCGATGATTTATTTGATCAGCTTCAGGGTGCGGCGTTGTTTTCAAAGATTGATTTGAGGTTCAGTTATCACCAGTTGAGGATTAGAGCTTTGGATATTTTGAAAATAGCTTTTTGGATTCGATATGGTCATTATGAGTTTTGGTCATGTCTTTTGGGTTGACCAATTCCCCTGCCGCATTCATAGAGTTGATGAACTAGTGTTTCGACTATATCTTGACTCCTTTGTTATGATATTTATAAATAATATCTTGGTTTATTCCAAGAGTGAGGTTGAGCATGAGGAGTATTTGTGGATTATGCTTTAGAGATTGAGGGATAATAAGTTGTATGTGAAGTTCTCTAAGGGTGAGTTTTGGTTGGAGTCTGTTTCTTTCTTGGGTCATGTGATGACCAAGGAAGGTATTATGGTTGATCCATCCAAGGTTGCAGTGGTTCGTGACTGGGCTAGACCTACTTCGCCCACTGAGATTCAGAGTTTTATTGGCTTGGCCGGGTATTATCAACGTTTTGTTGAGGGTTTTCCATCCATTGCATCTCCATAGATCAAGTTGACCCAGAAGAAGATTTATTTTCAGTGGTATGATATTGTGAGGCGAGCTTTCAAAAGCTCAAGGATTTTTTGACTTCAACTCTTATATTGGCTTTGTCCAAAGAGGGTGTGGGCTTTATTGTATTTTGTGATGCTTCAGGTGTTGGGTTAGGTGTTGTGTTGATGCAGGAAGGCAAGGTAATTGTGTATGTGTCTCATCAAGATTGGAGCCTCATGAGAGGAATTGTCCTACCCATGATTTGGAGTTGTGTGCAGATGTGTTTGCCTTGAAGTTGTGGAGGCACTACTTGTAAGGAGTTCGTTGTGAGATCTTCTCAGATCATCGTAGCCTTCTGTACTTCTTTACTAGCGAGATCTTCATATGAGGTAGTGTCGTTGGCTTGAGTTGCTTAAGGACTATGACTTGACTATTCTCTACCATCTGGGAAAGGCTAATGTGGTTGCGAATGCCTTGAGCCGAAAGTCGACTAGCATGGGTAACTTGGTGCATCTTTTGACCTAGGAGAGGCTTTTGGCCTTAGAGATTCAGTTTTTAGCTAACCAGATGGTTAGGCTTGATATTTCAACACCGGGGTGTGTTTTGACATTTGTGGAGGCTAAATCTTCTTTGATGGAGCAGATTCGAGCTCATTGGTTTGATAATGTTGGATTGAGGTTGATTCAAGATAAAGTGTTGAGTGGGGAGGATAAGGAAGCCTCATTTGATTCAGATAGAGTTTTAAGGATTGGGGGCTGAGTTTGTATGACGAGAGTGGTGATTGGATTAGGTTGATCTTGGAGGAGACCCATTGTTCTAGATATTCTATCCATCCAGATATGACTAAGATGTATATAATTTGAGGCAACACTACTGGTGGGGTGGTATGAGGCGAGATATAGCAGATTTTGTGGCTCGTTGCCTATGTTGTCAGTAGGTGAAAACTGAGCATATAAGGCCTGGTGGATTATTTCAGAGGTTACCCATTCCCAAGTGAAAGTGGGAACGGATCACTATGGACTTCCTGACTGGGTGGCCTCGTACATCTCATAGTTCTAACAGTATTTGGGTCATCGTGGATTTATTGACCAAGTCAACTCATTTTATTCTAGTTTAGGTCTCATTTAGTGCTGAGAGGTTAGCCCCTATTTTCATTCATGAGATTGTACGTCTTTATGGTGTGCTGGTGTCCATTATTTTAGATCGAGGTCCTGTGTTCACATCTCACTTTTGGAAGTCTTTTTAGGATGAGTTGGGTACTTGGGTTGATCTTAGCATAGAGTTTCATCCTCAGACTGATGGACAGTCAGAGCAAACTACTCAGGTTTTAGAGGATATGCTACGTGCGTGATGGATTTCGGTGGCCAGTAGGAGCAGCATTTGTCTTTAGCAGAGTTTGTATATAATAATAGCTTCCATTCCAATATTGATATGGCTCCTTTTGAGGCGTTGAATGGTAGGCGTGTCGCTCTCCAGTAGGTTGTTTCGATGTTTCAGAGGTGAGACCTCGAGGTACGAACTTGCTTCGTGAGTCTTTGGATAGGGTCCGGATCATTCGGGATTAACTTAGAGTGGCTCAGAGTAGGCAGAAGTGTTATGCTAATCGTAGACTTCTTACATTGAGATTTGGTGTTGGTGATCGTGTTTTTCTTTGAGTTTCTCCCATGAAGGGTGTGATGAGGTTTGGGAAGAGGGGCAAGCTTAGCCTCAGGTATATTGGTCCATTTGAGATTCTTCGGACTATTGGTGATGTGGATTATGAGTTGGCTTTGCCTCTTAATCTATCAGCTGTTCATCCAGTTTTTCATGTTTCTATGCTTCTTCATTATATTGTTGATGAGTCTCATGTCATTCGTTGAGAGTCAGTTCAGTTAGATGAGCCGTTTTCCTTTGTTGAGTAACCAGTTTCCATTTTTGGCTAGGGATGTTAGGCAGTGGCGCTCTAGAGTGATCCCTGTGGTTAAGGTCCAGTGGCGACATCAACCTGTAGATGAAGCTACGTAGGAGGTCGAGTCTAATATGCATAGTCTTTATCCCCAGCTCTTTGTTGATTCATGTATTTCTTTTGCCTTAGTTCGAGGATGAACTAGATTTTTAGTGGTGGATGATGTAACGACCTGAAAATTTGATGAAATATGTGAAATTTGTGATTTTGTGTAATTTGACTGTTTTACCCATCCCCGTAGTTGCATTATGATATTTCTGGGGTGTGGGAGTGATTGGCATGATTTTCAATGCATTTTGGTATCATTTATGCAATATTGTGGGTTTTTATGGCTTTGAGAGCCTTATTTTGGACTTATGTGGATATCTTTTGATTCGTACGACGGATGGCCAAACGGATTATGCCAACAACTCCAAAATATCGATTTTAGGCTAGGTAGACCTTTGGTTCGGCTCCCGGTGCACCCTAGCTCATTTTGACCTATTGGTCGGAAAGTTGAAAAATTAAAAATATGAGTGTGGAACCCACATTTGATCGAAACGACCTCGGATGAAAAATTCGACTTCGCCAGAAGATCCGAAATATCGATTTTAGGGTGTTAGCATATTTGGTAAGATTTTACGATTTTAAATCTCATTTCAACCCTCGGTATGGAAAATTATAATATTGGATTTCGGGGGTCAACTTCATGAAAACAATGTTTTTTTGCAAATCTAATATCTCCATCGCATCCGAAACATCGAATTTAGTATGGTTGCATAGTTCGTTTGTGTATATCGAACTCTGAATGAATCTCGAGCACCCCATCGAAATCTGTTTCGACTTAAGAAGAAGAAAAAATCAGTAGTTATATTTCAGATTTTCTGCAATATAAACAGTTTTTTCACCCCTTTTTGGCCTATTTTGTTCATTTTTCATCTTGCCTCTTGAGAGTTAAACCCTAAATAGTTTGGGAGCTTAAAAGTGAAGCTTGTGAGAGCTTGGAAAGCTAGATTAACATCTTTTTCTTGATTTTATTACGAATTTAAGGTAAGAATTCACCCTTCTTCTTAGTAATTTCTTGATAAATTTCTCAAAACCCCAAAAATCTTAGAGCATGATTTTAAACCCAAATTTCAATTCTTTCACTTGAATTTTTTTTTTATCTTATAATTACTAGTTTTTCATCAATTTAACCTCCAAAACAACTCCGATTCTTGATTTTAACTCGGATTTCAAAGATTTTACCTGGTAAAGCTCAAAAATAGTTTTTCTTCGATTTAAACTCCGTTTTTGACTCGATTTAACTTTGGTTTTCAGATGTAGGTTCCTAAAAATATGGGGAACATATTTTTGAAGTAAAGTTTTGATTTTGCCCTTCTTTTTTGAAAACTCATTTTGGGGGTCCGTTTTGACCCCGAACCAAAAGTAGTCAATTGGGTGTCGTTGGTTTTGTATTGACGCGTAGGTTTCATATTTGATGTTTTTAGTGGAGTTCAAAATTATTCATGAAAAGTAAGGTCGTGGGTTCAAGTATAGCAAATCGATTTCGGCTTCAAGGTAGGTTATGGCTTAACTCTTCAGACTGGGTTGGGTAGTAAATGATGGTATAAATTGCATGTTAAGGGTGGAAACTAATCATTAAAAATGGTTGTCTATGTGTTGTGCCCGTTTGGGGGCTATATGTGATGTAATTATCGAAATTGAGATATTATGTGATATGTTTGACCGTGTGGGGTCCTATGTGATATTGATAGCCTTGAATACATGTGAATAATTGTATTGTGTTTTTTAATGTGGTACCATTGGTGTATTGTGATTATATTCACACTTTATTGGCATATGAGACATGTGGAAATTCATAGATGAAACGAAAATAATAAGTGGATATTGACTCATGTAATTGTGGGAATGTATCATTGTGGTTAGTCGTGGAAATATATCATATGATTGGTTGTGTAAATACTCATTGTAATTGGTTGTGAGCATTATATATTCATATCATACTCATTTATGAAACATTGGTACCACCGTGGCAACATCTGAGAAATATTGGCAACACCTTTTTAAGAAAATATTGTAACACCTTATAAAACCCTTTTCGAGGGATATGTCGGAAAAGAGATATGAGATATGTCGATTGCATATGGGTTGATGAACCCCCCATGGGTCCTACGTCGGGAAGATTTAGCCCCGTAGGTGTATACGTAGATTGTGCGACGATCCCGAAGATTGTGTGACGACCTCGTGCATCATCATCATCATCATCGTATACATTGCACTTACTTTATTGTGTTTATGTTGTGTTGTATTGCCTTATTGACTTGTCATCTATGTATTTGTCTTACTTTCCTTTACTTGTATTTGATGATCTTGTTTCTACATATTCTCTCTTGTTCTATGTGACATAATGTATACTTGTGTTCAATATCTTGGTGTGTTGTTGTAATATATGTGAGATATATTAGAACTGTTAGGGCAAGCGGTGTGGGCTACCGTTGTGGGATATTTTCTGATTGCAGGTGACGTGCCCTTAGTTTATATTTTGTATGCTTTATTTACTACTTTGCTTGGTCGGCCTAAGATACCTACTAAGTACAAGTGGACCGTACTCATGCCTACTGCGCCCTTTTGGTGCAGGTCTTAGCTCGAGTACGCCTCAGCGTGATTGACTTGGGTGATTGTTGGAGCTTCCAAGGTAGCGGTCTGACATTCATGCATCTGAAGTTCACCTCTGTCTTTCGATAGTTGTTATTTCTTTATTAGTATTCGGAGATAGTTGTTATTCCTTTGTGGTTATTTTTCTGATGCATTTGACTCTTGGATTGTATTAGTAGTTCTTACACTATTGACACCTGGTTTTGGGCATGATTGGCGTTTTGGATAAGTTTTTTGTGTATTGCTATGATTACTTATATGGTTCGGCTTCATTTTAGAAGCCTTACCGTAGGATATTTCTGTCTTATCTTCTTTTAGTATCAGTTTGGGTGATAGGCTTACTTGTCAAGGTACACCGCGACAAGTGCCATCATGACCCTCATTTTTGGGTCGTGATGTTGACGAACCCCTCGTGGGTCCTACACTGGAAAGCTTTAGCTCCGTAGGTGTATATGGGGATTGAGCGACAATACTGGAGGTTGTGCAACAACCTCGTGCATCATCATCAGCAGCAACAGCAGCAACATCAACATAATATATATTGCACTGGGTCGTGATGTTGACGAACCCCTTGTGGGTCCTACATTGGAAAGCTTTAACTCCGTAGGTGTATATGGGGATTGAGCGACAATACTGGAGGTTGTGCAACGACCTCGTGCATCATCATCATCAGCAGTAGCAGCAACATCAACATCATATACATTGCACTTACTTTATTGTGTTTATGTTGTGTTGTATTGCCATATTAACTTGTTATCTATATATTTGTCTTACCTTCCTTTACTTGTATTTGATGATCTTGTATCTACTTGTTCTCCCTTGTTTTACTTGTATGTGGCATATTGCATACTTGTGTTCTATCTTGGTGTGTTATTGTAATATATGTGATATATTAAAACTGCTAGTGCAAGCATTGTGGGCTACCGCTGTGAGATATTTTCTGATTGCATGTGACGTGTCCTTAGTGTGCATTTTGTATGCTTTATTTTCTGATTTTCTCGGTCGGCTTATAATACCTACTAAGTACAAGTGGACCATACCTACTCTTACTTCACCCTTTCGGTGCAGCTTTAGGTTCGGGTGCATCTAAAACTGGTTGATTTCAGGCGCTTTCAGATTTCTCAAGGTAGCGGTTTGATATTCATACGTCCGAAGTTTGCCCCTATCTTTTTGTCCTAGTTATGTTTTTAATAGTGTTCACAGACAAATATTTTCCTTTGATGTATTTTACTCCATAACTGTACTTATAGTTCTTATACTGTTGACAACAGGTTTTGAAAGTTATGGCTGCATGTGTTGATTTTATTCTTCCTGCTTTTATTATATCTTTGTGGGTCGGCTTTGTTCTAGAAGCCTTACCTTGGACGGATTTCTGTCATTTCCATATGTATCAGTTTGGGTGAGAGGTTTATTTGTCAAGGTTCGCCGAGACAACTGCCATCATGACCTATCAATTTTTTGGTCTTGAAAAATTACATATTTTAGACAAAATAATTTATTAATTACATGGTAAGGTTAAAACTTAAAAAATTAACATTCATAGTTATTTGTTAGTTTAAAAACATTTTTTGTGAGGCCTTATATTCAAATATAATAAGCATTGTATACAACCAAAATTACTCTCTCTCATGTATTTATTTTTGATAATTTTTTTATTGTCTCTCTCATCTATTGGCTACTTTTGCAGTAACATCAATTACACAATTCTTGAAGATATATCAATAGATATATTTATTTTTTTGTCCTTATTTTTCTCTCTAAATCAGTCGAATCTCCTAAATATCAGTTGTGGTTTTGCTATGAAGAGTTTTTTTTTGTGAAATCCGCTTTGGGATATCTATTGAAGATTTTGTGCTAATATTTAGTATTTTTTATATATAGATTTAATTTCTATTTGATTTTTTATATATTATCTAAGTAGGCCGTTAAATTTCTTCAAACTTCATCTATTTTGCATTGTCTATTAGGTTTTCAAGTAATCAATTACTTATTTTTCAAATGGATAAAAAAAATCCTTATAGGAGATTGACAAGAGGTATGGAACATGTAGTTGTGATTGATCACGAAACTCCATCGTTTAATTTGGGTGTTTATTAATTAGATAGTGAAAATGCAGGTTTTTCAGCGGAGTTGAAAGTGAACAAGTCGAGAATAGAATCATGAATTAAAAAAAATAATGACCATGTTAATATTCATAATAGCATGGTACATCTACTGTCAAAAAATGATTTAAGGGACACTTCTAAAATACCAATGGTAGGTACAAATTTATCCAAAAAAAAAAAGGATGTTGGATCTACTAGCAAGGATGAAAGGGCAAAATGTTCTAAGTTATCTCAATCCAAAAGGGGGAGCAATGACGTTGAAAATGATTATAAGGTAGTTTTGTATTTTCATCAAACCAATTTTTTGTTCAATATACATATATAATGTCATAATGTTGGATATATTATACATTTAAGGAAATTTCAAATTACTTGTATATACGTATATACATATTCAAATATGTATATAGTTTAGAATATTGCATATACATATATACAGTTTATAATGAATATACATATATACAGTTTAGAATGATATGATTTGATCAGTACATATAATTTAAAATAATGCATATACATATGTACAGTTTCGAATGATATACATTTTTATGTGTTATAATATATATTTATGTATACCTAGTTTAGGGATAAGGCATTATATACATAGTATAAGAAATTTGTATATTATTAATTCAACAGGATAACATATTTGTAAGCACTGATCTTTCTAAGAAGTCCCCACATGTAGCGTGTCATATGGATACCTTAAAACAGACCCTATGTAACACCTCGTATTTTTAGGCAAGACTTTGAACCGTCATTCCTACATGTGTAAACTTTCATTAAAATATTTGGATATGAATATATGTGTCATGATCATTTACCTTGTGTATAAAATATTTTTCGATACGAATTATGGTCGTAGGAAGCACTTAGAGCAAAAACGAGTTGAGAACTTTTCTATTGATAGAGTTTTAATGGATTCTCCAACTAGGGTCCACCTTAAATGAGTATATCTCCTAAAATATAAAGATTCAGGTATCATACTATATATCAAATGAAATATCTTCGAGTCATCTTTCCAATGCATCTAGTTTCACCTTAATTCGATATCGGAGTGGAAAGTTATGCTCATTTTACTTCAAAGTGTCTGCATGTCAACAAGGTGATGACTTGAGATGATAAGCCGTCAACTAAGTGACTAGCTATCAACCTCATCGTCAGCCTTAAATAGAACATGACCAAATCCAGCAACAAGGTGACGACTTAAGGTGATAATCCGTCAACTACGTGACGAGCTATCAACCTCGTCGTCAACCTTAACCAATCCAGCTACAAAGTGATGACTTAAGGTGACAAGCCATCAACTAAGTGAAGAGATATCACCCTCGCCGTCAACCTTAATCAACAAGTGTCCAAGTTCATCTATGGGTTGATAACTAAGTTGATAAGTCATCAACTAGTTGATAAGCTATAAACTAAGACATCAACTGAAAAATCCTGCAATTTTTATTTAGTTTCCCTAGGGGTATTTTGGTCTTTTTCTCACCTCAAACCTTACTCCCCATGACTTAAAATCATCAAATAAGAGTTATTATCCATTACTAATCAGTTTTAAATGCCCCTACTCCTCTCCATTCTCAAGAACATTCAGATTAGGATTTTCTCTTCAAGTCATCTCTCAAAACTCGAATTCAAGTTTCTTCCTTCAAGAAATCAAGAATTCAAGAGTTCATGTTTTCAAGTTCAAGCTTTCTTCAAGAATTTAACCATTGAGGTATGTGGGATATTCATCAATGGATTCCTTTCACCCATTGAACCCAAAACCCCTCTTTTTGGTTTAAAGTATGAATTTTATCCTATTTTATGAAATTATCCATGCAACTTATAAACTTAATCCATGTATTGATTAGTAATTTGAATTCAACCCATGTTAACAAGTGTTCCCATATAAACTAGTTTATTTCATGTCTCAAATTTCAATTACCTATATTTTATTCAAGTGTTTCCATGTCAAATCTTCAAGTTATGAATTAAATCATGTGAATATGTTGTTTTCTCAAGTTTAAATCATCTGCATGTTCAAGTTCATGTATTTCACTCAATTATTGAAATATCTTATTTCTTGGATCTTTCAACTATGATTTTATACCACTGTTTTAAGCGTTGTTTACGTATTTTGTGATCATTTAGCGCTGGAGAGTTATAAACACTCGATACCTATCTGTTTATGGATGTCTTTGTTTTCAAGTTATAAGTCAGATAGGTCATAATTTTTATTACTATATTCAAACTACCATATTCTTGCTGACCACTTATCAGTACAGTACCATGTCATGTTAAACCATTAATAACACTAGTGTCAGTTTAGTTGAGAATAGGATTTAGCACCGAGTGAACGCAGGGATGGTAGCTCCCCCGTCAGTTTAGGTAGAGTCATTAGTAGCAATCCCTAATTCCAGAACTACATATCCAGCCTAGGGTATGAGGGGTCACCCGTCAGTTTAGGCTTGACTTCCTCTCAGTGGTTACCCGTCAGTTTAGGCTTGACACCCTCATCTTTCAGGATAATAGATTAGTGGATTCACACAGCAATCTGTCAGTACCTGTGGCAAGGTACTAACACCCTTCCAACTGGAGTTACAAGTTAGACCCCGATATCTCAAATTGGGGCATGTTGGTTACATGATAGCTCCAACAGTTTCAGTCAGCAATTAGTCTATTTCAGTTCAAGTTTACATAACCAAGTAATCAAATTTTAGTAATTATTCAGTCAGTTTTACAGATTATGTAGTTATTCAGATCATGTCAGTACATGCTATACTTGGTCTTGCATTCTCAGTTTTACATGCTTATCTTTTCATGCTCAGTATCTATACATGATCCTCAGTACGGCTTTACGGTCTACTTAGCTTTACATGAGATTTACATATAGTATTCATGTTTACCTCTTCCCAACTTACAGGATTGCTTTTAGTTCATGATTTTTAAATCTCACTATGACTTACAGTTTTTCACGTATAACCATGTTTTAAATGTATGTTTCAGCAAACAAGTTATAACCTCAGTTTTAAAACATGTTTTAAATATTTCCATGATTTAGTACATATCTCCATATACTCAGTACATTCCAATGTACTGACCATATATATGCGTTTGTGGCTACATTCTTTCATAATATAGGTACCAGATGTAGTCCATACTCCAAGGTTAGACAGTTCTCAGAATTCAGCCAGCAAGTGATGAGTTCTCTTATTTTGGGGACTCCAGGCCATTGCAGCTTATGTGTTGTATTTTAATATTCATATGTATTGATTAGTGGTAGTTGGAGGCATGTCCCTGCTACTTATAGTCAGTATAGTAGAGGCTTCATAGATAGTCAGTCAGAGTTATGAAATATAATTCACGTTCTTTCTTTAGATTTATCAGGTTGTAAACTTTATTAGTATTATATTCATTCAGATTATCTCAAGAGTATGCTTCTGCTCAGCAAATTTAGATTTTATTTACATTGTAAATTAGTTGCTCAAGTATCATGCTAGTACATGGTTAACTTGGGATCACGTGTGGTTCTAAGCACCATGTTACGACAAGGGGGTAGCCTCGATTTGTGACTAACTTGGTATCAGAGAACAGTGTTCAAGTGTCCTAGGGTGCCTATGAAGTTGTGTATAGTAGAGTTTTGTGAAATGGTACAGAGACATCTGTACTTTTCTTCGAGAGGCTACAAGGCATTTAAAAAATATTTCCCTTCTTTCATATCTCAGATCGTGCCGTAGAGACATTCTTTAAGAAACTTATATCGATTCTCGTCTTGACCTATTCATGCCAACTCTATCTTATTTTTGAGGTAATAGAAATAGTCAAGCTTAAATTCCTACTAATATCTTTTTCTCAGACAGTTACAGGATTACACACATGCTCGAAAGTATCCCAACAGTGCCTTTATGTTCCAAAGTATGAAATATTTCATTCATGATCATGAAAAATATGCATTGAGTCAAAGTCGGATGTGCTTTCAGATTCTTTCTCATAATCCTATAAAAGCATATGATCTAAAGTTAGAAGCATGGACCTTGAAGTTTAACATCAGTAATGTAAGAATAGTGTTTATCTAGATTTAGTAGATTATAGATCCATGGGGTTAGTTGTATGAAAAGTGAACAATTAGGCTTGAAATAGTGTATGCAAGAATTTAAGTTTATTGATTCGAGATTAAGTATGATGGTGTGGGTGTGATTTAGAGGTGTGCCCAAGGTGATATGGTATTGTATTATTTCTAAGTTTTTACAGTGTGTGTGCTTAGATAGGACCCTTGAGTTTCTAAGTGCAAACAAGGCTAGTTATGTAGTATATGATGTTCCTTCCAGCTAAGTTATGGATTATAGGTTCTGATGTTGGGTATGTTGATGTAATGGTAATTCTCTTGATTTAGGGAAAAATATAAGTTTAGAGATGTGATATTATTAAACTATGAAGGAAAAAAAATAGATCATGTGCTTAGTGAGGTAGGTATGTTGTCGAGGAGGGTGTAAGTAAGTGATAATGATTGTTGAAGCTAAAGAAAGTTAAGGATAGTATTTATTAAGGGAGTGTTCATGAATAAAGTTAGAATAGTTCATTAAAAGATTGGGAATATCTATGTTAATTGTTAGAATCTAAGTTTGAAACTTGGATGATTGAGCTAATAGAAGAAGAGTTAAATTTCTAGATGGTGTGAACTCAGGGTATGGTGATACTCATGAAGATTCTAAGTTAGTAAGTGTTTAGGTTATTATATGATGACTATTAGATCTATAAAAAGTTAAGAGTTGTATCTCAGAAGGAAGTCCTAGTAAAGGGTTATACACTTTAAGGTACAGTCTTTCAGGGTGAGTTTAGTATTCATGTATATTGTTATATCCCAAACTCTAGAGTAAAGTGGTTACATTTCAATTTAGATTTTATTAAAGGGGCCTATAGACTTAGAATGATGGCTTAAATCTAAGGGGGAGATGATAGAACAAGAAACCAAGTCAGGCTCTCAGATTCTAGTAGTGATGCCAGCGTCTTGTAGAACAATACTAGGGGAGGAAGATGCCCTATCTATTCTTATCTCAGTATAAATTTTTGTACTTCAGTCATCATGACATCTATGAATGCCTTACACGTCAGCTGCATAATCATAGTTCATGTTCATGCACTTATATAGAATCATGTGCGCTCCTCGCTCCTAGTATAAGGAGTTCCAATTCACTCAACAGTACAAGTCATACTCCATGAATTTATGAACTCCAAACTTAGGTCATGCAGCTCGTGACTCATGTGCTCATGCTTTACAGTATGTTCAGTTCCAGGTACTCATGATACACTCTTAATGATCAGAGAAATTCAGATTATGTCATATTTGTACTCAGTTTAAATCTCTTTAATGAATTCATGACATTGATACTCTATTCATCAAGCCTCAGTTAAGTTTCAAAGTAGTTATTTCATGCTTTAGGTCCTCATGTTCTAACATTTCAGCGACCTCTCCTTATGTAATATTCTTGAGATAAGAGCTCTGAAAGCACATAGAATGTTGAATCCGTGGTTTACACTAGTACTATGGTGTCATGTGTTATACCTTGTGATTTTGAGTAGGCTTGAACATGGTGAGAGAATTTAGTTTAGCTCAGACTTTAGTAGATGGAGTTATCAATGCCCATGTGAGAATTACAATTTGAATCAATGAGCATAGTCATTAAGAGGTTAAGTAGTTGAGGGAGTATTTGAGAAGTGTGGCTAAGCTTGAAAGTTGGCAGTTATATTGCCTAAGGCAAAGTGATTCTATCCTAGCTTATGCTTTATAGGCCTATATTTCATGCTATAGAGTTATAACCATGTTGCATTTCCTTATTCAGATCTTACCTAAAATTCTTTGCTCCCTAATGTTATTAGAACTTCTTAGCCAACAATTCAGTTTAGCAGTCACATAAACAAGTTCCTATGGTTTTCCATCTTGCCATCTAGTCTTACTTTCCAAAGTTTCATGAATATGGATATTCCATGAGGTAATTTGTTCGCATATATGTAAATTGTGAATTTAGTTCAGTCCATGCATTATGTTTCAGATTCAACTATTTAGTCATGATTCAGTTCATAAGTGTTCAATGCATGATCTCAATTTTCCAAGTATTCTAGATCAGACATTGTGATACCCCTTGTACGACCTTGGTCTTGTTATCTCATGATTCATGCTTACATAATGTACTTAGTGATGCCATGAAACCCTTTTTTTTATTTCTATACGTGTTTTGTTGAGGGACAATCCCTAATAAGAAGTTACATACCTTATTCTATCCTTAGTAACTCTTGGAATTTTATTGCATCAGTTATCACTTTGTAATTATATATATATGATTATACCATGAACATTTCAAGTGAGCTCTAAACTTTTAGCATGAATCAGCTCCTTCTCGTCAATAAAGTTAAGTCAACTCAGAAATTAGTTTTATGATATAAGTTATAAATATTTATTCCCATTTATATCCTTCATTACCAGACATGTCATGTGTACATTATTCCATAATTCTAAGACTTCAACAAGTTCCTATCCATCATTCGAGGACGAATTATTCCAAGGGGGAGATAATGTAACACCCCGTATTTTCGGGCAAGACTTTGAACCATCATTCCTATGTGTGTAAGTTCTCATAAAAATATTTAGATATGAATGTATGTGTCATGATCATTTACTTTGTGTATAAAGTGTTTTCTATGCGAATCATGGTCATAGGAAGATAGAGCAAAAACGATTTGAGAATTTTCTTATCAATAGAGTTTTAACGAATTATCCAACTAGGGTCCATATTAAACAAGTGTATCTCCTAGAATATAATGATTCAGGTGTCCTACTATCTATCAAATGAAAGATCTTCAAGTTTTATCTACAGCGCATCTAGTTTAACCATAATTTGATATTGGAGTAGAAAGTTATGCTCATTTTACTTTAAAGTGTTCGTCTGTCAATAAGGTGATGACTTGAGGTGATAAGTCGTCAACTAAGTGATGAGCTATCAACCTCATCGTCAGCCATAAATAGAATATGACCAAATCTATCTACAAGGTGACGACTTGAGGTGATAATCCGTCAAAAAAGTGATGAGCTATCAACCTCGTCGCCAGCCTTAACCAATCCAGCTTCAAGGTGACAACTTAATGTGATAAGACGTCAACTAAGTGACGAGCTATCACCCCCATCGTCAACCTTAATCAACAAGTTTCTAAATCCATTTATGGGTTGATGACTAAGTTGATAAGCCATCAACTAGTAGATAAGCTATCAACTAAGGCATTAACTGAAAAATCCTATAATTTTTATTTAGTTTCCCTAGGGGTATTTTGGTTTTTTTCTCACCTCAAACCCCACTCCCCACTACTTTAAATCATCAAATAAGAGTTATTATCCATTACTAATCAGTTTTAAACACCCTTAATCCTCTTGATGATAGGCGAATTTACACGCCTATATCAATATATTTTGCCCATATTTTAGCCTAGTTTTGAGAACAAAGTATATATTTCATGCACTTTTAGTCCTTTTTCCTGTAAATGAGCCAACGAACATGATTAGTAAAGTTTCAGGTATAAATGATGCAGAATTCAGCATTTTATGGCTTACTTGACGCAAAAGAAAGCTCACGAAGGAAGGGAAGGGAGTTTACACGCCTAAGGACCAAAACTGCTGCATGGAAAATCTGTCCCGGGCTAAAACAGCATTTCTGAAGACTTTGGGGATTTGCAGTAACTTAGTTGGATTTGGACAATGATACATTAACCTAGTACAATTGGGTTATGTATTTCATTAGCCTAGTAGGATTTGGTTAGATATTTTATTTATCTAGTAGGATTAGGATATGGGTATTATAAATACCCTATTTTGCTAGAGATTTAACAACTTCGAATTATAACTTCGCATTACAACTCTCATACTACTTTTAACATCATCTTCTTACATCTTCTAATTCTTCCATTAATTCTATTTTTCTTCTTCTACTCTTCTATTCTTAAATTCCACAACAAGAGAATCGTTACTTTGCCTAGGAATTCACGCCTCATGCCTACCACCTAAGCTACATGAAATTACTCAATCTTGTGGTATAACAACAATGTCAATCGTGATCTCCTTCGCATTCATGGGTAACTAAACTTCTCTGTTGGGGTTATGGAAGCCGTATGAGATACTATCTATTGCTGTGAGGTTGTGAGTTCGCGACACGTATACTACTTATATCATTATTCTCTTCATCTTAGTCTACATTCTTTGTGGTTGCAAACACAAGAATACGCCAGTATAACATTTAACTTGTTCGAAAGAAAGGTTATCTGTCTGGAAAAGAGATAATGTCAAGGTAGTAGGGTCACCCCCTAAAATTCCCTACTAAAAAGCTAGTGCCGTAACTGGACTAACCTCTTGGAGAATTCGTACCGTTAGACACGCTTTAAGCTCGAAAGAGTTAAAGTGAAATAATCCTCGAATAGGTCGAAAGACGCCTGGATTTACCATCGAATACAATTCTCTATAAGCAGTTGCAGGTCAGAATTCTACACACTCATAGCCAATAGAGACGTATACCTCAGAAGGTGGACATAACCCCAACGCCTCAATTCTCATTGTTTACAACTTACGTAACAATATTTCTCTTTTACTTTGCTATTTTCAGCTTTTATTTAATTGTTTTGGTGACACATTACAATCCCCCCTTTTTACGAGACTTGCACCAAAAGTTTAGTAATTTTGCTTACTTGTTGGCCAAGCTATTCCCTGTGGGATCGACACCCAACCCTGTTGGGTTCTATATTTGCTAACGACCGCTTTACACTCCTACGAGAGCTGTAGATTGAGCGTTATCAAAAATTGGCGCCGTTGCCGGGGAATACAAGTGTCAATCAAGTTCGTGATAATTACTAGACCCTTTGGTCAAAGATTCTCGTACTTTTACTTTTAGTTTTTGTTTTTGTTTACTGCCGGTTTTTATTCAGTGCATGCCCCATACTCGAAGTTCTGGTCAACCGTTATTACCAATCAATCCTGAACCACAACGCATTGGTAGAATGGAAGCACAAGCTGAAATCGCAAGGATGGCTGCTCAACATGAACAAGCATGATTGGCTGCCCTTGCCGCAGCCCAGGTTCAGCAGCAGAACATTGATAACCCTGCACGAGCAACAAATCCTGACGATGAGGATTTAGGTGATGACGAGTTACTAAACCCAAGGCATGATGCTGAAATCGCAACACCTGCCAACAGAAGAGGTCGACAAGCTCGGTATAGACATGATCGCCAACCTATGCAGCCAGCTTTCGACGATGATGATGATGATGATCTTGATGGTGCCGGAGCCACTGGAGCTATAATTCCACCACCATTAGCGCCCGGAGCCAAGTTCAACATCACAAGCACCATGATTCAGTTATTGCAACTCAAGGGATTGTTTGGTGGACTAGCAGGCGATGATCCGAATATGCATCTCATCAACTTTATTTCTATATGCAAGTCTTTTGACAATCCTGGTGTTGGTCAGAATGCAATTCGATTACGTCTATTTCCATTGTCTCTGTCTGGGGAGGCAACACTATGGTTGAATGGGCTGACTCCTGATTCAATTACAAATTGGAGGCAATTGAGAGACGCTTTCCTAGAAAGATTCTTTCCGCCTTCCAAAAGGGCACAATTGAGAGATGAAATCAGCAACTTTCGTCAGCTTCCCACTGAAGCTCTTCATGAAACATGGGAGAGGTTCAAGACAAAGCTAGCGAGATGCCCAAACCATCACATGACTAATGTTCACCTCATGGAGATATTGTATAGAGCCTTGAATTCAATAACTAAGCCAGTGGTGGACAACGCAGCTGGAGGATCTTTTATGGACCTCACCTTTGGTCAAGCAAGCCATATGCTAGATCGCATGACAAAACAAAGTAGAGCTTGGCATACCAGGGATTCCGAGGTAGCAAGCCCCACTTTATCTATAGGCATGACTGCAGACCAAAGAAGAAGACAAGAAGAACGTGATCAAGATTTAGCGCACATAAAAACGCAAGTGGATCTTCTGACAAAGCATTTATTGTCAGGGAAGACCAAAAAAGTGAAAGCTGTGGCGTTAAAAGGAAGAGACGAATCTGATTCGGAAGAGGAGGCCAACTACTTGAACAATCAGGGGGGTTTCCGAGGTAATACCCAAGGAAACCAAGGTCGGAACTATTATGATAATTCTGGAAACAAGGACCAAGGTAGTTGGAGAAAAAACAATGAAAAGAGTGGTGTATATGTTCCCCCTGGTAGACGTGATACCACTACATCTAATTCTGGAAGTATGGAAGACATGATGGCTAAATTAGTGAAAGGAGTGAAAGCAACGAGCGCGGGAGTTACTGAGGTAATTAATGATTTGTCCTCTATGAAGCAATTAGTTGATTCTCATTCCACTTCAATCAAGCAAATAGAGCAGCAATTGAGCCAACTCTCAGCAGCACTCAATCAAAAAAAGGCTGGTACTTTACCTAGCAACACCGTGCAAAACCCAAAGAATGATGGGTCATGCATGGCTATTACTACCCGAAGTGGTAAGGTGCTGGGAACCTTCAGCAAAAGGCAAGCAAGTGGTTGACGAAGTTGCGGACATGGATGATAACGCAAAAGGAGAAGATGCCGCAGCAGCCGATCCTAACGTCCTTAACGTCACTCCTCACGACGTGCAGCCTGGAAAAGCTGAAAAATGGAAGCAAGAGAAGAAGAAAGCTGTGGAGAGAACAATTCCATACCCACCACCACCTTTTCCCCAAAGATTGAAGAAGGTGGCGGATGATACGAAGTTCAGCAAATTCATGACTATGTTAAAGCAGCTGACCATTAATGTTCCATTGGTGGAAGCACTTGAACAAATGCCTGGGTATGCGAAATTTATGAAAGATCTTTTGACGAAAAAGCGGGCAGTAAGCTATGAGCCGACAGATAATATTCATCATTGCAGTGCAATTGCCACAAGGTCCTTAGTACAGAAGAAGGCAGACCCTGGTGCTTTCACTATTCCTTGCACGGTTGGATCTATAAATTTTGCTAAGGCATTGTGCGATTTGGGAGCTAGCATCAATTTGATGCCACTATCCGTCTACAGAAAGTTGGGGTTGGGCGACCTTACTCCAACCAATATGCGGCTCGTGATGGCAGATAGGTCGGTAAAACGACCTGTGGGTATCTTGAATGATGTGTTGGTGAAGGTGTCTACCTTTATTTTTCCTGCAGACTTTGTGATTTTGGATTGCGAGGTGGATTCTGAAGTTCCCATAATCTTGGGACGTCCTTTCCTTGCAACAGGAAGTGTGCTTATTGACATGAGAGCTAATGAGCTTTTATTTCGGTTGAATGACGAAGTGGTCCGCTTTGATTTATGCAAAGCAATGAAGCAGCCCAGCGATATGAATGTGTTCTCTGTAGCTGATGTTCATCATGAGGATAAGAAAGAATTATCTGTAGAGAAACTGCTTACTGTTGAGCCATTGTCTGCTGCGCCACTGAATGCTGAGCATGAGGACGATGAAGATTATGAAGAACTTATGGGTTCTCTAACAGAAATAGAGTCCTATTCCCATACTCCTAAGCAACCGGACCGTGATCTTAAGAATCAACCGTCACCAACAGCGAAGACTTCCCTTGAAGAGCCACCAATGTTAGAATCGAAAGAGCTCCCCGATTATCTAAGGTATATGTTCTTGGAAAGTATAAATATACTTCCGGTGAGTGCGGATGATTTAAGTAAACAGCACGTAGAGGCTCTCATCTCTACTCTGAAGAGATACATGAGAGCTATGGGTTGGACTATTGATGATATAATTGGTATCCCTCCTGGGGTAGGCATGCACAAGGGTCATCTCGAAGAAGATTGCATGCCTACAAGTAAGCCTCATTATCGTCTGAATCCATTCAGAAAGCGATCCACCATCTATCTCGACGAAGTCTAAGTACTCGAGGTAACTATGTCATGCCGCGATAATAAATCAAGCGCTAAATGGGAGGCAACCCATCGTTTATCGTTTTTCATTTTTCTTTCGTTCTATTACGTGTTTGCTTTTGATAGATAAAAATCCAAAAATAAGAGTCGTGCCACGACCAAAACTAAGGCGCTTGATGGGAGGCAACCCATCATTCTAATCGTTTTTATTGTTTTTGATCAAATGTAGGTGCAAGAGGTATTCAATGAGGAGATCGGTTTCAAATTTTGATTTGGACGTATTGCATGGTAAAGTTGGTAAGTTAGGAATAGTGATGCATAAGGCTATGGATTGAGCATTGCTCCTGCCAAACTAGGCATCGAGGAAGGCTAGGCCTAGGTAAAACTAGGCCACGAACGATGCACAACCTATCCTATAGCCTAAGGTCTCGGAAACTAGTGTGCTATACACTATGCGCCGCCCATTCCTAAGTGTGTTTTTGACTATGCGTCGCCTATGCTATAGCATTAGGTCTCAGGATCTCATATGCCATAGACTATGCGGCGCATATGTCCCTAAATGCCATTGAATATGCGGCGCATATGTCCCTAAATGCCATAGACTATGCGGTGCATATGTCCCTAAATGCCATAGACTATGCGCCGCATAGACCATGACTATGCCAAGCATTATGCGTCGCATATGTAGCATTTTTGTCTCCAAAACCGATTGTAAATGGGTCAAAACCCGACCCATTCTCTTCCTATATAAAGGGTACTTAGTCTTGAAACATAACCACACTATAAATTAACCTAAAGGCGCCGCATTCCCTCTCCAAACCATCCCAAAAAATTTTCTTTTTGCTCTTCCAATTCACAAAACCATCTCCAAAAGCTTCAAGCAAGTAAGTACTCTCTTATTCTTCATTTATTTCTCGTAAGTACTACGTTGCTATGTCTATTATAAATTGCTACATCGTAGATTGATTGGTGATGTTCATGTGTTTTGATCATTGATACAAAATCATGTGAGTAAACATATACGTAGGAAAATCTTGACTTGTTTCCGACTTGAATTTGGTTTTAATAGCATTGTTATACGATTTGCGGAATTGCTATGGTGATGAAAATTGACTATCATGTTATGATCTTGTTACTTGGATACTTACATGCTAGACTATCTCGTTCATCGGGATAAGCCTTATAGTGGCCTACCGACTTAGGAGGTTGAGATTGTTGAAAACATCCATACCATGTTACAACCCCTATGTAGTAGTGTTGTTATATCTAACATGAAAGTAGTGCAATGGCTGCAAGTAGTAATACATTACTGATTTTCTTGTCGGAATATAATCCTTAAACGTATGTCGATGAAATCTAAGTAATCGACCACTTTCACTTCACTGATTTGTGTCAACAAAACTAAGTGTGGGGTGGTACCCCTACTGCTTGTTTATAGATTGTATCAACTGAGATTGTGCTGCCATTAACACTATTTCTAGTCTCAGGTACAATGGCACCTAAATCCAGGCAAGGCAAGGAGAAGGCTACCACTTCCCAAAAGGGCAAGAAGAGAGGTAGAAAGGACCAAGGAGAATCATCCTCAACACAACTACCCCGCAGAATGTTTGGAATAAAATGGGTTCTTGAGGAGGAAGCCAAAGAATAGTACAGGAACAACAAAGAAAGAAGATATGTTCACGTCGACCTGATCAACAAGGACACCTTAGCGAAGAAGGAGCCACGTATGTTGGCGAAAATCATGGCATTGAAGCTGGATTTCATCTTCCGTGATATGGGAGAATGTAATCTTGATTTGACAAGAGAGTTTTACGCCAACTGGTCACCGAAAACAACAAGCAACGAAGTCAAAATTCGGGGCCAAGTGTTACAGCTCAACGCGGACTGGATCAACTTTTTTCTTGGCTTACCTTCGGTCGACCCAGCACCATTCAAAGAGCTGTACAGTAGGCCTCCTTATAGAGCAATTAGACACACACTTTGTGGAAGTAGATCGATGGCAAGGTGGGGCAGACATAAAGACACAGGACGACACAACACCTTTCCCTATGCTTCACTGAATAGGGAAGCAAGAATCTGGATGCGTATTGTCAACTCATGCCTTATTCCTGGGACTCAATACACCAAGATATCAAGAGATAGAGTGTGTTTGGTCTATGCTTTGATGACGAATGTCCCTATCAACTTTGGGGCAATTATTCGCTCTACCATGAGGAAGGCCAGACTCCACAAAAGGTCCCACTTCACGTTTGGAAATCTGTTGACAGCAATCTTGCGGAAGGAGGATATCGAAGAGGAACCAACTGATCATAAACTCCCACACAATCCGAAGAAGGTTGACCTCACTAAGGTCAAAGATGCCGAAACAACTCATGGTGTCAACCTTACTACTGCGGAAAGACATGCTCGTGATGAGAGTTTCTTCCGTCATCTTTATGGCATGACACGATTTACTATGATGAGTGGTGGACGTGTTCCAACTGCTGCAGAGCTCCAACAGCTGGACCACAACTATCCCATGAACATACATGCACGGGAGATATGTGGAGTGGGCGTATACTTTGAGGAACCTCTAGATGATGATGTGCCGACTGATGACGATCGACGCTTGCCAGACTCTGACGAGGAGGAGAACTCTGACGACGACTCTTATGATGATTCCGACGAAGGGGGTATGACCCCCGACAATGAGGAAGAGTCCGACTAACCAGGTTCCTCGTATTTATTTTCCACTGAGGGCAGTGTCCCGTTTAAGTGTGGGGTGGCGGTATCGTATGCTATACTTCTCTATCGCATCTATGTTTGTTTATTTTGTTGTTTTTTTGTTGATTTTTTTTCGTGTTTTAGTTTTTTGTTTTTGTTGTTTTTTCTAGCTTCGCATGAAATTATTTTGATAGGCAGCATGAGATTATAACAAGAGTATGTGCTACAATTGTGACCATTGAGACGTTTAGGCTCCAGTTGTGACTCATTATGTGATATTGTGTGGTTAAATTCCTTCACTTGTTGGGTCGAGAGTCTATATTACTTCCAAGCAAGTCGACCATGTGCCTTGTGTGTGTGAGATAATCGTATATTCTTTGTGTGTGGCTGATGCTAGAACTTTCCTGGTATGTATGCAAAGAGAAAATAAGGAGTGTAAGTTTAGGATATGATTTAGGCATTTCTTTGGCAACCTATATTTGTTTACCTTCAGTTTTACCTACCCATGGACATCATCCTAGTTAAACCCTTTTGAGCCTTTAGCCTATTTTCTTTGACAACCTTGTATGTAAGCGTAATCTATTTTTTTCAAGACCGTAATTTGATCCAAACTCCTAAGTGCTTTAAAGTGAAAAAGTCATGTGACAACATAAGAGGAAATTGGGTGAGTATGATGCTATAAATTGTAATGGTGCTTGAATGTGTTATGAAAAAGAAAGTGTTATCATAAGAGGTATGTTGTGAAAAGAAAAAGGAAAAGAAAGCTGAAAAGCGAGTTGTGCTTAAAATTGAAAAACAAAAGAGGAGAACAAGGGTGGTAGAATAAAAGAAAGAAAGGTTGAAAGAAAAAAAAAGTGTCAATGATACAAAGTGATGTATTAAAGCGCTTAGGAACTTAGTCACTATTCCTGGCCAAAATAGTCCTACTCGTCCCTTAGCCTACATTACAACCATCAAAAGACCTACTTGATCCTAAGCTTAGCATTCTGACATTTAGTAGAGTATTACATTAAGGGCAAGCCTATGGTCATCAGTTGCTACATATGAATTCTTTGTGAGAGTGAGAGCAAGGACATTTTGATACCCATGTTTGAAAAATATGCTATACTTGTGAGTGATTATGGGTACTATAGTGTGAGACACACATGGTTGATGAGTTTTGGGTAGTTATATATGATTCCTTGTACCTTAACGTTTGCATGCGAGTTGATCACCATCACAAGTCTATGCTAGAGGTTAAATTGTTTCTACCTATAATCGAAAAGCTACTCTTTGTTGATAATTGTTGTGCTTGTCTTGACAAATGTTTTGTGTTGTTGCTGTGAAACCCTAAGTTGATGTTTAGAAGGACATGGTATTTCGTTCGAGGACGAACAAAGCTTCAAGTGTGGGGTGTTTATGATAGGCGAATTTACACGCCTATATCAATATATTTTGCCCATATTTTAGCCTAGTTTTGAGAAAAAAGTATATATTTCATGCACTTTTAGTCCTTTTTCCTGTAAATGAGCTAACGAACATGATTAGTAAAGTTTCAGGTATAAATGATGCAGAATTCAGCATTTTATGGCTTACTTGACGCAAAAGAAAGCTCACGAAGGAAGGAAAGGGAGTTTACACGCCTAAGGACCAAAACTGCTGCATGGAAAATCTGTCCCGGGCTAAAACAGTATTTCTGAAGACTTTGGGGATTTGCAGTAACTTAGTTGGATTTGGACAATGATACATTAACCTAGTACAATTGGGTTATGTATTTCATTAGCCTAGTAGGATTTGGTTAGATATTTTATTTATCTAGTAGCATTAGGATATGGGTATTATAAATACCCTATTTTGCTAGAGATTTAACAACTTCGAATTATAACTTCGAATTACAACTCTCATACTACTTTTAACATCATCTTCTTACATCTTCTAATTCTTCCATTAATTCTATTTTTCTTCTTCTACTCTTCTATTCTTAAATTCCACAACAAGAGAATTGTTACTTTGCCTAGGAATTCACGCCTCATGCCTACCACCTAAGCTACACGAAATTACTCAATCTTGTGGTATAACAACAATGTCAATCGTGATCTCCTTCCCATTCATGGGTAACTAAACTTCTCTGTTGGGGTTATGGAAGCCGTATGAGATACTATCTATTGCTGTGAGGTTGTGAGTTCGCGACACGTATACTGCTTATATCATTATTCTCTTCATCTTAGTCTACATTCTTTGTGGTTGCAAACACAAGAATACGCCAGTATAACATTTAACTTGTTCGAAAGAAAGGTTATCTGTCTGGAAAAGAGATAATGTCAAGGTAGTAGGGTCACCCCCTAAAATTCCCTAGTAAAAAGCTAGTGCCGTAACTGGACTAACCTCTTGGAGAATTCGTACCGTTAGACACGCTTTAAGCTCGAAAGAGTTAAAGTGAAATAATCCTCGAATAGGTCGAAAGACGTCTGGATTTACCATCGAATACAATTCTCTATAAGCAGTTGCATGTCAGAATTCTACACACTCATAGCCAATAGAGACGTATACCTCAGAAGGTGGACATAACCCCAACGCCTCAATTCTCATTGTTTACAACTTACGTAACAATATTTCTCTTTTACTTTGCTATTTTCAGCTTTTATTTAATTGTTTTGGTGACACATTACAATCCCCCCTTTTTACGAGACTTGCACCAAAAGTTTAGTAATTTTGCTTAATTGTTGGCCAAGCTATTCCCTGTGGGATCGACACCCAACCCTGTTGGGTTCTATATTTGCTAACGACCGGTTTACACTCCTACGAGAGCTGTAGATTGAGCGTTATCACCTCTCTATTATCAAGAACATCAAGATTAGGGTTTTCTTATTAAGTCATCTCTCAAGCCTCTAAATTCAAGTTTCTCCCTTCAAGAAATCAAGAATTCAAGAGTTCATGTTTTCAAGTTCAAGCTTTCTTCAAGAATTTAACCATTGAGGTATGTGGGGTATTCATCAATAGGTTCCTTTCACCTATTGAGCCCAAAAACCCTCTTTTTAGTTTAAAGTATGAATTTTATCCTATTTTATGAAATTATCCATGCCACTTATGAACTTAATCCATGTATTTCTTAGTAATTTGAATTCAAGCCATGTCAAAAGGTGTTCCCATTTAAACTAGTTTATTTCATGACTCAAATTTCAATTATTGATGTTCTATTCAAGTGATTCCATGTCAATTCTTCAAGTTATGCATTAAATCATGTGAATATGTTGTTTTCTCAAGTTTAACTCATCTGCATGTTTAAGTTCATGTATTTCACTCAATCATTGAAATGTCTTATGTCTTGGGTCTTTCAACTATGATTTTATACCACTATTTTAAGCGTTGTTACGTATTTTCTGATCATTTAATGTTGTAGGGTTATGAACACCCAATACCTATCAGTTTATACATGTCTTTGTTTTCAAGTTACAAGTCAGACAGGTCATGATTTTGTATTACTATATTCAGACTACCATGTTCATGCGAAGCACTTATCAGTACAGTACCATGTCATGTTAAATCATTAATAACACCAGTGTCAGCTCATATGGGAGTAGGATTTAGCACCGAGTGAATGTAGTTATGGCGGTTCCCCCATTAGTTTAGGCCGAATCGTTAGAAGCAGTCCCTAAGTTCCAGAACTACGTAGACAGTGTAGGGTATGAGGGGTCACCCGTTAATTTAGGTTTGACTTACTCTCAAAGGTCACCCGTCAATTTAGGCTTGACACCCTGGCCCTTTAGGACAATCGATTAGTGGATCCACATAACCATGTGTTAGTACCCATGGCAAGGTACTGGCACCCTTCGAACTGGGGTTACAGGTTAGACCTCGATGGCTCAGATTAGGGTATGTCGGTTACATGATAGCTCCCACAGTTTCAGTCAGTGGTCTATTTAAGTTTAGGCTTAGTTGACCAAGTAATCAGATATCAGTAATTATTCGGTCAGTTTTACATATTATTCAGTTATTCAAATCATGTCAGTACATGCTATACATGGTCTTGCATTCTCAGTTCTTGTAATACCCCATATTTCTCTCGCTTAATTTAACTCTCAGTACATAAGTATTCATGTATTAAATTTTTGAAATACTTATTATGTTTAAGTTTAGATCTTACCATGGCGTAGGAAATTCAGTCAGCTTTCTAATGATATAAAATTCGCTCAAATCCGATACCCGGATGAAGAGTTATAGCATTTTTAGTAAAATAGTGTACCACTTGATACTTCACCGTGTCTTGGAGAGGGTGCAAATGGCGATTGTCAAAATCGAGTGAGCCATTGCGATCCCATCACGTCGCATCACCAGCCAATTTCTCAATTGTCACTTTCCTGTGTGACTCCGCGATCATGGCGCATCGCGCCAAGGGTGAAATTCACATACAAAGGGGTACCGCAATTCCACCGTGTTGAGTTGATGACCCAGTTCATAATTATCAATTTACAGTGACACGGCACGATGGCGCCGCTTAGCGCCAAGGGCCCAAATCGGGAGTTTTCAGTGATGATTTTCAAATCTTTTTCAGGGGTAATTGGGTATTTTTCCATGACCCAAATCAGCCTTTAACATGAAATTAAGCCCCTAAATAACCTATTATATCATTATTTACTCACTTTTCTCAAGATTAAAAGCATTCTCCCTCAATTAGCAAACCCTAGTTTTCAAGAAAACAAGAACAAAACTCAAGAATTCCTCCAAGAACCTTCAAGAACTCTTCTTTCCAGGTATGTTGGGTGTTCATCTATGGGTTCCTTTCACCCACAGTGTCCAAGAATCCATTTTTAAAACTAAAAGAATATTGATTCATGATTTACATGCTTGAAATTGGATTATATTCATGTTCATAACATTAATTGAGATTAAATTCATGATTAATGATAGATTCCATGAAATTGAAGTAGCATGTCTATTGAATTGTGCAATTCCCATGTTGATATCCTTGAATTAGAAAGTTTGGGTGTTGTGGTTATGATGTTTATATGTTGTCCATTATTATATGCATTAAGTTGTGCTCCCCATGTGTTTGATAGAATGTCCATGTGAATTAAATGGTGAAATAGTGACAGGCTAGCATATGTGCAAGTTTATGCCCTACAAGTGTTTGATAAAATGTCTCTATGAATGAATTATGAACAAGTGGACATTGTTATGCTTTTCAAGATCATGCTATGCTTTACTTTTCAAGCTATTGAGTCCTGGGGGTATCTAATACCCGACAATCTAGCTATTTACCTAGAGCTACAGTAGTTGCAGAATTGTCTTAGTCATGTCTCGAAACAGTAAGTACTCAAGAAGTTACAGAACTCACTGAAACTCAGTATCAGTCTAGATCAACTCAGTATAGTAATCAGTGTCATTCAGTTGGGAGTAGGATTCAGCACCGAGTGAACCCAAGGATGGGGGCTCACCTTCTAGTAGAGGGTGTGATCCTTAGAAGTAGTTCTTGCATTCCAGAACTATGTAGCCAGCGTAGGTTAAGACATCAACCTGCCAGTTGAGGGTTGATGAGGTGTTTTAACCTGCCAGTTGAGGGTACCACCATTCCCATTAGAGTACCTGCCAGATAAAGGTAACTCTTCAGTTGTCTTTATCCATGGCACAGTACGACACCCTTCCATCTAGGGTTACAGGTTGGATCCCAAATCTATTTAGAAAATGGGCATGTCGGTTAGATGATTACTTCCCACAGTTTCAGTTTCAGTCTCAATGTAAAACTCAGTTCAGTTCTACAGAATAAGGACTGTCAGACACAGTCAATTAGTATCAGTAACTCAGTTATTAGTAATCTTAGATATCAGTTATTTAGTTATCAGAACTCAGTATTCATTTTCAATAAAAGCTCATATACAATTTACATGTATATGCACAGTATTGCATACTCAGTATTTACAGTAGTTTCAAATTTCTATGTACTCATAATCAGTTATTCTATATCATTCAGTCAGTTACTATTCATGCACATGAACCCTTGCATTCATCCTTACCTCATCTAGCATACCAGTATAGTCCACGTGTTGATGTATACTCTTTATTTATGCTATGATGTCTCATATCATAGGTTCGGACGCTCAGGTTCCTGACTATGTATAGACAGATTCAGATTTAGCCAACAGTTTTAGATTTAGTAGTGAGTCCTCATCTATCGAGGATATATTTTATTTCCAGATTTCAGTAGTCAGAGTTAGTTGGAGGCTTGTCCCATCAACTCCGCTTTCAGACAGTTCAGTTAGAGTCTTTTCAAACTAGACTATCAGACAATATTTAGTTTTGCCAATTATTATTACAGTTGATATTCTTTATCAGTATTCATATTTTGAACCTTATGGAAATTCAACCTATTTCTCCATATTATTTTTAGTATTATTATTCAATGCTCACAGCAGATATCAGTCATGGATTTGTTTGTGGTCCTTCGGGGTCGTAAGCACCGTGTAGCATCTGGGGTACAAACTTAGGATGTTACAAACTTGGTATCAGAGCCTAAAGTTCAACAGAGTCCTAGGGAGTCTGAAATCCACGTCTAGTAGAGTCTTGTACATGAGTGTGTAGTGCGCTACACTTATGGGCAAGAGGTTATGAGACGTTATAGGAAAAGTTTCCCTTTTTTCAGTATTAATGTCGTACGAGTGAGCATGAGCTCAAGTTATACCCTCAGTCTAATCCTTTTCTTCCTTCTGTTTACATAACATGCCTTCCTAGAAGACCAACAGAATAAGAACAAGAAACTAGTCAACACCTCAGCCCGTTCTGCAGATCCCCTAGACGAGCATATTTCCCATGCAAAATTTAGAGTTGCGTTGCCACTCTAGCTAATTCTATAGTAGCTCAGAATTAATGGCCAACTATTATTCAGGCCAACCTAGTTGCCAATACTACTGCAGCTAGGTTTTGGGACTTCACCCGAATGAATACTCCTCTATTCTCAGGATCCAAGTTATAAGAGAATCCACAAGAGTTTCTTGATCAGGTTCGGAAAGTCACAGATATTATGGGAGTGACTTCCGGTAAGAGTGCTGAGGTAGCTGTGTATCATCTACAAGATGTAGCTCATACATGATTTAAGTAGTGAAAGGTAAACAGGGGCACAGATGCAGAGCCCATAGAGTGGGAAGAGTTTGCTACTACTTTCCTAGATAGATTCTTTCCCCTAGAGCTGAGAGAAGCCAATGTGTTAGATTTCATCAATCTCATGCAAGGCAGCATGAGTGTGAAAGAGTATTCCCTCAATTTTACTCAGTTAACTAGGTATGATCCCCATGTAGTAGCGGACAATAGGTCCAGAATGAGCAAGTTTGTATCTAGGGTATCAGAGAGTGTAGTTAAGGAGTGCAGAACTGCAATGTTAATTAAGGAGATGGACCTATCCAGGATCATGGTCTATGCCCAGCAGATAGAAGAGGCTAAGAATAAGAAGAAAGAGAGGGAGAATAAGAGAGCTAGAACAGGTAGCTTCAATTTCACCCAACCTAAGTCAGAAGGCGGTAACCGTTCCCAGTTCCATCCGAAGTCTTCAGTTCCAGCTCCTTCCTCAGCCAGTGCTCAAGTCCCTAAGTTCAGAAATGATAACAAGGATAGGGCGTTAGGCTCTAAATCTCAGGGTAGTTTCAGTAGTGCTCGAACAAATCCTCTTTGCCAGAAATGTAGCAGAAACCATCAGGGTGTTTGCAGAGCTGGCAGTGATGTTTGTTTTGGGCGTGGCAAGCCAGGACATAGAATCTGAGATTGTCCTCAGTTAGGTTCTCAAGGTCAGTATATTCGTCCTTCAGCTCAATTCGGTCACCCGAATCAGCAGGATGCACTTCTAGTGCCACTAGTGGACAATGCCCAAACATGCTTTATGCACTTCAGTCCAGACAAGATCAGGAAAGTTCTCCTAATATGGTCACGGGTACGTTATAGATCATTCATTTACATATTTATGCCTTATTAGATCCAAGAGCTTCTTTGTCTTTTGTAACTCCTTACATAACAGTCGATTTCAAAGTCAGACCAAAAATCCCAGCAGAGCCTTTCTCATTCTCTACCCCAGTGGGTCAGTCTATCATAGTCTGACGGGTATACAGGAACTGTGTAGTTATGATATCTTAGAAATTCACTTCAGTAGACTTAGTAGAGTTAAAGCTGACGGATTTTGACATCATTCTCGACATAGATTGGCTTCATTTGTGTTATGCCTCAGTTAATTGTAGAAACAAAATTGTTCATTTTCAGTTTCCAAATGAACAAGTCCTTGAATGGAGGGGTAGTATTACAACGTTTAAGGGTCAATTGATTTCATACCTTAGAGCGAGAAAAATGATATCCAAGGGATGTGTTTATCATCTTGTGCGAGTCAAAGACTCTAGTTCAAAACTCCTAGTCTTGATTCAGTTTCAGTAGTGAATGAATTCTCAGATGTATTTCTTGAAAATTTTCTTAGAGTTCCTCCTGAAAGGGAAATCAACTTCGAAATAGACCTTCTTCCAGATACTCAGCCTATATCTATTCCGCCATATAGAATGGCTCCAGCCAAACTCAAAAAGTTGAAAGAGCAGTTAAAGGACCTTTTAGATAAAGGGTTCATCAGAACCAGAATTTCCTCGTAGGGTGCACCAGTCTTATTCATGCTTAAGAAAGATGGTTCTCTCAGAATGTATATAAACTACCTTCAGTTGAACAAAGTCACAGTCAAGAATAAATATTCACTTCCCAGAATCAATGACTTGTTTGACCAACTTCAGGGCACCAGTTACTTTTCTAAGATAGACCTCAGATCAGGCTATCATAATCTCAGAGTCAGAGAATGTGACATTCCAAAAATAGTTTTTTGAACTCGGTATGGTCACTTTGAGTTTTTAGTCATGTCCTTTAGTCTCACAATTTCCCCAACAGCCTTCATAGATTTAATGAATCGTGTGTTCAAGCAGTACTTGGACGTGTTCATTATAGTCTTCATCGATGACATTCTTATTTATTCCCGTAGGGATAATGATCATGCAGATCACCTCAGAATCGTACTTCAGACTCTTAGAGCCCATGAGTTATTCACCAAATTCAGTAAGTGCAAATTTTGGCTAAGGTCAGTAGTATTCCTTGATCATATTATTTCCGGTGATGGCATTAGAGTTGATCCTCAAAAGACCAAAGTAGTGAGAAATTAGCCTAGAACCATTTCTCTATCAGATATCAGGAGTTTTTTGGGTTTAGCTGGCTATTACCGTCAGTTTGTTGAAGGTTTTTCATCTATTGCATCCCTCATGTCCATATTGACTCAAAAGAAAGTCAAGTTATAGTGGTCAGATTTATGTGAGAAGAGTTTTCAAGAGTTGAAGACTCGACTCGCTACAACCCCAGTCCTACTATTACCAGATGGTTCAGATGGGTTTGTTGTGTATTGTGATGCATCCAGAGTTGGTTTAGGTTGTTTCCTCATACAGAGAGGTAAGGTCATAGCCTATGTCTCTAGATAGATTAAGCCCCATGAGAAGAATTACCTTACCCATGATCTTGAGTTAGCAGCTGTAGTGTTTGCCTTAAAGATTTGGAGGCATTATTTGTATAGGATGCATGTTGATGTGTTCACAGATCACAAAAGCTTGCAGTATGTGTTCTCTCAGAAAGATTTGAATTTGCACCAGAGAAAATGGTTAGAGTTGTTAAAAGATTATGACATGAGTGTTCTGTACCATCCGAGCAAGGCCAATGTAGTGGATGATGCTCTTAGTAGGTTTTCTATAGGTAGTGTTGCTCATGTTGAGAGTGGTAAGAAGAAGTTAGCTCAGGAAGTTCATCAGCTTGCCCGACTCGGTATCCATTTAGTCGATTCAGCAGAGGGCAGTGTGTGGGTGCAAAATAGTTCAGAATCATCTCTAGTTTCTGAAGTAAAGGAAAAGCAGAATAGAGATCCTAGTCTAGTCAAGTTGAAAGAGTCAGTCAGATATCAAAAAGTAGAGGTTTTCTCCCAAGGGGGAGATGGTGTGTTATGTTTCCAGAGTCAGCTATGCGTGCCAGGTGTAGATGACTTAAGGCACGAATTCTTGTAGAAGTGCATAGTGCGCGTTACTCTATTTACCCAGGGGACACTAAGATGTACCACGATTTACGGGATATCTATTGGTAGAGTGGGATAAAGATGGATATTACAGAATTTGTAGCTAAGTGCTCTACGTGTCAGCTGGTTAAGATTTAGTACCAGAAGCCTAGTGGGTCCATACAGGAGTTCAGTATTCCTACATGGAAATGGGAAGAAGTGAACATGGACTTTGTGATAGGTTTGCCTCGTACTCGTCATTAGCATGATTCAATTTGGGTTATCATAGACAGGATGACCAAATTCACTCATTTTCTTCCAGTTCATGCTTTCTATTTAGATGAGGACTACGCCAAACTCTATATCATAGAGTTGGTCAGGTTACACGGAGTCCCAGTGTCTATTATCTCAAATAGAGATACCAGATTACCTTTTACTTCTGGAAAACATTCCAAAAGGGTCTTGGTACCCAAATTCACCTCAGTATAGCCTTCCACCCTCAGACAGATGTTCAAGTAGAAAGGATCATTCATACTCTAAAAAATATGCTAAGAGCATGTGTGATTGATTTTAAAGGCAGTTGGGATGATCATTTGCCTTTGATTGAATTCGCACATAATAATAACTATCATTCCAGTATTTAGATGGCTCCATTTGAGGATCTCTATGGTAGGATATGTAGATCTCCAATTGGTTGGTTCGAGGTAGGTGAAGCTGCAGTTTTAGGGCTGGATTTAGTGTTTGATACCTTAGAGAAGGTTCAGTTAATCAGAGAAAGGCTTAGGGAAGCCCAGAGCCGACATAAATCGTATGCAGATGTGAGGTGAAAAGTCTCAAGTTTGAGATCAGTGATTTTTTGTTCTTGAAAATCTCTCCCATGAAAGGGGAGAAGAGGTTCGGCAAGATGGGAAAGCTCAGACCCCGATATGTCAGTCCTTAAGAAATCCTTAGCCAATTCGTAAAGGTAGCTTACAATCTTGAGTTACCTTCATATCTAGCTTTAGTACACCCAGTTTTCGACGTCTCCTTTCTAAAGAAATGCATCGGTGACCTAGAAGTCATAGTTCCCTTAGAGGGCGTAGATATTTAGAATGATCTCTCTTTCAAGGAGGTTCTAATACATATCCTCGATCATCAGATTCGTAGACTAAGGAACAAAGAAGTTCCCTTGTTCAAAGATCTTTGGCGAAATCAGTCCGTTGAGGGATCTACTTAGGAAGCAGAAATAGATATGTGGACCAAGTATCCTCACCTCTTCTCCACAAATTCAAATTCAGCTTAAGGTAATAGTCTTCCTTTGCTTTACTCAATTCCATGTTCAGTTATAGTTATAAACCCTGTATTCTTTATCATTGCATATTCAGTCATGCATTCACAAATCAGTTCAGCCATGTATTCATGCATCAGATATGCATGTTTAGTATGAAATTTCAGCTTATTAGTAGTTTCAGTCATGTATTCCATGCATTAGATATGCATGTTCAGTGTGTAAACCCAGTCTATCAGTGTTTCTCAGCTTAATCAGTCTCATTCGAGGATGAATGTTCCCAAGGGGGAGATATTGTAATACTCCATATTTCCCTAGCTTAATTTAACTCTCAGTATATGAGTATTCATTTATAAATTTTTGAAAGACTCAGTATTTTTCAGTTTAGAGCTTACCATTGAGTAGGAAATTCAGTCAACTTTCCAACGATATAAAATTCGCCAAAATTCGATACCTAGGCGAAGAGTTATAGCATTTTTAGTAAAACAGTATACCACTTGGTACTTCACCGCATCACGGAGAGGGTGAAAATGGAAATTGTTAAAATCTAGTGAGTTTTTGCGATCCCACCCCATCCCGCTACCAGCTAATTTCTCAATTGTCACTTTCCAGTGTGACTTCGCGATCATGGCACGTCGTGCCAAGGGTGAAATTCGCATACAAAGGGGTACCGTAATTCCACCGCATTACGTTGATGACCCAGTTCGTAATTATCAATTTACAGTGACATGGCACGATGGCGCCGCTTAGCGCTAAGGGCCCAAATCGGGAGTTTTTAGTGATGATTTTCAAATCTTTTTCAGGGGTAATTGGGTATTTTTCCATGACCCAAATCAGCCTTTAACATGAAATTAAACCCCTAAATAACCTATTATATCATTATTTACTCACTTTTCTCACGATTACAAGTTTGCTCTCTCAATTAGCAAACCCAAGTTTTCAAGAAAACAAGAACAAAGCTCAAAAATTCCTCCAAGAACCTTCAAGAACTCTTCCTCCCAGGTATGTTGGGTGTTTATCTATAGTTTATTTACACCCATAGAGTCCAAGAATCCATTTTTAAAACTACAAGATTATTGATTCATGATTTACATGTTTGAAATTGGATTGTATTCATGTTCATGACATTAATTGAGATTAAATTCATGATTAATGGTAGATTCTATGAAATTGAAGTAGCATGTATATTGAATTGTGCAATTCCCATGTTATAATCCTTGAATTAGCAAGTTTGGGTGTTGTGGTTACGATTTTTATATGTTGTCCATGGTTATATGTATTAAGTTGTGCTCCCCATGTGTTTGATGGAATGTCTATTTGAATTAAATGGTGAAATCATGACATGCTAGGATATGTACAAGTTTATGCCCTACAAGTGTTTGATGAAATGTCTCTATGAATGAATTATGAACAAGTACACATTGTTATGCTTTTCAAGATCATGCTATGCTTTACTTTTAATGCTATTGAGTCTTGGGGGTATCTAATACCCAAAAATCTAGCTGTTTACCTAAAGATACAATAGTTATAGAATAATCTCAGTCATGTCCTAAAATAGCAAGTACTTAGGCAGTTACAGAACTCGCTAAAACTCAGTATCAGTCTAGATCAGTTCAGTATAGTAATGAGAGCCATTCAGTTAGGAGTAGGATTCAACATCGAGTGAACCCAAGGATGGGGGCTCACCTGCCAGTAGAGGGTGTGATCCTTAGAAGTAGTCCTTGCATTCCAGAACTATGTAGCCAACGTAGGTTGAGACATCAACCTGCCAGTTGAGGGTTGATGAGGTGTTTTAACCTGCCAGTTGAGGGTACCACCATTCTTATTAGAGTACCTTCCAAATGAGGGTAACTCTTTAGTTGTCTTTACCCGTGACACGGTACTGACACCCTTCCAATTGGGATTACAGGTTGGACCCCAAATCTATTCAGAAAAAAGGCATGTTGGTTAGATGATTACTTCCCACAGTTTCAGTTTTTGTCTCAATATAGAACTCAGTTTAGTTCTATAGAATTAGGACTGTCAGGCACAGTCAATCAATATCAGTAACTCAGTTATCAGTAATCTCAGATATTAGTTATTCATTTATCAAAACACAGTATTCAACTTCAGTAAAATCTTAGATACAATATTCATGCATATGCACAGTATTGCATACTCAGCATTTACAGTAGTTTCAGATTTATATGTACTCATAATCTGTTATTCTATATCAATCAGTCAGTTACTATTCATGCACATGAACCCTTGCATTCGGCCTTACCTCATCTATCATACCAGTACATTTCACGTACTAAGCATACTCTTTGTTTGTGCTATGATGTCTCATATCATTGGTTCGGATGCTTAAGTTCCTGACCGTGCATAGACAGATTTAGATTCAGCCAACAGTTTTAGATTTAGTGGTGAGTCCTCATCTATCGAGGATATGTTTTATTTCTATATTTTAGTAGTCGGAGTTAGTTAGGGGCTTGTCCTATCAACTCTGCTTTCATATAGTTTAGTTAGAGGCTTTTCAGACTAGACTATCAGACAATATTTAGTTTTGCAGATTATTATTATAGTTGATATTCTTTATCAGTATTCATATTTTGAACCTTATGGCAATTCAACCTATTTTTCCGTATTATTTTTAGTATTATTATTCAGTGCTCACAGCAGATATCAGTCATGTGTTAGCTTGTGGTCCTTCGGGGTCGTAAGCATTGTGTAGCATTCGAGGTACAGACTCGGGGCATAACAGTTTTACATGTTCATGTTTTCATGATTTGTATCCATACATGATCCTCAGTATGGCTTTACAGTCTATTCAGCTTTACATGAGATTTACATACAGTATTTATGTTTTACTGCATTCCAACTTACAGGATTGTTTTCAGTTCATGACTGATAAATCTCACAATGACTTACAGTTTTTCTCGTATAGTCATGTTTTAAATGTACGTTTCAACAAATAAGTTATAACCTCAGTTTTAAAGCATATTTTAAATATTTCAATGATTTAGTGCATGTCTCTGTATACTCAGTACATTCCAACATACTGACCATATATATGCATTTGTGGCTACATTCCTTCATAATGTAGTTACCAGATGTAGTCCACACTTGTAATACCACGTACTTCTACCTAGCTTAAATTCATCCCAGAAATATTAACGACTTGTTTCAAAGATGAATCCACTTTTATACATGTGGTATTTTCAAGATTCAATAAGTTTTCCATCGATACCAAATTCTCCCAAATCCAACACCCGGGCAAAGAGTTAGAGCCTTTTTAGTGAGACAGTGTATCACCTGAGCCATCAGCACGTCACGAAGTAGGTCAAATTGGCAATCGTCAAAATCCAGTGAGCCTCCGTGATTATAGCGCATCGCGCCAGGGCTCAAATTCAAAATCGTCATTTTTCCAGTGTCTCAGCGCGATACCATCATGTTGCGGTGAACTTCCAGGTCCCATCCAGTATTGCAATGCAATTTCACCACGTCGCACCGCCATCCCAGTTCCCAGTTGGCAATTTCCAGTGACACGGTGTGATAGCACCGCATCGTGCCATTCTGCCAAATCGAGAAATTTTCTCAAAAATAAAATACGCATCCAAAGGTTAAAAGGGTCAATTTCTCAACCCTTTATAAACCCTATAACACGTGATTCAGTCATATTTTATCCAAAATATAGGGTTTCTCTCAAGTTTCTCTCAAGAACAAGCTAGGGTTTTCAATTGGAAATTCAAATTCAAGACTCAAATTCAAGAATCTCTCCGTCAATCTTCACGAAATCATGAACTAAGGTATGCATAGTGTTCATTCATGGACTCCTTTCGTCCAAGAATCTCTTTTCTAAAGTAAAGATTTTAGATTTTCTTTATGAACTTCATGTTGGGTTTATTTAATTATGTTGAGAATGATCAATTGAATTCAAATCCATGTTGGGTGATTAATGTTATGTGGAATTGATTTGTATAGATATACATTCATGTGAACCTATGATTAAACCCTAGGATGATAAAATTAGATGTTGAATCATGATGTGTAATTGTTGAATAATGGTGTCTACATATATTATGCCTATCATGTGTTTGATTAAATGCCGATATAAAGGAAAAGTGCCCAACTAGCATGATATTATGAAATCCCCATCTTTGTACAAGTGTATGCATATCACATGTTTGATGAAGTGCTTTAATAAATGAATTATGAATTGTGTTGTTGGTCATGTGTTCACGTAAGTCATGCTATGTCAGTTTCTTTTCATCGAGTCCTGGGGGTACTTATACCCGACAATTTAGTTGTGTACCTAGAGTCATGTCATGTTTTCACGATACTCTCAGTCAAGCTATGATCCCTAGAACTCAATCAGTCATGTGACTTTGGAAAACCCAGAAATCTCAAAAATCTCAGTACTCAGTAATCTCAATAACCTCAGTATTCCCAGTCAATCTCAGTAACTTCAGTATTATCAGTCAGTCCTCAGAACTCAGTACATTCCGTCAGTAACGGAACTCAGTAAATTCAGTTTAGTTTAGCTCCGCTAAACAATACCATTAGTATCAGTTTAGTAAATCATGTTCAGAGTCTATTCAAATAGGAGTAGGAATTAGCACCGAGTGAACCCATGGATGGGAATATACACTATCAGATGAGGGTGTGATTCTTAAAAGTCATTCTTGCATTCTAGAACTATGTAGTCAGCATAGGTTGATACATCAACACTATTCGATGAGGGTTGATGAGGTGGATAAGCGCTGTCAGATAAGGGCCCCACAGTTCTCTTTTGAGGATACTATCAGATGAGGGTCGCCCATAGCTTCTCCTTACCAGTGGCGCGGTATTGATACCCTTCCAATTGAGGTTACAGATTGGACCCCAACTCAGCCATATTGGCATATTAGAGGCATGTCATTTAGATAACTACTTCCTACAGTCTCAATTACAGATCCAATCTCAGTAATAGAACTCAGTTCAGTTCTACAGAAATCCAGGACTATCAAATACAGTCAACTCAGATATAGAATAAAACTCAGATAGTTTCATCTGATTCAGGATTGCCAGATACAGTCACTCATGTTATCAGTTATATCAGTTCTCAGAACTCATGTTATCAGTTATATCAGTTATCCAAATTCATGTTATTATTATTCAACTTTAGGACTGTCAGATACAGTTAACCAGACCAGTTCTTCATAATCAGAACTATCAGAAATATAGTATTCAGTAATACAGTATCATTCTTTCTCACTCATTAGTGACTCAGATATCAAAATTAGTAGACTCAGTAGTCAGAACTCAGTATTCAGTCCTAGCACGATCTCAGTTACAGTTACGTATATATGCATGTATTCTCACATTCATGTTAGTCTATTAGTTAGTATTGTTCATGCATATAAACCTATTGCATTCAGCCTACCTCACTTGCATACCAGTACATTCAAAGTACTGACGCATTTGCGCTATGGTGTCTTATACCATAGGTTTAGAAGCACGAGCTCCAGAGAACCAATAGCATCCCAGTTAAGTGATCAGAGTTAACAGTGAGTCCTCATCCTTTGAGGACATGATGATTTCATTACTAATTCAGTTTTCAGTTTATTTCAGTAGTCGGAGTTAGTTGTGGACATGTCCCATCAACTCCTTATTCAAACAGTTTAGAGGCTTTCAGACTATGGCATGTTAGACAGTTATTTTAGATTTGCTTTGGTATTGTTATACCATTTTCAGACATTGTTTATCAGATGTTCATTCAGTTTTGAACCTTATGTTCATTCAGTTCATGTTTCCGCATTTTATGGTATATTATGTAGTATACAGGTACAGATATCAGTCATGGGTTAGCTTGTGGTCCTTCGGGGTCATAAGTATCATGTAGCATTTCGGGTACCAAATTCGAAGCGTTACAACACTTCAGGTCAGACAGTTCTCAGCATTCAGTCAATGTGTGATGAGTTCTCTCATTTTGGGGACTTCAATCCATTATAGTTTATATGTTGTCTTTTAATTATTCATATGTATTGATTAGTGGTAGTTGGAGGCAATAGTCAGTATAGTAGAGGCTTCATATATAGTCAGTCGGAGTCATGAAATGTAATTCACGTTCTTTCTTCAAATTTATCAGGTTGTAAACTTTATTAGTATTATATTCATTTAGATTATCTCATGAGTAAGTTTTCGCTTAGCAAATTTAGCTTTTATTTACATTATAAATCAGTTTCTCAAGTATCATGCCAGTACATGGGTTAGCTTGGGATCACTTGTGGTTCTAAGTACCGTGTTACGACTAGGGGGTAGTCTCGAGTCGTGACAAACTATCAGGTGTACAACTTAGAAGATTTATGCATACATGCTTTGCTCAGTACGCACCCATGTCAGATTCATGGGTTCAGTCGCAAATATTTTGGTACACTATGTCCCTTGAGTTGGAAATCAGTTCAACTGATGCTCTAATAATGCGGTTTAATGAATACATGTTAAGATTTACATTAAGGGAGTTTGCAATTGTATCCGGTCTAAACTGTGTTGTTCTTAAGACCGACGTTGTATTCGACACAAGTGTGCCAAATAGATTATTTCAAAAGTATTTGATGGTGAAGAAGAACCTTACAAAGCGAATTTTTTTTTAGGATTTTGAGGACAAAGTATGGGGTCAGAACGATGATGGTGCTTTAAAGATTGTCATTTTTTATTTTATTTATCAATTTATTATTTCTGATGAGATTCTCATTGTTTGAGTACCTAGACTTTATTTTGGTTTGGTCGAGCAAGGACGGTAAATGAATTACTACTGGGATAAAGAAACATTTGAAGAATTTGCCAAAGACATTTTTAGAAAGTTGACCTCCGATGGACAGTACTACCGACTCCATGGCAGGCCATACATTATGCAAGTATGGATTGAATGTTGTTCAAATATTGATAAGCGACTTGCTAAAAGAATTTGTGATCGAATTTCTAGGTTGCTTAATTGGCATACTATAAAAGACCGTCCACGATACAAATGGCATATGCGGAACATATTTATGTGCAAGAAGGTAAAAGTCACTTCGTAGTAGCTTTAAATATAATATTTATTGTTTAAGTTTTGTACTTAGTGATATATACAAATATTTATACGTTTGTTTCAGTCCAGTTATTATGTTAGTTGTACTGATAAAAATCAATTATAAACATAACTCTGTCGTAATCTGTAGCACAGCTGATTATTAATCTTTTTATTACTTTAAATACTTAATTATAAGAAAATCTTTCAAATGAGTCAATTATTCCCCTGGGACTATTGGAAAGAGACCTCCCAAGAACATATCCATCATTGTTGTAATTTATAGAAAAGGATAAGTAAACAATATAACAATGTAATATTCTCTTGTTGTATCCTATCATGTTTGTGTCGATTAAATATGCCCGTTAGTCCATGTACCTGTATAATTTTATTTCAGTTATTCACTAGTTGGACTATTTATAAGTCATGCTTTTACGGCAAAAAGAGTATATTTGACTTGCTGTTTGATATTCATATGAGTGCATACCATATCAAACAATTTTTTTAATATTTTTTACTTATTAATATATACGAATACAAAATTAATTAGTTAATCATGTTTTTCAGATTATTTTTCAAAACATCAAGGCATCCGCAAGTGAAATTGCAACTTTTCAACTTCCTCCAAAAACTGATGATGATACAGTCAAGGAATCTTTCATCAATGATGTTGTCAATTCTGACGATGACTTTCAAGAGTTGTCTCAAATTTCAATTGTTCATAAAGGAAAAGCAAAACTAGTTGTCTCGGAATCACCCGTAAAAAAAGCAAAAGCAAATTTCATCAAGTGCGTCAATCTCCATCAAGAGTCCTCCAAAGATTATTTCAAATGTGGCAGACTCTAGGACACTAACGCATTATGTTAATAAAAAAAACATGTTAAGTAGGAAGAAAGTAGGAGATCAAATTCTATCACCAAATACTGCTCCATCTATGTCCGAAGCAAAAGTTAAGAGAACAATGTCACCTGATGATATGAACATTCTCAACCAGAAAGTTGATGCATTGGAGAATTATGTAAATCTATTTTAATCATCAATAAATTATTGGACCACTACTGAAACTTTTAATATAAATTACAGGTGTAACCAGAATTGCAGAGTTTGCATGATTTGATAAATGGTAACCATCAGATGATCATTGATGCTATCAAAAGTAAAGATGCTCATGAAAAGATATGAAGTATACAAATATTATTTAGAATAGATGATACATAATGTAGTACATAACATAAACAATGATATGTTACTAGATATTAGTATTTCATCAAGAAGTCATCTCTTGACGGTGAACGAGAATCCCTAATTACTAAAGTACATTGTACTCCATGTTGTAGCAAGAATTCAAAGATAAATGTTTATGTACTAATGTTATATTCATATGTGTAGTAATTATCTTCTAAATGTGTGTGTTTATATATATATACCCTGGCCTCAATTATGCTACTATTTTTAAATATGACATATTATAAATACTTATAATTACAACTCTGTAAATATATATATATATATATATATATATATATATATATATATATTGTTGACTCTTAAAATTATCTAGCAAAAGTTAATATACATTCTCCTTGTTACCAGCGTGACATGGATGTCAAGGTTACTGTAACATCTATACATGTTTTTGTTATGCATGCACATGCTGAGAGCGTGAATCTTCAATTTGAGAAGTCCCTTGATAAGGTAGCTTTTCCTAAAGTTCAGCTCAATGATTTGATATTTATCTTGCTGTCTTGACAGATGATTCATTTGCTTTTATACAAATCATAGCTTTTTAAAATCAGATTTTTTAGCCATTGAATCGAAGTTACGTTATTTTAATTATGCATTTATATATATTCATGTACAACTATTAGTATAACCACATATAATGTTGTTTAAGTAATGTATATTTAAATCTTATATAACTATATGTATTCAACATATATATGCAAAGCATATCAAATACATATAGTTATATATGCATAATGAAACATGCTTACTATGCATATACATACTGAATTATATGGTAGATAGTTTATTGACCTTTTGCATATTAGATTTTCCATACAGAAATGAATATCATTGTTCAAATTATACTTTTATTTGAAAAACTGGCATAAGAAAATATATATAATTACAACTTAGTAAATGTATATAGATTGTTGCATCTGAAAAGAGGATAGCAAAAGCTAGCACACATTTTCCTTGTTACTAGAGTGGCATGGATGTCAAGGTTACTGCATTATCTATACTTCTTTCTGTTATTCATGCACATGCTGAGAGCGTGAATCATCACTTTGAGAAGTCTTTTGATGAGGTTAATTTTGCTAATATGAAACTAATCCTTTCTTATTTATATTCCTATTTTGATAGATGATTCATTTGCTTTAATACAAATCATAGTTTTCTAACTTCATTTTTTTTAGCTGTTGAATTGAATTTATGTAAATTTGATCATGAATTTATACATATTCATGTACACATATAAGTATAACTACATATAATGTTCTTTAAATTAGGAGATATATTTTTTTCTTTACCAATATGCATAACATATTTTCTCATATATATATATATATATATATATTACATATATATTATATTATGTGGTGGATTGTTTATTGACTTCTTATATATTATATTTAGAATACAAAAATGGATATCAAAGTTCAATCTGCCTCTGCTATTCAATTAGAAAATCTAATTGATGACTTGAAAAACATGAAGGAGATTGATGAGGAAGTTGAAATGAAAGATCATTTCATTGAGCCGACTAAAATCCAAGGACTTTTAACTCAATAAAATTTTGATTATTGTTCATTTTTTATAATTTTATAAATAATTACATTTATGTTTGTTTAGGTGGATGAATGTACGGTTGAATGTGTAGAAGGTCACCCTTCTCATATGGATTTAAAGATAATTGATGTCCCGAGAGATATTATCAGTCACTTCATGAGCATCAGAACATGGTTTGTAGCCCCCTGTTTACATAGCCGACCCTGTTGAATTTGAGCAATTCAAGCCCAATCAAGATCTAACGAAATCTTGGTATGATGAATTGCTTTCAAGTTTGAACACTAAAAGATAGATTATAGATCTTTACAAATCAAAAGTTACCGGAGAAACACCAGTACCACCACCGGAGATACGGAAATTAGGTCTATGAAAAACATCTTCTTACATGACTGATTTCGGATTTAGATCAGATAAAATTGCATTTTTTTATAAATCTCTTTTATTTGGTAAACTTTCTATATTGTTGTTTCGTTAATGTATGTTTTTTCAGGTTGTTCATCAAGAATGCTTAAGATTTTTTACATAAAACATTCATTTGTATCTGATACAATATACGGACCACCGAACGAGAAATTATATTATCATTTCTTGGCTTGGATTCATGACAAAACAATAAAAAACTATGATTCCAAGTTTATTATCTTGTCCCTAAATTATTTTAATAATCTGTATATATGTGTTTACTATACATATATTTATAAATTATTAATTTTTATTTATAGGAGTCGCCTTGAAGATCATTATCTGAACAAAAAAGTAGTCATCAAGCCACAGATATTCTTCGGTGCTGAATCTGTTGAAGATATGAATTGATTTTACATGCTTTCCTTTCCTAATTAATTGTTGAATGACTCGGTTAGTATATTTATTATATATTACTAATAAATTTGAATGATTTACGTAATAACTCACTATATCAAGAATAATAATTTTCTTTATATACAACACATTGTTGTGATCCTATACAACTTGCGTAAGAAAGGAAAGTACAAACCGAACAGTCAATACACATTTAATACAGTAAATTATTTGTTCAATACAATAATATCGGATATTTTTGACAAGTATGTTGATAATATAAAAGAGTATAATCTCGCAAGTCAAGAGTTGACAATTATTGAATACATCAGTGAATTCAGACTTCATGCTTCTGTACCTTAGCATACTGTGAATTATATATTTATTTCAGTAAACATAGATAGAATATTTTGGGTGTTGGTTGTTCTGTCATTCAATAATAGATGTCTATACGTGTATGACTCTTACAGGTCTACTCGTCATAATGCATTTGTTGCGTATGAGATGAGAAAACTTTTCAAATTGATACCTATGTATCTAACAAATTCTGATTTCTACAAAAAGAAAGCTACTGATTTCTCCTCTCATTTTAAGTACATTGATTACGAAGAATAATTATTTCTAGATGTGGTATACATAGATGATTTACCATAATAGTCATCGGAAAGCTTGTAAGTTGATATTTCACATTTTTTAATTTTATTAGTTTATATCATTACAGCCAAATATTTTTCAATTCATTTTATTTCTTATTCCCCAAAAATATGTATACGCAGAAATTGTAGAGTCGTTGGTGCTGCATACGCAGAGTATTTTAGTCATGAAAAAGGTATACCACTTGGAGTGTTTGATGTTGAAGCTTTGTACACTCATTATGCTGCCCTTTTTTGATATCACGGGACTCAAAAGAATGAAGATGATGCCGTGAGTAATGATGAGAGTCAGGACGAACAAATGAGGCCACAGTTTATTTATGATACTGGCAATATTATTATTATTTCGTAGAAAGTATAATTGATACTATTAAACTAGTTTTTGAATATGTTGGGCATAACAAGGTGTTTTTAAATCTGATTATTATAATAGTACAGTGCTTTGGATCCATTTTTTAAAACAGTACAATGTTATTGTAGCTGTTTTTACGTATGTACAGTGTTTTGATATGAAATAATATGAATCAAATAGGATAAATGCAATTTTTTTATTTGATAAATTATGTTCCTCATTTTTACTGATATGAGGAAATTCTACAGGAAGATTATGTGTTTGTATTTGACATATGCATATGTTCGTCACTGTATTAATTAAAAATGATTAATACAGTGTTTTGGTAGAAGCTAATATGAATCAAATATGATTAACGCAGTTCTTTTTGCCTGATAAATCATGTTCCTCATTTTATTCCAAATGAATTCTATAGGAACATTTTGTGTTTGTGTTAGACATATGAATGTGTTGAGATATGTAACATGTAATACATATATATTTTTTCTGTTGTCATTTGCCATGGATATGAATTTGATTATTTGTCTTTTGTTTACACATATATGCTTATCATTATATGCCTATATTATCATATGCTTAATATATACACTTTCATATATACATTGAGATAATTATATGATCATATACGTTAGATATAACTATTTCTAATGATATATTCAATTTTACTCTCTAATGGTATATATATAAATATACTTTTAAAAAAAAATGTATTTGCATATATACACATTCATATCTATATAATAATATAAATATAAATATGCATGTCAACCACAGTAAGTAGTAATATACATATACTTATAAATATATATACAATTCATTTGATACATATATTTATATTCATATAAATGTATATACATATCTGTTTCATACAACTCAATTTATACATATATAATCCAGCTTATATATTCATAAAATTTTTGAACAAATCATAAATAATTATATGTCATTGAATTCTATATAAATAATTACATAAAATTATAAATTATTTATATCCATGAAGTAATATAAATTTTGCGAAATAATCTGATTAAAGAAGTACTTACATTTATATATATAAATGTAATCATCTACAAATACATATACATAGAATATGGTAAATTGATGATATAATGGTATAAATGTATAATAGTAAAAAAAAAATTATCATAACATACACAAACGCGTACACGAATCCATGTAATATGCTTATAGATACAAATCTCAAAAAAGTATATATGAACATGTATTTGATGATTGTATATTTGTATTTGCAATTATAATTACACATATTTATATAATTACATCTACAGTTAAAATTAATGCACTTATAGATTGAAAACTGCAATAACTTCATAAATACACAATTTATTTAACAAAACCACCTCAGGTTATTAATCAGCAGTTCAAACTAACATCAATCATAAATCATAACTTATAATTTATTTTTATATTTGGGGATTATTAAAAATAAAAGAAACATAAATTAACTGAAATGTAAACAACTATTCAACTCAAGGTACTTTCCAACATGAACGCCTATTGTGTCCGGTAAATCTACAAGCACTGCATGAATTTGTGGACTTAGTCTCGTAAAATTCTCCAGTGGACTTTTCTCTTTCTCTTTTCTTTAGCCTCCTAGGAGGGACTTTTGTATTGTGGCGTCAGAACAATTTTGCTCAATATTTAATCTGGTATATCTCCTGTAGACCTATTGGGTAGAGGCAATATTGAAATGTAACGCCCCGGGAGTACACCCTGAATGTCACATAGTGATTACAGTTTCGAGAGACCACAAGCTAACCCATGAGCTGGTACCTGCTCTGAGCACTGAATAATATACTGATAACGAACATATACGAAAATGACTAAGTATGCCATAAGGTTTCAATACTGAAAACAATACAACTCAAATCCACAAGTCTGAAACATAAGCGAAAATGCTAAAAACTAACTGATAAAACTGACAACTAACTGATTGTCTGAAATGTCCAAAAGCCTCTAAAACTGACTGAATGAGAGTTGATGGGACAGGCCCCAACTAACTCCAACTAACTACTGAACTGAAATACTGAAATAACATAATTGGTTCTCGAAATATAAGGACTCACCATTGCTACTGCTGCTGATGCGCTGGGAGGTTTAGGTGTGGTCGGGAACATGAGCGTCTGAACCTATGATATGATACATAGTGCAAGAAACGAGTGTTTTATCCCTTTTTAACTCGAAAGATTGGAAAATATTGATTTCGACTTTTTAAACTATTTTGAAACTTTAAAGAAAATTTTGAAACAATCTAAGAAATTACAGAGTCGCCACTTAATTTATTTGAAAACAAATTAAGAAAACTTTTTAAAATAAAATTCTAAGTCTCAAAACAGAAAAAAAAAACTAGTCCTTTAAGAAAATTCCGGGTAAGAGATTCTTATTAATATTTTAGGAAGATTTTTAAGGCACCAAAAATATCCACTAACTTGCGGTTATCCGAACTATTTGAAAACTACTTTGACTAACTTTGAAAAAAGAGAAGTTGATTTTTGAAAAGAAAGTGATTTAGGACGAAACTTGTATAAAATTATTTTTTGACGACTTAGTAGGAAATTTAACCAAGTCTAAGAAAATAAATAGCAAATAAGTTGTAACGACCCGAGACTACCCCCTAGTCGTTACACGGTTCTTACGGTCCTGAGAGACCACGAGCTAACCCATGAGCTGGTACCTGCTGTGAGCACTGAATAATATAATCATGAATGCGGAAGAATAACTGAAGTGCCATATGGTTTTAAATATCTGAATTCAAACTGAAATATAAATCTAGGAAAACGACTGTCTGAATATGATAAAGTACTGATAAACTGAACAACTAACTGACTGTAATGTCTGAAAATCCTCTAAGACTGACTGACTGAGAGTTGATGGGATAAGCCCCCAACTAACTCTACTGACTACTGAAATAAAGACATGAATTAAGATAGCCTGTCCTCGGGTGATGAGGACTTGCCACTGCTACTTTACTGCTGAGAATTCGAGGGACTAAGTACGATCCGAGAACTGAGCGTCAACACCTATGATATGAGACATCATAATGCAAAAGAAAGGTATGCGATCAGTACTTTGAATGTACTGATATGCTAAATGAGGTAGGCTAACATGTAAGGTTTCATGAATAGGAGTAATGATCTATCTGAATATACATGTAAAGCATGGAATACTGAATAGAAAGCATGAAATTTGTAGATACTGAGCATGCATGAAAGTCTGTAAAATACTAAAAATACATAAAAATCTGTAGACACTGAGGATGCATGACCAAGCATATGACATGAACTGGGTAAAATCTGTAAATTAAAATACTGAAATAATTAAAATTCGTATGCTTTGTTCAAACAACACTAAGATTGAATAATTGAGCTGGGACTGTAATTGAGACTATAAATGAGACTGTGAGAAGTATCATCTAACTGACATTCCGCAATTTGAGCTAATCGGGGTCCAACCTGTAACCCCAGTTGGAAGGGTGTTAATACCATGCCACAAGTACTAACGCTGGCTGTGTGGATCCACTAAACTGATATCATGTCCAAAGGACTAAGGGTGTCAGTCCTGAACTGACGGGTGACCTTTGTGAGATAGTCAAGCCTAATCTGACGAGTGACTACTCATATCCTATGCTGGCTATATAGTTCTGGAGTATAGGTACTTCTACTAATGACTCTACCTATCTGATGGGGAATCCACCATCCCTACACTCGCTCGGTGCTAAATCCTACTCCCAACTGAATGACACTGAAATGCTAGACTATTTTGAGTTTAATTGACTGTTCTAATAATTCGCATGATATAATCTGAAGTTATTCTGAAGATACTGAGACAACATTAAGTAAACAACTACGGTTTCGGGTATTCAATACCCCCAGGACTCAAAACAATAGTAGTAGCATGACACTAAAACATTGAAGGACATAGCATGAAGACTCTTATTAAATCAATTGCTCTTGTAGGCATTTTATCAAACACTTATAGTTCATGGTTTAAAATAATCACAGAATTACTAAAGAACCGATATAATTGACATAAAATTATCATGGAAAAATACTAAGTCATGATTAAATTCAACAAATGATAACACGAAAACATGAGGAATCGAATAACAACAATAACTTCATTAAAACATGGTATTAAATCAAAGTTCATGGAGATTAATGGATGAAATCATGATTTAAAATCAAATAACTTAAAAAGATCATAACTTTATAATTAAAAAGGTTACTTGAGCTCCATGGATGAAAGGAATCCATGGATGAACATCTAACATACCTGGAATGATGAATTTGGAAGGATTGATAGAGAGTTCTTGAGATTTGACGTTGATTCTTGAGAGCTAGGGTTTCTTGTTCTTGAAAGAGGGGATTTTTAATTTGAGAGAAAGTGAATAATGAATGACTATTTAGGTCAATTGAGGCTGAATTTCATATTTTAGGTTAATTAAGGTCGTGGAAGAAGACCCAATTACCCTTGGATGAATTTAAAAACGGAAGTTGAAAATTGAAAAACCCAATTTTTGGCCTTGGCATGACGCGCCACTATCGCGCCAAGCCACTAAAAAATGGACAACTAGGACCTAGACAAACTTCGCGATGCGGTTCCATTGCGGTAAAGCTTTGGATGCCATTTTGTCCACCTCTGCGATGCACCAACATCGCGGAAACCAACTGGAAATTGAAAAATAGGAATTTGGCCTGCTCCGCGACGCGCCATGATTGTTGAGTCACACTGAAAATTGACAATTTTCATTTGGGCTGTCTACGCGATACGCTGAGGGTTAAAATGATGGTGTTTAACGACTTAAACTTAAAATCTTCATAACTTCTTACCCGGTTATCGGATTTGGGCGAATTTTATATAATTGGAAAGCTAATTGAATTTCCTACGCAATGGAAGGCTCTAAACTAAAAAAATAATAAGTGTTTTAGAAATTTTATATACGAATACTCATGCACTGGGACTTAGATTAAGCTAGAAAAATACGGGGTGTTACATAAGCACGTAAAGGGGAAAGAGGAGAATTATAAAACTTAGGATCGTAAGACCAAATCCATCAACCTTGTCCTAATCTAATTGGGCTTTTATCCCACCTGCACCTGTCCTAATATAAATATCGGGTTTTGGACCATAACTTATCCTAAACTATTTTTTCGGATCCATTGGCCCAGAATCGGCTTCACCTGTATTAAAATACAACTTTGGCTTCGAAGCCCCAAATGAATGAATAAATAAGAAGAAGATAATAATAAAAAATGAGACTTTTCAAGTCTCTGTGACCTCATCAATGGGTTTTGACCCATTTTTCTTCTTCGTCTATCTTCTAGCACCCGCACGTCATACAGTCGACCTTGGGTTTAAATTTCGAGCTTGACTCGAAGATGTGGGCCTTATTGGCCCATTACAAAATGCAAGAGGAGAGGAGTCCATTTGGACTCAAGATATTTTTTGCATGCAAAGAAAAGATTAAAAAATTAATATACGTTCAAGGCATAAAAGTGACATATTTCAAAGCAAAAGAAAATATCAAGAACCAATTTTTGAATGACAATGATAAGCACGTTTGCACACGTATAACAAGAATGAGAGTCAACAGATAAAATGCAAAGCAAAGACACCCACTTACATGCCTCATGATTTATGTTCATATTAAGAATGAATAAAGGTAAAAAGAAGAAGGAAATAATCAATGAATTAATGCGAGAACAAACAACGTAAGCTTGGGAAAGTAAAGGGATGAGGCAATAAGAAAAATAACCATGACTTCTAAAATTGAACAAACATAGACACTAATCCATATAACAAAATAAAATAAAGGCTAACTTTTCAAGAAAAGAAATCTTTAAATTTCAATTAAGGCGATATTAATGAAGATTCATACATCTAACTTACAACCAATATTTTAGGGGAAGACGTGTAACGACCTATGATTTATATTTCTAAGACATCGTTGATTCTCTTTTGATATTATGAATCAAAGAGAGACACGAATCAAGTCTTTACACACAAAGAGCACATATAACAATCCAACGGGAGTAAGAAAATTAGAGTAAAAGTTTAGCATTTCTAAAAGTGAAATATCGTTCAACAATCATACTATGCATGACTCGAAAATATCTAAATAATTCTATTTATCCACAAAAGTCCAAACTTTCTCATCATTTTGACAAGTCAACATGCGAAAAAAAGGAATAAACATCTTGGATGAAAAATAGTTAGCACTTCATCTCTCATATAAGAATTTTGAAATCCATTAAAATAATTAGCAAGCAAATGACAAGTTCTTGACTTAACCAATTACTACTTTATTAAGGCAAAACAAACCATAGTAGCTATGCTTTTTGACATAAAGAAAACAACTTTACATGCTAAAATCAAATATATTCGCTAACAATGAATTTAAACAAAGCATAAGTACATCTTTTAAGCAAAGATTGAAACTTTATCTATAATAATCAAAGAATAAAGTCAAAAAGGAGAAACAATCAATATTAACTATTCTTTTCAACATAAAGGAAATAACTTTACATGCTAAAAACAAATGTATCCGCCAACAATGAATTTAAACAAAGCATAAGTACATCTTTTAAGCAAAAATTAAAACTTTGTCTATAATAACTAAAGAATAAAGTCAAAAAGGCACGTACAACTATTGATAGCTCATATTTATACCATGAACATGAAAATAACCATAATATCGATTCTACAATGTCCTATGGTCTTCAAGGCCATCTACAATAAAAAATCCCACTAAATTAAATTACAACTACAAACTACAAAGAAGAAAAAGATGAAGAAGAAAATGATAATAAAACTAAAAAAGGGAAAAGGTGTGTTTACTTTTTTGGGGGCAGCAAAATAAGACTACAGGCTTTATTCGGAGTCTTGATCACCACTGGAAAACGTTCAACTCGAGAACTTCGATTAGCCCACGAATTTCGTGGAAAAGAAGTTTTTTTCACTAAAATAAAAACTCTTGTTTGCTCAAATCTTTTTTTCCAACCTTGAAACTTTTTGTTCTCTTTTAAACTTTCTCTTTCTACCAAAATAGTGGTAGTATTTATAAGAAAGGATGAAGATCCAATTCTATTAATCAACCAATATGGAAGAAAGTATTTAGGGGGTGTTTATGAAATTTTAAAATTGAAGATAAGGTGAGGTGGAAGGTAAGGTAGGAGGAAATTGTACAATGTAGTACAATTTTTGAATTTCAAAATTGAGAAAAGGACAAAGTTGAGGAAGAAATTGTACAATGTAGTACAATTTTTGAATTTCAAAATTGGAAAAGGGGACAAAGTTGAGGGGAAAATTGTACAATGTAGTACAATTTTTGAATTTTAAAATTGGAGAAAGGACAAAGTTGAGAGAAAAATTGTATAATGTAGTACAAATTTGAAATTATTTTTTATGGGAATTGGGTAGAAGTTATGAAAGTTTTTTGAGAATTTTGGGGTTATTTAAAATATAACCCCAATTGGGATTTAATTTAGTCAAATTTATTTAATTTTGATCAAATTAAAAATAAATTGGCAGATTGAATTGCAATTATGGCCAATTAATTTCAATTATGACCAAATCTAATAGATTGACTAAATTAAATTGAAATTCGATACGAATTAATACTTCTTTTAATTCCAAGCTTCTTGATTTAATAAAATCAAACATATATTTATCCAAATTAATTATTTTTGAGAGTAAATTATATTTAAATCAAGACTTTATTCGTTCGAATTAATTTTCAAGCTTATCTCCGTAAAAGCTCAAATTTTGATAAAAATATTCATTCAAGTAACAAAATTTATACAATCTCGTATATGTGAATACAAAAATGTACAATCGTCACTTAAATGATAAAATTAACCTAAATAAATATTTTAGAGAGCATTTATCCAATTGAAATAAATATTTCACTTTTATTTAAAATTAAAAAAATTCAGGATTAAATTTAGTCGTGGAGGGCAAAAATTAGGTATCAACAACGAGTATGCGGTCAGTACTTTGAATGTACTAGTATGCTAGATGGGATTAGGCTGATATGCATGGGCTCATGTACATAAATAATAACTAACTAAATGAATAACATGAGGTAACTGATACATGGTATGCATGAAAGCTATAAAATTTGACGATGTATGACCAAGCATATAATATGATACTGGAATAATCTGTAAACTGAAATACTGAAATCTGAGCATTGATTTAACTGATAAACTATATGCTATGATCAAGAAAACCTGAACTGACTTCCGAACTGAGACTGGACTGAAACTGTAGGAGCTATCATCTAACCAACATGCCCCAATATGAGCTAATTGGGGTCCAACCTGTGACCCCAATTGGAAGGGTGTCAATACCATCCCATAGGTACTAACACTGGCTGTGCGCATCCACTAAAGTGAAGTCCCAAAAGACTAAAGAGTCACCCTCTACTGGAAGGTGCTCTAGTGAGATATATGACAACCCTCAACTGGAAGGTTAACATCTCAGCCTACACAGGCTACGTAGTTCTGGAACACAGGGACTGCTACTAAAGGTCACACTCTCAACTGGCAGGTGAGCCCCCATCCCTGGGTTCACTCGATGCTAAATCCTACTCCCAACTGGAATGACTGTGATTACTGGACTAAACTGAGCTTACTAATATGATAACTGACTGAACTGATAATACTCTAATATATCCAAAACCATTCTGAAGATACTGAGACTAAGTAAACAACTAAGTTTTCGGGTATTCATAACCCCCAGGACTCAATAACATTAGCAGTAGAAACATACTAAAGCTTCAAAAGCATAATAAGTAGTCATTGTTAAAAATTCATCTCTTAGGCATTTCATCAAACACTTGGGAGCCATAAAGTTAAAGCATGTGAATAGTTAAATCATGGCATAATAATATAATTTCAATACAAAAATCATGGGTTAAGTATTTAACATGCAAATATCATCCTTCAAATGGGTCAAAGGCTAATTTCAACAAAAACACATGTAAACATGATATAAAATTCAAAATTCATGAAAATATGTAAATGTCATGATTTTAAACTTTAAAGCGGATTCTTAGACTCCATGGGTGAAAAGGACCCATGAATGAACATCTAACATACCTTAACTGATGAATTTTCGTGAGTTCTTGGTGATTTTTTGAAGCTTGAACTTGGATTTAAAGAAATTAGGGTTTTGTTCTTGAGAGAGTTTGTGAAAAGATGAATGATTTTCCCTTTGGGGACCTTAATCTCATGTTATGGGTGAGGCAAAGTAAGGGGAAAATGACTTAAATACTCACATACCCAAAATTAATTAAACTGAACGTGGCCAGTGATGCATCGCATCGCTCAGGCGACGCTTTAGGCGACGCGCCGCGTTGCAACCCCACCAATGCAATAAGCAGTGCGCCGTGTCCATATCGCATTGACTCACTGGTTTGAACATCCAAACAATACTCAAACCTCGTTCAAAAAATTCAAAACTCACTCGAGACATGCCATCGACCATCTTGATCATGAATCAACTTAAAAATCGAAGTTCTAAGGCCGTAAAGGTCGGAATTAAAATCATCGAAGTTTAAGAGGCTTTGAAAAAGACTAAGTCTAAACACTTAGTGAAATTTTCTAAGTCTTGGAACCCTTTTGCATCCAAAAGTGAGCTGAAACAAGCTAGGATTTTACGGGGTCTTACATGAAACCTCATATGTACCCAACACTGATACAAGCTTGAATGAGTCGGAGCAATAATCATCAGGTTCTAAATATTTGCTCTTTAACACTACATAAGCATGAGCACACGGAAGTTTATCAATTTAAAATCTATGGTAATAACATGTCTTCTTCTCCAAACAAATAATAAAACGTCTATCTTCATGTAGCACAGCATAAACATAGTTTGTTGCCGGTACAACCTGCAATAAATGTATAGTTATATATGTATTCAAATATAACAAATGGATTGTGTATTTTCTTAATAAAATACTTATCCCCATGCACGTACTCTTGAACTCGCTTCTCACAAGAGGGATATTGTAGCTCCTGCAAACAGATGCATGTGTGAATGTCCCAACCTATCGATGTTGTGATTCCATCTGTCAAACATCTTTCTGACTTCCTCTAAGAAATCATGTATAGGCAATTCCCTCGCTTTCTTAATATTATTGTTTATTATTTCAGCGATGTTTGATGTTAGCGTAAATCCCCGATTTACAGTTGCATACACCCTAGTCCATTTTTCATAACTGGCTGACAGGAAATAATTTTTCACCCTAATATCTATCTGTTCAACCTTTTTCATTAGACTGTTGAATTCAGAAATGGTATATGATTCTGCCATTTCATAAAACATAATTGATAATTTCGCATGTGACTTTCTGAAATTGGTTATGACATTTTTTCATAGATGTCAGATACAAGCATAATGTACAACACCTCATATACCATTGATACAGTCTTTATAATACCTTCATTTCTGTCGAACACAACACACATATTTGATTTTATACCATGAGCTTCTTTCAATTTCTCAAAGAACCAACTCCATGGTGTATAATTGTCAAAATTCAATATTCCATAAGCAAGTGAAAATATCTCTCCTGCATACATCATGTTATACATATAGCATTTCAGAATGTATTTTCATAAAATGCATTTAAGATAACGTTTATATATTTTTTATGCATACATATATTTATGAATGCATTTCATACAACGTTTTATATTTAATATCATATAAATGGTATTCAGATAATGATTATATGTATTTAATACCATATAAATAATATTGAAAAAAAATAAAAAAAATAGTAATTAGGGAAAAAAGTTGCTCCCTCAAGTGTAATTACTGATACAAAAATTTCATTATATGTTCCCCTAAGGTGACTTCCATCAACAACAACAATTAATTGACATGAATTAAATTATTTAATTGAAGAATAGAGTGATATAAAAACATATTAGAATTCATCATCTGATTTTCTTTCATTCATATATGTGAACCAGGGTATGTTTTTTACATGTATAAACATCCTGACAGTCTGTTGTAGGATGCATATGTTGTCCCCCTCAATGAAATCAGAGCTTTATCCCTAGCCCTCCAAGCCATTGTATAAGTTAATTCAATCGAAACTCATTCTTAATATCCTCTTGTATGTGTTTTGCTATATATGTTATTTTATGATTGGAAAACTTTTATTTCACAATACCACCAATCAATGAACCACTAACATGTTTCTGCTCGTGCACCCGATACTTTAAAGGACAAGTATGCTCCTCCCAAAATTTTTGAATCTTAAGGAAATCGGTTTTCTTATTACTGGATGTTGTTAGAAATCAACCACATGCCTTCGATTTACACAACAAAGTATATATGATACGCAATAGTTATCTATTAATAATTTACACAAAAAACAACCATATTTATTATAAAAACAAAATTCTTCGTACATCAACATACTACTCAACAAAATAACAACTATGCAAATATTCAACATTCTTCCTACGTACATTTTTTTCGACAACATGCAATCTGTATATTCATTATAAAATACTATTGTAAATATATACAAATAGAATAGCACACCAAGCTTATGTATACAGTTATACATAAATGTGAATATGCTGAAACATGAAAAGTCTAAAATACGAATATGCTGAAATATATAGTTATATACAATTATACATAAATACGAATATACAGAATTATTAAGGCTATAAAATATTTCTAAATTATTATACAAATAGTTAAATTTATACACCCATTACAGTATACATACTTAGTATACATAATTTGGGAGTATTCACATCTACAGTTATATACTTTATTTTTCATTTAGAAAAAAAATAAATTCATATGCATTTTTATGTTGAATAATTATACATATTTAGAACTATATACATATAAAAATGTACATACATAAATATATTAATAGAAAAAATTCAATTACTCGATTGTGTTTGACTTTTTCGTATTGAATTGAAATAATTTTCTGATTGTGTGCCGCGTCATCACTTATTTTAAAGTGGCTTTGTTCTTATACAATTGACCAAAAAGCACCTTACTATGATTTGGGTATGAAATAATTGTTCGTTCTTGTCCATTTATATCAACAACTTCAATCAGTTCACAAGAATCTGCACCAATTTTGCCTTTTTTATCGTCAACATCATTTGCATTCATGTTCAAATTATATTCAAAATCACAACTCTCACCTTCAAACTTTGAGTATATGTTATCATTTTTCAAGGATTTATCAAATATAAAAATGCATAATTGATAATTTTTGAATTCTTTTTCTTCTTTCCGTACCATTACGTACATTGTCACCCCCATGTCATTATGTATCTCCATTCTTTTATTGCTACAACCAACTTTATATTCTATTTTCATCATTTTCAAATTTAAGTCAATACAAAGTTGCTTACCAATCAATTGAAGCAAATCATCGTACGTTTCAGTTTCTTCAATTGCAATTGAGTCTAACTGGTATTATTCATACTCATTATCAATATTTCATACAGATCAATGCTTCAAAATTACAGGTATTTGATCCATTTTTTTGCATATATTTAGTTAAAAAAAATACAGATCATAAAATTATAAATAATTAGAGATTCAGAAAAAAAATTACACAGATAAGACTTTTAATAATTTTTGTGAAAAACACAAATTGAGTTTGTTGTATACAAAATACCCATAATTACGAATAATCATGAATTAAAATAGACTTATATTCACATTATTTAGTCGATTTCAGAAAATAAATTTAAATCAAAATGAATTTTCGTAAATCATCTTTTATAGATTTATTTAACAGATTCTGAATAGATAAGTTACCTGTTATCAATTAGTGTTGAATATCTTCTCCTACAAATCTCAACTTTTACAAAATTAAAATTTTATCAATTTTGACAAATTGATTAATGCATTAAACAAGCTTTAATAATCTATTATACAAGAGAAATAAGTGAAAAGTTAGAGGAAATTAAGAAAAATTATTGCATTAAAATTTTCTTTTTTATCTCTATTTTTTGTTATGAACTTTTTTTTTGTATATATATGCATATAACAGCCAGTTGTTTTTGTCTATAAATTGTAAATATTGAAACTTAGGCTAGAAAGTTAGTTATAGGTATTTTAATATGTCTAAATGTGAATTTTTGCAAAAAAGAAAATTTTGCCCTTTTTATCGTCAACATCATTTGTATCCATGTCCAAATTCTGTCCGAAATCAGAACTCTCGCCTTCAAACTTTGAGTATGCATTGTCATTTTTCAAGAATTTATCAAATACAAAAACGCATAATGGATAGTTTCCGAATTCTTTTTCTTCTTTCCATATTATTACGTACATTGTCACCCCATGTCATTATGTATCTCCATTCTTTTACTGCTACAACCAACTTCATATTCCATTTTCACCATTTTCAAATCCAAGTCAATACAAAGTTGCTTACCAATCAATTGAAGAAAATCATCGTACTTTGCAGTTTCTTCAATTGCAATTGAGTTCAGTTGATATTGTTCATGCTCATTATCAATATTTCATACGCCTGAATGCTTAAAAAGAATAGGTAATTGTCCCTTTCTTGCATATACTCTATTAACAAAATATAGACCATAAAATTACAAATAATTAGAGATTCAGAAAAAACTTACACAAATAAGGTTTTTAACTTTTAGAAATTTGTGTGAAAAACACAAATTGAATTTGTTGTATACAAAAGAATCGTAATTATAAAAATTCATGAATTGAAATAGATTCATATTCGTATTATTTAGTCAAGTTCAGAAAACAAATTCAAATCAAAAGGGGTATTCGTAAATCGTATTTTATAGATTTGCTTAACTAATTTTGAATGGAGAAATTACCTGTTATCAATTGGTGTTGATTATCTTTGTTAGCCTCCTAAGGTAATATTTTAATAATGATAAACTAACAGGTAAATCTTTGCAGGATAAAGAATGCAAAATAGTGGAAGATTGTTGATTGTGAAAGAATAAAAGAAAAAAGTAAGGAAGCCGGCTCTAGGAATGAAAAGATATCCAATCATAAAAAGAAGGATCACGACAACGACACTCAAACAAAGTGGCAATAAAATCAATCAGGCATCTTGGAAATAGAAGGAAAATCACTATCCTAGAATCACAATCCCTGAATCACGACAGACTAGATAAATCAGGAGATCAATCAGAACAAAAAGTAAAAGGAAGAAAGGCTACAATCATCACATGGACATCAATCTATACAAGACTAAAAGGAAAGAATAGATCACAGACATATCTTATATGGATGTAATCCAAAATCGCATATGGACATGTCAAACGGATACATTCCTCAATCAAGGAATCAATTCAAAATCCTTTATTGAGAAGAAATCTCTTCGGTTTACTTATAAAGAGCAGCAGCAGAAGACTATAAAAGTGAAGACTGAAGACAGACACGGGTTACGCAACTTCAAGGAGAAAATTCAAAGTATCTCATTCTTAGTCTTACAAGGCTCTGCAATTGTTTAGTTTACAATTGTTATAAAAAGAGTAGGATCGAGTTAACTTTATAACATCAACAGAAGCTGTGTCACAAGATGTGAAGAGCAAAATAAGTCTTCAGAACTTGTTTTCTATTATTGTACTCGTACCCAATATTCAATGATCTAAGGAAACTTTGAAACTCAAGGGGACTGAAAGTAGGCACCACATTGGTGTTCCAAACCAGGATAAATATCTGTGTTATTACTTTATGTTCTATTATTTACATGCTTAATTATTTCAAATCTAATCTGTTTGTGAAGTGAACTGATCTGCATGCGAATCGACTGTGAGGAGTCAGTAGTCGACTCACAGAAGAAAGAATTCAATTCACCCCCCCCCCCCTCTTGAATTTCAATCTTCTCCTGCAAATCTCAAATTTTGTACAATTAAAATTTTACCAATTTTGACAGATTGATTAATGCATAAAACAAGCTTTAATGATTCGTTATACAAGAGAAATAAGTGGTAAGTTGGAGTAAATTAAGGAAATTTATTGCACTAAATTTTTCTTTTTTATCTCTATTTTCTATTATGAACTTTTTCTTCTTTCCTGTATATATATACATATAATTGTCAACTGTTTTTATCTATAAAATTGTAAATATAGAAACCTAGACTGCGAAGTTAGTTATTAGTATTCTAATGTGTCTGTATGTGAATTTTCGTCAAAATTTTTTTTTATCCTTTTTATCGTCAACATCATTTACATCTATGTCTGAAATCAGAACTCTCGCCTTCAAACTTCGAGTATGCGTTATTATTTTTCAAGAATTAATCAAATACAGAAATGCATAATTGATAGTTTTAGAAAAAAAATTCTTTTTTTTCGTATCATTACGTACACTATCACCCCCATGTCATTATGTATCTCCATTCTTTTACTGCTACAACCAACTTTATATTGTATTTTCACCATTTTCTAATTCAAATTAATACAAAGTTGCTTGCCAATCAATTGAAGCAAATTATCGTAATTCATAGTTTCTTCAATTGCAATTGAGTACAGTTGGTATTGTTCATAATAATTATCAATATTCCATACTCCTGAATGCTTCAAAACAATAGGTAATTGCCCTATTTTTTTTGCATATACTCTATTAACAAAATACAGACCATAAAATTGCAAATAATTAGAGATTCAAAAAAACTTACACAAATAAGATTTTTAACTTTTAACAATTTTTGTGAAAAAATATAAATTGAATTTGTTGTATCCAAAAGACTCGTAATTATGAAAATTCTTGAATTGAAACGTTTGTATTATTTAGTCGATTTCAAAAATAAATTCAAACCAAAATAAATTTTCGTAAATTGTATTTTGTAGATTTATTTAACATATTGTAACGCCTTGAGTCTGCACCCCGAATGCTATACGGTGCTTACGACCCCGAAGGACCACAAGCTAACCCATGACTGGCACCTGCTGTGAGCACTGAATAATAATACTGAAGTAATACGGAAAAAATAGGTTGAATTGCCATAAGGTTCATAATATGAATACTGATAAATAGAAACTGATAGTACCATATGAAAACTGAATACTGTTTGAACTAGTCTAGTTTGAAAAGTCTCTAACTGAACTGTCTGAAAGTGGAGTTGATAGAACAAGCCCCCAACTAACTCCGACTACTGAAATACTGAAGCTAATGAAAATACTGAAATAAAAGCATATCCTCAATAGAAGAGGACTCCCTACTAAATCTACTGCTACTATCTGAATCTGCCTACGCGCGGTCAGGAACTTGGGCATCCGAACCTATGATATGAAACATCATAGCGCAAAGAGAAAATATGCTTCAGTACGTGGAATGTACTGGTATGTTAGATGAGGTAAGGCTGAATAATATAGAGTAACTGCATAAGAATATATGGGTAACTGAAACTACTGTAAAATACTGAGTATGCAATACTGTGCATAGACATTATACCATATCTGAGCTTTTATTGAACCTGAGTACTGATTTTTGGTACTAAGTAACTGATATCTGAGATTACTGAGAATTGAATTACTGATACTGAGTGACTGTATCTGACAGTCCTGATTCTGTAGAACTAAACTGAGTTCTGTACTGAGACTAAAACTGAAACTGTGGGAGGTAATCATCTAACCGACATACCCCAAATAAGATAACTGGGGTCCAACCTGTAACCCCAGTTGGAAGGATGTCAGTACTGTGCCACAGGTAAAGACAGGCTGAAGAGTCACCCACATCTGGCAAGTGCCCTGAATGAGAATGGTGGTACCCTCAACTGGCAGGTAAGACACCTCATCAACCCTTAACTGGAAGGTTGATGCCTCAACCTACGCTGGCTACGTAGTTCTGGAACGCAAGGGCTGTTTCTAAGGATCACACCCTTTACTGGCAGGTGAGCCCCCATTCTTGGGTTCACTCGGTGCTGAATCCTACTCCCAACCCTCTACTAGCAGGTGAGCCCCTATTTTTGGGTTCACTCGGTGCTGAATCCTACTCCCAACTGAATGACACTGAATAATAGACTGAGATGAACTGGACTGAGTTCCACTGAGTTTTACTGAGTTCTGTAACTAACTGAATACTACTGTTCGTGACATTACTGAGACTATTCTGTAACTATTATACCTCTAGGTAAACTGCTAGATTTTTGTGTATTGAATACCCCCAGGACTCGATAGCATGGAAAGTAAAACATGGCATGATCTTGAAAAGCATAACAATAGATACTTATTAGCAATACATTCACCTAGGTATTTTATCAAAGACTTGAGATACATGAACTTGTACCTGAATGGGAACACATAATAAAATGTTATGACTTTCCTATTCAATTCACATAAGTATTTTATCAAACACTTGGGGATCATGATTATTTCACATAAAATTAGTCAACACTTGAACATCATGGATATAATACTAACATGTAAAATTCAAGGGTTTATCAAGATAGTCACATATTCATCATACATGCTATTCAGTATCATGAAACTTGCATTTAAATCATGGATTGAAACTCAATTAATATCATGAATCATGAATACAATCACTTTCAAGCATGGAAATCATAAATGTATAAACTTATATGTTTAAATAGGGTTCTTGGACTCCATGGGTGAAAGAAAACCTAAGATGAACACCTAACATACATGAGAAATTAACTTCTTGAAAGTTCTTGAAGGATTTCTTGGGATTTGTTCTTGATTTCTTGAAGCTAGGGTTTTATTAATTTGAGAAAGAATAACATAATCTTGAGAGAAAGTGAGTAAATACTGATATAATAGGTTAGTTAGGGGTTTAATTTCGTGTTTAGACTGATTAGGGCCGTGGAAAAATATCAAATTACCCCTAGGAATAATTAAAATTTCATCACTGAAAAGTCTCGATTTTGGCCTCCACCGCGATGCAGTAGCATCGCGGTGAGCCACTGGAATAGGGCTAATATTGTTTAAAAAGGGACGAACGTGAAATGGGCTTGTGGCGCGATACGGTGGTATCGCGTTGCCACACTAAAAATTGACAATTGGGAAAATGACCCTTGGCGCGGTGGGATCGTGGTCCCTTACTGGAAAATGAAAATTATGAACTGGAACATTGGCGCGACGCGCTGTTATCGCGGAGCTTCACTGGAAACTGACGAATGACACTTGGCTGGTCTCCACGACGCGGTGATGTGTCATTTGTCACACTGTTTTACAAAAACTGCTCTAACTTTTCGTCCGGGTATCGGATTTGGGCGAATTTTATATCGTTGAAAAGCTGACTGAATTTCCTACGCAATGGCAGGTGTTAAACTGAAGAATTTTAAGTATTATAAAAAAAGTTATATAGGAATACTCATGTACTGAGAGCTAAATTAAGCTAGAGAAATGCGGGGTATTACGCATATGTTGAATTGAGAAATTATCTGTTATCAATGTGTTGAATATCTTCTCCTACAAATCTCAAATTTTACAAAACTAAAATTTTATCAATTTTGACAGATTGATTAACGCATAAAACAAAATTTAATGATCTGTTGTATAAAAGAAATAAGTGAAAAGTAGGAGAAAATTAAGAAAATTTATTGCATTAAAATTTATTTTTTATCGCTATTTTCTATTATGAACTTTTTCTTCTTTTATGTATATATATATATATATACATATAACTGCAAACTGTTTTTGTCTATAAATTGTAAATATTGAAAATTAGATTAGGAAGTTAGTTATAGGTATTTTAATGTGTCTAGATTTAATTTTTTTGCCAAATAGGAAAATTTTGCCTTTTTATCACCAACATCATTGGCATCCATGTTCAAATTCTGTCCGAAATCAGAACCCTCGCCTTCAAACTTCGAGTATACGTTATCATTTTTCAAGGATTTATCAAATACAGAAACGCATAATGGGTAGTTTTCAAAAAAAAATTCTTCTTTCCATACTAATACATACACTATCACCCCCATGTCATTATGCATCTCCATTCTTTTACTACTATAGCCAACTTTATATTCTATTTTCACCATGTTCAAATTCAATACAAAGTTGCTTACCAATAAATTGAAGCAACTCAACATACTTTTCAGTTTCTTCAATTGCAATTGAGTCCAGCTGGTATTGTTCATACTTATTATCCAAATTTCATACGTTTGAATACTTCAAAATAATAGGTAATTGCCCCATTTTTTTTTGCATATACTCTATAAAAAATATAGATGATAAAATTACAAATAATTAGAGATTCAATTAAACTTACACAAATAAGGTTTTTAACTTTTAAGAATTTGTGTGAAAAACACAAATTGAATTTGTTGTATACAAAAGGTCCGCAATTACGAAAATTCATGAATTGAAATGAAATCATATTAGTATTATTTAACCGATTTCAAAAAATAAATTCAAACCAAAATGAATTTTCATAAATCGTATTTTATAGATTTATTTAGCAGATTTTGAATAGAGAAATTACATGTTATCAATTGGTGTTGAATATCTTCTCTTGCAAATCTCAAATTTTACAAAACTAGAATTAATCAATTTTGACAGATTGATTAACGCATAAAATCAACTTTAATGATCTGTTATACATGAGAAATAAGTGGAAAGTTGGAGGAAATTAAAAAAATTTATTGCATTAAAATTTTCTTTTTTATCTCTATTTTCTGTTATGAACTTTTTCTTATTTTTTGTATATATATGCATATAACTGTCAATTATTTTTATCTATAAATTGTAAATATTGAAACTTAGACTAAGAAGTTAGTTATATATATTCTAATATGTCTATATGTGAATTTTAGCTAAAAAGGAAATTTTGCGCTTTTTATCGTCAACATCATTTGCATTGATGTTCAAATTATGTCCGAAATCAGAACTCTCGCCTTCAAACTTTGAGTATGTGTTATCATCTTTCAAGGATTTTATCAAATACAGAAATGCATAATGGATAGTTTTTGAATTCTTTTTCTTCTTTCCATATCATTACGTACACTGTCACTGCATGTCATTATGTATCTCCATTCTTTTACTGCTACAACCAACTTCATATTCTATTTTTACCATTTTCAAATTCAAGTCAATACGAAGTTACTTACCAACCAATTGAAGCAAATTATTGTACTTCTCAATTTCTTCAACTGCAATTGAGTCCAACTGGTATTGTTTATAATCATTATCAATATTTTATACGCTTGAATGCTTCAAAGCAATAGATAATTGTCTCATTTTTTGCATATACTCTGTTAACAAAATATAGACCATAAAATTATAAATAATTAGAGATTCAAAATACTTACACAAATAAGGCTTTAACTTTTAACAATTTGTGTGAAAAAACATAAATTGAATTTGTTGTATCAAAAAGACCTGTAATTACAAAATTCAGGGATTGAAACGGATTCGTATTTGTATTATTTAGTCGATTTCATAAATAAACTCAAATCAAAATGAATTTTCAGAAATCGTATTCTATAGATTTATTTAACATATTTTGAATAGAGAAATTACATGTTATCAATCGGTGTTGAATATCTTCTCCTGCAAATCTCAAATCTTTACAAAATTAAAATTTTAGCAATTTTGACAGATGGATTAACGTATAAAACCGGCCTTAACGGTCTGTTATACAAGAGAAATAAGTGGGAAGTTGGAGGAGATTAAGAAAATTTATTTCTTTAAAAAAAAATTATCTCTATTTTCTTTTATGAACTTTTTCTTCTTTTTTGTATATATATACATATAACTGCCAATTGTTATTATCTATAAATTGTAAATATTGAAAATTAGACTAGGAAGTTAGTTATAGGTATTCTAATGTGTCTATATGTGATTTTTGCCAAAAAAATTTCTTTTTATCGTCAACATCATTTGCATCCATTTCCAAATTTTTTCCAAAATCAGAATTCTTGCCTTCAAACTTCGAGTATTTAAATATTTATCAAATACAGAAACGCATAATGGGCAGTTTTTGAATTTTTTTAATTCTTTCCATACTAATACATACATTGTCACCCCCACGTCATTATGTATCTCTATTCTTTTACTGCTACAACTAACTTTATATTCTATTTTCACAAATTCAAGTCAATACAAAGTTGCTTACTAATAAATTAAAGCAAATCATCGTACTTTTTAGTTTCTTCAATTGCAATTGAGTCCAGCTGATATTGTTCATACTCATTATCAATATTTCATACGTCTGTTAACAAAATATACATTGTCACTCCCATATACTCTGTTAACATAATATAAACCATAAAATTGTAAATAATTAGAGATTCAAAAAAACTTACACAAATAAGGTTTTTAGCTTTTAACAATTTGTGTAAAAAAACACAAATTGAATTTATTATATACAAAAGACCCGTAATTATGAAAATTCATGTATTGAAACGAATTCGTATTCGTATTATTTAGTCGATTTCAGAAAATAAATTCAAACCAAAATAATTTTTTATAAATCCTATTTTTAGATTTATTTAGCAAATTTTGAATAGAGAAATTACCTGTTATCAATTGCTGTCAGATATCTTCTCCTGCAAATCTCAAATTTTACAAAACTAAAATTTTGTCAATTTTGATAGATTGATTAACGCAGAAAACAAGCTTTAATGATTTGTTATACAAGAGAAATAAGCAAGAAGTTGGAGGAAATTCAAAAAAATTATTGCATTAAAATTTTCTTTTTTTATCTCTATTTTCTGTTATGAACTTTTTCTTCTTTTTTGAATATATATACATATAACTGCCAACTATTTTTTTCTATAAATTGTAAATATTAAAACTTAGACTAGGAAGTTAAGTTATGGGTATTCTAACGTGTCTATATATGAATTTTTGCCAAAAAGTAAATTTTGCGCTTTTTATCGTCAACATCATTTGCGTCGATCTTCAAATTTTGTCCGAAATCAGAACTCTCGCCTTCAAACTTCGAGTATTTGTTATCATTTTTTAAAGATTTATCAAATACAGAACCGCATAATGGATAGTTCCGAATTCTTTTTCTTCTTTCCGTATCATTACGTACACTGTCACCCCATGTCATTATGTATCTCCATTCTTTTACTGCTACATCCAACTTCATATTCTATTTTCACCATTTGCAAATTCAAGTCAATGCAAAGTTGCTTACCAATCAATAGAAGCAAAGTGTCGTATTTTTCAGTTTCTTCAATTGCAATTGAGTCTAGCTGGTATTGTTCATAATCATTATCAATATTCATATGCCCGAATGCTTCAAAACAATAGGTAATTGTTTCATTTTTTTGCATATACTCTGTTAATAAAATACAGATCATAAAATTGCAAATATTTAGAGATTCGAAAAAACTTACACAAATAAGGTTTTTAATTTTTAAAAATTTATTGTATACAAAAGATCCATAATTACGAAAATTCATGAATTGAAACAGATTCATATTCGTATTATTTAGTCGATTTCAGAAAACAAATTCAAACCAAAATGAATTTTCGTAAATCATATTTTATAGATTTATTTAACATATTTTGAATAGAGAAACTACTTGTTATCAATTGGTATTGAATATCTTTCCTGCAAATCTCAAATTTAATAAAACTAAAATTTTACCAATTTTGACAGATTGATTAATGCATAAAACTAGCTTTAATGATCTGTTATACCAAAGAAATAAGTAAAAAGTTGAAAGAAAGTAAGAAAATTTATTGCATTAAAATTTCCTTTTTTATCTCTATTTTCTATTATGAACTTTTTCTTCTTTTTTTGTATATATATATATATATATATATATATATATATATATATATATATATATATTCATATAACTATCAACTGTTTTTATCTATAAATTTCAAATATTGAAACTTAGACTAAGAAGTTAGTTATAGGTATTCTAATGTGTCTATATGTGAATTTTTGCCTCTTATCTATGCATCGTTAATATTTGACTGTCATTTAAAAAAAAAATTGATCGCATAAAAGGAACAAAAATTTCTCGGTAGGATTCAAACTCGCGGATAATTAGAGTTATGATTATTTACACATTTTCTACAATAATGAATTTACTTTAATTTTCTCTCCGAATATCTATTAATTTTGACTCTTTAATTTTTCCACTCCTTACTCCACCAAGCCAATATAAATTTATCTCTTGTTTTTTAATAACTAGTTTATACGAATGTACGTTGCACGTTATCAATTGTACGTGTGTATATTGATTGAGAATCTATGTAGGAACAGAACCTTCTCTTTTCTCAGGTTTAGAGGAGAACTCCTAGTTAAGTCTCTTAGCAACTTGGATGGATGCACATCGATAAGAGGAAAACTCAAAATTTGTCATCTATGTGGCATGCAACAACTTTTATCGACGTGAATGAAAAAGTTGATAGGTTCATCATTCAAATAAAAGTTTTGGATTTTAAGATTCGACACTTATGATAACATAATATTTCGAACTCAACTAATAATAAGTTTATTTAAAGATTCAACTATAATACTAATGAATAAATTTGAAAATATCGTCAAACAACATAATCAAAACTAAGTCACAATTAAATAAAGAAGAAAGAAAAATGGAGATAAACCTTTGATTTTTTAAACCACTTCATTCGGCGGAACCTTTAATTTTTTTTTACCACTTCATTCGACAGCGACATGCTTATTTCTTTCAATTTTCTGATCGAAAATTTTCAACTGAAACAGAAACCTGAGAAATAATAAGAGAGAATTCATTATCAATACCAAAGTAAGAGGAAAAAGTACAAGTAGAGGGTATGCATGTTTTTTGTAAATTTTGATCCAAATATTACTTAAATAGAATTATAGGATTTGTTTAATATAAGGTAAATTTGTGTAAAATATTATGATTCTTACCTAGATTAAATAGCTAAAAATTAAAGAAGTGACCGATAAAATTATGGGAAAATTTCAGAAATAGCAACTATAGAGCCTTAATTGTAACTTTTATAGCAACAGTTTCATAATTACGAAAAATAACAAATTGTATTTTGTATTTAAGTAAACTGTTGCTATACAAATACATATACAACAAGATTTACTGCCCTTGTTTTACTCAAATTAGTTGAGTTAAATAAGGAATAATTATCCCACTTAATTAAAGTTTCATAAATTACTCTTATTTAAATTAGTAGATTCCTTTTTCAAATCAAACTCAAATGTGAAGATTATTATTTTCATGATCTTCAAAATATCATTCTCTTATATCTCTAACTATTTTTTCTTGTTAGTTTTTTTCATTTTATTTTATCTTTTTTTTTTAATTTCTTTTTCTTTTTCATTTTTTGTTTCCACTTTATTTTCTCTCTTCTACTTCTCTTTTTTTTTTTCCTTTTTCATTTTTTTGTTTATTTTTTTCTTTTTTCGTTTATTTTTTTCTTTTTTCTTTTTCTTTTTTTTCCTTTCTCATATTTTTCTTCTTCTTCTTCTTCTTCTTCTTCTTCTTCTTTTAAAAAAATTTTCACTTTTGTTTTTACACTTCTATTTCTAGTTTCTCTTTCTCTTTCTCTTTCTTCTTTTTTTTTTCCTTTTTCACTTCTTTTTTTTTTGAATTTTTATTTTTCATTTTTTTTTCTATTTTTTTTTTACTATTCTATCTCTATCTTTTATTTTTAAAAGACAAATATCTATATCATATATACATATTCAAAAGATTTACAAAATAAATAGACATACAAATATGTATATGTATTTACGGTAAAAAATATACATATATAGTTGCATATGTATTTATAGAAATACATATCTGACTCACATGTATATATAAACATATAGGACACAAAATCTCTATAACAAAAATGACAATTATATACATATAGTTAATAAAAAAAATACCCGATACATATCTTAAACAGTAAAAGAAAACAAATAAGTACATATGTTCCCCTCTAAAATGACATAGTATGTACAGTTCAAAGACAAATCCATTACCGTATAAAATACATATAGCTCTGCACATGTATTTACAGAATACATACCTGATCCATATGTATATTCTTATTTTATATAAGTCACATTTGTATTTCGCAAATACATATGAAGATATATAGTATAGTTATGTTAGTTATTGTTTAATATGAATATGATATGTATTTCGTAAATACATATCAGAGTCATATTTGTATTTTTTGTATAATAATATACATTTGGATTAGACATGTATTTTGTAAATACATATGCAAAGTTATATGTATTTTTTTGTAATGTAATATATATTATGTAAAAGAAAACATATGCATACTATGTATTTTGTATTATATTTTTGTGAAAAGTACATGTAATATAAATTTATGTCATTATTTTGTTCTATAGGTGTTGCGTGATCATATATTTATGACAAGAGTACTTCCACGATTTGCACCACATATAGAATGTCACACAACCAGTGATATTGAAGAACGTATCAAGGCGATGCTATTAAAGGAGCAGTACATGATTTTTTGTCATAAAATTTTTTGTGGTGTCTACATGAACAAGAAGAAATATGTAGTTCAAGCGCAATTAGACAGATGTATTATGTCACAAATGTATTATAATTTTTTTGGGGGTAAGTGCATGTATTTGTATTTTGTATATATAAATGCATATCTATATGTATTTTTGTATGGTGTTGGATTTGTCTTTGAACTGTTCTATGTCATTCTAGATGGTAACATATGTAGTTATTTGTGTTTTTTTACTGTTTAAGATATGTATGATGTATTTTCTGATTACCTATATGTATATGTATATAGTTGTCCTTTGTGTTATAGAGATTTTGTGTCCTATATGTTTATATATATATATATATATATATATATATATATATATATATATATGAGTGAGATATGTATTTCTGTAAATGCATATGCAGATATATATGTATGTTTTGTACTGTAAATACATATCCAGATATGTATGGCTATTTATTTTGTATATTTTTTGAATATGTGTATATGATATACATATTTGTCTTCTCAAAATAAAACTTAGAGATAGAAGAGTAAAAAAACGGAAAAAAACAAAAATATAAAAACAAACAAAAAAAAAAGAGAAATAGAAGTGTAAAAATAAAAGAAAAAAATAATAAAATAAAATAGAAAAAAAAATGAAAATAGAAAAAAAAACAAGATATGAGAAAGGAAAAAGGAAAAAAAAGAGAAATAGAAGGGAGAAAATAAAGTGGAAAGAAAAAAATGAAAAAGAAAAAAAAAAGAAATCAAAATTAAAAAAAATTTATAAAAAAATAAGATGAAAAAAAACTAACAAGAAAAAAAAGGTAGAGATATAAGAGAGTGAAAGATAGTGATGTTTTATTTTGAAATCTTAAAAATCATGGAGATAATTATCTTCAAATATGAAAAAGAAAAAAAAAACAAAAAAAAGGGGAAAAGGAAAAAAAAAGAAGCGAAATAGAAGAGAGAAAATAAAGTGGAAGTAAAAAAATAAAACAAAAAAAAATGATAAAAAAAATAAGATGAAAAAAAAGAGGTAAAAGATATGGTTATATTTGGAGGAGGTGAAATAGCGGAGTGAAAATAGTAAAAGTAGTGAGAGTAAAACATGCACTTGTCTAGTTAATGAGTAAAATGATGTTACTCTTGCTATAAACTGTAATTTTACAAAAGTGTTGTTATTTATTGTAATTATAGTCTTAAGTATGCTACTTTCTGTAATTTTTTCTAAAATTAATTGTGAACAAAACTTTATCCAAAATCTAAAAGAACGTACGAAAAAGTTGTACTACCAATTAATTGAATTTCTTAAATATTTATTTAAGGTTAAAAATTTAATTGAATTCAAACACTTCGTCAAAAGAAAAAAAAAACGTACGACAAAGTTTGCTATCAATTCATTGATTTTTTAATGATTTATTTAAGGTAAAAAATATAATTGACTTTAAAGTCCTAAACTTTAGGTACATAATTTAAATAAGAAAAGGTTTAATAAATAATTTTTAATGAATTTTAAGTTTTAAAAAATTATAAAATAGTGAAATTACCATTTTGTCTATTGCGGTGTGCGGAGTCTTTTAATGAGGGTAAAGAGTTCAAAATATTTTAAGACCCTTCACACTTTTAATATAATATAGATATAGATATATAAATATAGATAATCTTTGTCCTCTCTATTTCTCTTTCTCGGGTACTTTACTCCCTCGACCATGCAAAACAATTAAGCCTAACTTTTCGGAAATTTTTTTAGCAAGAGAAATATTATTTGTTTTTTTAAGAGTGGAGGTGAAAAACATAGTTTTTAAAGTACTTTTTTTTTTATTTAGTTTCATATCTAAACTATATCATGTTAGTTTCTTAGTTAAACTATCACCAACTATTTAGCAAAATAGACCTAAACTATTAATTAAGTTTCACACCAGAATTTTCAAGTAGGAATTAAAAGTAAACGAATAGTTTAGACGTATTTTTCTAAATAGTTGGTGATAGTTCAGGTAAGAAAACTTGTACACATGATAATTCAGATTTTTAATCATTTCACTTTTTTAAAATTACAATCCTTAAATGATAGAATAAGATTTTTGAATCCAAGGGACAAGAAGATTTAAAGAAGAATTCCATGTCCAAGAAATATGAAATATTTTCCTTTAATTTGCAAAAGACCAATATAATTAATTAGGGAAACATTTAAATCTCTGACTTCTTCAAAGCAATATATCTTCGTTGGTTAAAGAAAAAAAGACCTTTCATATGCATAATGTTTATATTTGCACGGTTACAAGTTTTATGGCATGTGATCAGATTAACCAAACTTATATTAATTAAAGGAATTTAATTAGGTTGAGATCATGAAACTTTAGAGAATATAAAGAAGCATGTTTCCAACGCTAGAATTATTTCACAAATCTTTTAAGAATGAATCAAGATGTTTATATTGCTCTAATTAAGTAAATTAGGAGAGGCAAAAGCAAAAGGTTACAGAAAGATAATGCAACATCGTGTCACCTTATACCAAAGCATACATAGCTAATTAATTAGAGATACTTAAGCAAAAAAGATACTCTATCATGCTATTGGACAATAAATTTTTTGAGATCGAAATAATAATCAAGACAAGAAAAATACTGTAACAATCATTTTATTGATTTCAATGTGAGTGTTACAATCTCTATGAATCCTCTTATTTGCCTTTTCAAATTTAAACTCAAAGGCTTAAAGCTTGATCTTGAATTATTGATTTGATGGACTTGATCTTGACCTATACTTGAATTCAAGGGCTTTTGAGCTTGTTCTTGAATTTTGCAGTTTTGATCTTGAATCTTGATGAACTGAATTTTGCAGTCTTGATCCTGAATTTTGTCTTGATCTTAAATTTTGATGAACTGGATTTGATGAACTGAATTTTGCAGTCCTGATCCTGAATTTTGATGAACCCTGAATTTTGTCTTGATCCTGAATTTTGATGAACTGAATTTGAGTGTTTGAGCTTTGTAGAGAAATTGTGGTGTTTGATCCACGAGTTTTCTCTTACTTGTTAGAGTTGTTGGTCCCTTTTTATAAATTATGAGACCCCTATTTATAGTTGAAGGGAGGAAAGAGTCACGGTGAAGGTGAATTTTCCATAACCAATCAGATTTAAGTGATATGACGCCTTTTATGGGCTTTTTATTTCACTAGACCTGCTGCATCATTTTGACATGTGGCATGGTCCTATTGTCTCCTTCACCTGACTTGGCATGCCACGTCATTCGACACGTGACACTTGTTTGAGCCTTTACAATATGACAATATCTTGGGCTTAGCAAAGTGAGCTCATCATTTGTAGCCCAAATTAATGGGCTAGCCCAAAAAATTAGATTTTAATTAAATCCATACATGTTTGAATTTAAATAATTAATTCAATTATATTAATTCGCAATATATATTTGGGACTAATATATTTTGAATTCAATATAATCCAAATTTCGTACGGATTTAAATTTAATAAAATTTCATTGTCCACAAATGCCCCCTACTTCAAAACTAATCGAGACATTTAATATTTTGGAGACTAGCCTTGAAGTATGATTATTTAAACATGTTTTCTTCGTGCTTCAACTATTTTCATACATATGAACACCCCATTATTTAGTTGAGAAAATTTAAATCTAAACCATATTGATATTGCCTCTCAAAAACTCTCTTATTTTTTTATGAATCTCTACACTTAAGACTCATTGGTGAGACATGATATCCGAGTTCAAATAGATTTTGGAAAACCTTTTATCGTTTTACTTAACCAAGAATATAACTCTTTCAATTTGAATTCAGATTGGAGAAGGAAGCAATATTCTATTTGAATTTGTATAGGAGAAGAAAACAACCTCCAATTTGAATTTGTATGGGAGAAGGAAACAACCTTCAATTTGCATTTGTTTAGCAGAAGGAAACAACATCCAATTTGAATTTGTATGAAAAAAGGTAATAACCTCCAATTTGAATTTGTACGGGAGAAGGAAACAACCTCCAATTTGAATTTGTATAGAAGAAGGAAACAACCTCCAATTTAAATTTGTATGGGAGAAGGAAACAACCTCCAATTTGAATTTATATGGGAGAAGGAAACAACCTTCCATTTGAATTTGTACTAGTTTAGTGTACGTGCTTTGCACGTGTATCTAACGTCAATTAATAAAATCTTATAAAAAATAAAATTATTTGTTTAAAAAATTAATTGTTGTTGATTTTAAGGTCTTAAATATTATGAAAACCATTAAATAATTATTTATTAATGTTAGAAATTAATTAAATGATTGTTCTTAAGTATTAGAAAAACAAATAAATGACATGACTATTTGTAAATATTAGAAAATAAATAAATGATTATTTAAAAAAAATTGTTGTTGATATATAGAATTGAACACGGTATTGCAATTATTGTTTGTAAAACCACTAAAGGAAAAAAGATGCATGACAAACTTACAAAAATTATGGTTCAATCGTCATGCCTTTTGAAGATAATTTTTGTGTAGTCTGTGAAGCATAGAATACATGCCTTATCACTATCTTTGTAGAGTAGAGAGACTGCTTTTTGATAAATCCTCCGTTAACTTATAAAAAATATGATTTAATTGTTATGCCTCCAATTTTAAAGATAAATTTTCAATATAATCTCATATGTGGAGTCTGTGGAGGATGGAATAGAAACCTTATCGCTACCTTTATAGTATAGAGAGGCCGTTTTTGATAGACTCTCAGTTAACTTACAAAAATTATGATTCAATAGTACTATGCCATCAATCTCAACATAATTTTCAATATAATCTCATATATGGAGTCAACAAACCCAGGCTAACTTACATAAATTATAATTCAATAGGTATGCCTTCAATCTCAAATAATTTTTAATATAATCTCATATGTAGAGTCTATGAGGAAAAAATAGATACCTTATCACTACCTTAGTTGGATACAGAAATTATTTTCGATAGACCGAACGTTCATTTATCATTTATATTAAGCTAAACAGTACGATACTAAACAACATCATAAAATAAATTATACATCAATATTATGGATTAATAAATAATAATAATAAAGCTTCGGATAAAAATTTCATTCCATAATTAAACTTTTAAAAAAAATCTATGAAAAACATTAATTTCATTCTCAATGGACCTGTTGCCGTGCAGGTGTATACGTGATTGTTCAATACAATTAAATGTTTTTCACATATGTTAAGAGTTTTACCATATATTATTTTCTTGCCATGTATTTTAGGACTTCTTACTTTCTTAGGTTTAAAAGTCGTAACTCAATATCATAAACATAATTAAATAATAATTGGGAAAAATAAGTGAAAAGATGATTTTGTCTATTGCAAAGAGTTTTAATGAAGGGCAAAACATTCAAATCATATTTCTAAAGGTCTTCACACTCTTAATATATTGTAGATTGTAGATGTATATATAGATGTAGATTGTAGATTGTAGATGGGAGATAGAGGTAGATGTAAATAGTATTTTACCATTTTTCTAAATATAATAAACAGGACATAACTTTTAAAATATAAAAGTTGATATAAAATATAACTTAAATAAAATTATAAAAAATATTTTTTATATAATATAAAATTTGAATTGATCTAAAAGTGTTAAATATTTTGATTTCTTACATAAATTAAACAATGACTTCTATTAATTTTAAAATTATAAAAAAAGTGAAAAACGATTTTATCTTATTAAAAAAGTATCTAACAATGATTGCCTATAGATTTACAAATTAATACCACATGATGATTTATTTATAAACATTTTATAAATAATTTTTTACCATCTTTTTAAATTCAATAAACGGGACATCACTTTTGAAATATAATACTAAATTATTTTCATGCACAAAACAATTATATTTGTAAACAAAACTTTATAGCTTATTAAAACTAAGTGATAATTTCAGAGAAATCCCTTTAATTTTGACCTCATAATGCCACCCTCCTTTATAATTTCTAATATTATGCTTACCTCCTGAATAATTTTTCAATTCCTTTTTGCTTTCAAGAGATTTTTATGCCAAATAGCATATTCACCTAGTCAAAGACAATTTGTAATTTGTTGGATCAGGACTTCGAAATAGTAATAAATTTAACAAATACGCCTTATAATGACAAACAAAAATATTGAGATGAAAAATTTGGATGGTGAAAGTTGGTAAGATTATAACAAGAATTGAATTTAAATGAAGTAATGAAAATTCATATAGCGTACCTTAAAATTTTGAGACCATAGCTTTTTTTAAAAAAAGAAAATAATACTTAAATATCAACGATTCTATAAGTTGTTGAGTCCATAAATGCATCCAACCTTAATAGAAGCAACATAATGTTTTTCTACATAATTGCAAAAGTTGATAAAGCTATACAAAATAACATTATCGTGTAATGCAAACACCATAAAAAGTAAAGCATTGCAGCGGTATCAGACGTGACATGTTCTTGAAGCCTTGCAAAGGAAAATAAATGGAAGAATGAATCAAATTGTGACCTTGAGTCAAGGGCCTTGACCTGTTCTTAATATGTGTAGGACTGATCAATAATAATTTGAGCACTTGACTATTTTTTTGGTACCTAATTCTTTCAATTTCATGATGTAGTATTCTGAAGCTATTTTTTCAGTCCATACTATAATATTAAACCTAATCTTTTCTTCAAAGCGTGACCTAAAATTCATAAATCACATGTATACTACAACAAAATAATATGATAATAGAAATATACCATATTATCAATAATTAAGCGGATTCTCTAGCAAATCAACCTTACACAAATCCAAGATTAAAAAAGAAAAAAAGAATCAACAAATCCAAAGCTGAGGGAGCATTGATGTCGTAAAAATAGTAGAAGAAGATGTGTAGGTTTCTAGTAAAATATGATCAAAATATTATTTAAATAGAATTGTAGAATTTTTTTTTATATAAGGTGAAATTTTAATTAAGGTAAAATTCTAATTAATTTAGAAGTATTAAATGTGATAATTCCTTATTTAAATCAAATAAGGACTTTAAATTAATTTTAAAGTCAATAAATAAATAGAAATTATTGGAGTGAAAAAAGTAAAAAGTCGATTTTGTCTAAAGCGGAGTGTTTTAATGAAGGGCAAAAAGTTTAATTCACTTTTCTAAGGATCTTCACACTTTTAATATATTATTATAGATATAGATTATAGATTATAGATGTAGATTAGATATGGAAGCTCTTCTATTTTGAATTTATATTGAAGAAGAAAACAACCTACAATTTGAATTTGTATTGGAGAAGGAAACAACCTCCAATTTGAATTTGTATTGGAGAAGGAAACATCTATCCTACAACTATATAAAAGGACGTAGTTTTCCCACCTTTTCAATATCAATTTTTGGATTTTCAAGTCATCAATAATATTGATGTAATTTCTTTCCCTGCTACTTTTCTATTATTTTCATCACTTTTTTTCAGCACATAATGTTAGTGGTAGAAAATTCATATCTCATTGTAGAAATATCGAAATCATAAACCATTTAATATTCCAGAAACTAGACTTTGAGATCTACAACATATTAAAAATTTAGCTTTAAATTCCTTCAATATAATTCTCGATAATTTTTGAAGTTAGCCCTAAATTTTATCATGCTGAAAATTTAGATCAGCGCACCTTTACTAAAACTTTCATATCTTGAAGTAGGAATGATGAAATCACAAGATGCTTGATTCTTGTGAAACTAGACACAAATATCTGTAACATATTCAAAATTTATTATTTAATACAATCTAGATATTTTCAGGTATTATCCCAAAATCAACATTAAATTTGGATGCACCAGCAGTTTCAGATTCGAGCGATGACACCAAAAAAATTATATCTCAATGTGGGAGTATCAAATCATAATTCGCTTGGTTCTACAGATGACAGAAATATGCATATAAAACATATTCAAGATTCAGATTTTAAAACTTCTTGAATTATTTTATATGACTTTGTGAAGTAGATCCTATATTCTGTTCGGTAGAGGATTTCAGATTTGCATCACCTCACCAAATAATTTATATCTTGATGTGGGACCACCACCATCAAAGAGCGTCTTGATTTCTGCAAACTATATTCTGAGGAATTAACTCTCATCAAATCGTCTTGTCTCAATCCAAGTTGGTGATATACAACTTTCAAGGTCACATTGCTCTGACATGTAACATCTCTTCTATTTTTGTTTTTTACTTTCTTTCTTGTTTTTCTCTTTTTTTTTGTAGGGTTGGAGTAGATAGCAATATGCAACAATCGTCTTAAGGTGTGAGAGTTTAACTTCGTCTCCATCACCTTAAGACCTGACCAATTTTTCTTGAAGACGGTGGCCATCGGCTTAAGGTGCGAGAGTTTAACTTCGCCTCCATCACTTTAAGACCCGAACAATTTTGCTTGAAGATAGCGGCCATCAGATTAAGGTGCGAGAGTTTAACTTCGCCTCTATCACCTTAAGACCCGACCAATTTTTCTTGAAGACGGTGGCCATCGGCTTAAGTTGCGAGAGTTTAACTTCGCCTCCGTCACCTTAAGACCTGGCCAATTTTGGTTTAAGACGGAGTCCATCCTCTTAAGGTGCGAGAGTTTAACTTCTCCTCTGTCACCTTAAGACCCAAACAATTTTGCTTCAAGATGCAATGATTTTCTTTAAGCATAGGCCCTTTCACCGATGTACTTATGCAATGGTCTTGTTTAAGTATTGGCCCTTTCACTGATACACTTATGTGTAGAATTCCTTAAGTATGGGCCCTTTCATTGATGCACTTATGCAACGATCTTCTTTAAGTATGGGCCCTTTCATCGATGCACTTATGCAATGGTCTTCTTTAAGTATAAGCCCTTTCACTGCAATGGTCTTCTTTAAGTATAGGCACTTTCACTGATACAATTATGCAATGATCTTCTTTAATTATAGGCCCTTTCACCAATACACTTATGCAATGGTCTTTTTTAAGTATGGACCCTTTTCAATGGTCAGCTTAAGGTGCGAGAGTTTAACTTCGCCTCTGTCACCTTGAGAGTTGACAAGTTCAGCTTCAAGTATGATCCCATAACAAATCCGTTCAAATACCAGCTTAAGGTGCAAAGGGTCAAATCTTGTCTGCCTTAAGGCATGGAAATTTTGAGATCCTCTTAAGGATAAACCCTAGAGAGGCCAACTTAAGGTGCAAAGGGACAAATCTTGTCCATCTTAAGGCATGAAAATTTTGAGATCCTTTTAAGAATAGGCCAGCTTAAGGTGCAAAAGGACAAATTTGTCCACCTTAAGGCATGAAAATTTTGAGATCATTTTGAGGATAAACCCGCGAGAGGTCATCTTAAGGTGCAAAGGGACAAATTTTTTCCACCTTAAGACATGAAAATTTTGAGAATCTTTTAAGGATGAACCTATGAGAAGCCAGCTTAAGGTGCAAAGGGACAAATCTTGTCCACCTTAAGGCATGAAAACTTTTTTATATCTTCTTAAAGATAAATCCGTAAAGAGACCAGCTTAAGGTGAAAAAGGACAAATCTTTTCCACTTTAAGGCTTGAAAATTTTGGGATTCTTTGAAGAATAATTCCACGAAAGAGACCAGCTTAAGGTGCAAATTGACAAATCTTGTCCACCTTAAGGCATGAAAGTGTTGGAGATTCTTTTAAGGATAAACCCGTAAGAGGCCAGCTTAAGGTGCAAAGGGACAAATCTTGTCCACCTTAAGACATAAAAACTTTTTTATATCTTCTTAAAGATAAATCCGTAAAGAGACCAGCTTAAGGCGCAAAGGGAAAAATCTTTTCCACCTTAAGACATGGAAATTTTGGAGGCCTTGATTTGAAAACTTGGTGATTTTGTCAACTTTTACTCCTAAATTTGGCGTTTAGAGCGGTTCAACTTCCAAATTTAGGGAGTTTGGAGACTTCATCTTATGTGAACGGAGCTCATATTTCATTAGAGTTTGCCCCTATTGAGCCAGCAATACTTGGAGTGATTCCAAGATTTAATTAGAATATTTTCATACTTGGTATCCATATGGCGGATAATGCAGGAACATATATTTTTGACACTCATGCAACTGAACTCATAATAAGATTCCAAGTGCCTACATACCTCAGCGAAGAGGATCAAGTCACAACGTAGTTCTGGGTGAGTATTTTTTTGTTTTTTTTGGAGTCCTAACTTTTGCCTAGGCTGCGCTTTTCGAGGTTTTCAACCTAGCGGACTTTTTTTGAAGCCGCGCAGTTTATACTCTCGCGGGCCAGGAGTGAACATGCAGTTTATACTTGTACCTTAAGGAGTGGACATCTTCCTTCAAGGATAGTACTTCTTCAAGAACTTGGCATTGATAGGGCTAATCTTCACGCTATCTGCATCCACAAGTTTGTAAACACCATTTAAATATGTCTCTTGTACGACATATGATCCATACCACTTTAGGGTAAATTTCCCCCCAACCTTACGAGAAGTGATAATGGGTCTCCTTACTGTAAGGAATTTATCTCTAACTTGGAAGCACCTCAAGCGAACTCTTTTGTTGAAAGAACAAGATAGACGGGCTTGGTAATATTTAAGATTTTTTTGAGCCTCTAGTCTCTTCTTATCAAGAGCTTCTAACTCTGCAAGACACAACTTAGAATTTTCTTCATCGATGAGCCCTTCTTGAATAGCCAGTCTTAAAGAAGGTATTTGACACTCAAGTGGAAAGACTGTTTTAACTCCAAAAGTAATGAATTATTTCTTCCTCTCCCAGGCATCGCATGAGTACTCCTTCAAACGGTCTTCTGTACAGTGTGTCTTTATAGTAAAGGAAGTGAGATGCACGATGATGGATGTTAATCCTTCTTGTTAGATCTTCTAGAAGTATTCCATAACACAAGAATTCATTGAGAGGTTGTCACCAATTTTTCTTTACAGCTTCAGACACGGCGATGAGGTGCTCAACTTTATTTTCTACATCTTCACCCTCACTTAGAGACAGTAATACCCATTCTTGATGGATAGTAACTCGTGTCTGATTCGGCAGAGTTAGGGTTGAGGCCAAAACAGCTAAGACATCATCTTGCTTATTTTTTTTCTTAGTACGTGTTGGAGTGTCACTTCTCTAAGCCATCCTATTAACTTTCGTGCATATTCATGATATGGTCTTAGCTCAGGCTTTCTGACTTTATAGCTTCCCAAAAGCTGATTGACCACCAATTGGGAGTCACCAAAGACTTGTAATTGTAGTGTCTTCATGTCGACAACCATCTCGAGTTCGAGTATTAGCGCTTGATATTCAGCAACATTATTAGAGCAATGATTTTTCAAGGTAAATAAGTATGGGATGACCTCTCCTTGCGGAGTGACAAACACCACACCAGCACCAGCTCTATCTCGATGTACGACACCGTCAAAATACATCTTCCATGGGGATCTAACTTCAACAACCATTGCATCTTCATTTGGAAACTCATCAGTCAGTTCCCAATCATCGGGTATCGTGTGTTATGCCAAGAAATCAGCCAATACTTATCCTTTTACAATCTTTTGGGGGATGTACACGATCTCAAACTGTTGAAATTGGAGGTACCACCTTGATATTCGTTCACTACGGACTGGTTTTGACATTACAAACTTGATGGGATTTGCCCTAGACATAAGACGAACGACATAAACTTGAAAGTAGTGTTTCATCTTTTAAATTGAGGAAGCTAATGCCAAACACAACTTTTCGATTGGAGAATAATTCAGCTCATTTGGTGTCATCATTCTTCTTAGATGGTAAATGGAGTTTTCCTTGCCTTCACTATTTTCTTCTGCTAGTAGTGCTCCAACTGACCTTTCTTGTGTCAAGATATACAGTATCAACGGTTTTTTGGGTATAGGTGCTGCAAGAATAGGAGGCTTCATCAAGTATGATTTGATACTTTTGAAGGCCTTACTATAAGTTTGGTCCCATTCGAATGAAGTATCCTTCTTCAAGAGACGGCCAAATGGTTGACATTTTTCAGCCAAGTTTGAGATGAACATCCTTAAATATGCTAGCCTTCTTTGAAGGCTTTTTAACTCATGAATGTTTCGAGGCTCGGGCATCTTCAAAATCGCATTGACCTTGGCCTGATCAATTTTAATTCCTTGGTATCGTACAATAAAGCCAAGGAACTTTCCAGAAGTAACTCCAAAGGCACGTTTCAATGGATTCATCCTAAGTTGATATCTTTGAAGCAACTCAAATACTATTCTTAGGTCTTTTAAGTGGTTGTCCCTCTTTCTTGACTTTACCACTAAGTCATTCATATAACACTCAATATTTTTATGGAGTAGGCCACTAAAGATGTTTTTCATAGCTCTTTGATAAGTGGCACCAGTATTCTTCAAACCAAAAGGCATCACCTTGTAGAAATAAATACCTTTGGGCGTATGAAATGTAGTTAGCTCTTCATTTTTTGGAGCCATACGAATTTGGTTGTAGCTGGATGAACCATCCATGAAGGACATTGCCTCGTAAACAGTGGTGGAATCAATCATGAATTCTGGTATGGGAATTGGAAAATCATCTTTAGGACATGTATTGTTGAGATCCTGAAAGTCGACATAAACTCGAATTTGGCTATTCTTCTTTCGCTGGAAAAATACTTGAAATCCATGTGGGGTATTTAACTTCTCGAATAAAAAAAACTTTGATGAGTTTATTGACCTCATTTTAGATCAATGGAACCAACTCTGGCCTAAAATGCCTTTGGGCTTGCTTAATTGGATGAGCATCATTCTTGACCACCAACTGATGGACTGCTACTTTTGGATCTAAGCCAGGCATTTCCTTATAACTCCAAGAAAATACATCCATATATTTTTTGAATATATCTATATAAGTGATTTCCTCCTCTATTTCTAGAAACGCACTCAGGTAAGTTGGTCTTGGGTCTTCATTGGTTCCAAAATTAACTTTTTTTAAAGAATCTGTTGTGGCTTTCACTCATTCTTCAAGTTATGATGGGGCATCTCCAACATCTTCCTCCTCTTGCAGATCATCATCACTGATGGATATGTGGTAACACCATAAAATATCTTTCATCTCTTCGTCAACCTTCATTTAAGATAAGATATCATTCTCATTTTAGGTTGTAACAGAATATAAGGAGCCAATACTTTCTTCATCTTCATCACGCTTCTTGGTATAAACCACAGTATGAGCCTTAGCTTTTAACACCTCATTGCATGAAACCATCAGTGTCATATACCATCTCATTCTAGAAGGAATCAAACTTTGGAAATCCTTTTGGATCTTAGGTGAAAAGTGTATTATTGTACTTCGGTGACTTCTCCGACGTTTGTTACTTCTCTTGATATTTAGTGGACCCAACCTCTCAAAAACATAAGTTCTTATAGTTGGTCTCCCAATCGGTCAAAGATAAAAGACCTTTTGTTGGATGCAGTAGACTTTTCTTTTACAGTGATGTAGTTGCTAACCGCCCTTCTTATGGAGATGCAAATTGGAGGTGGTTGTGTGTATCCTAGGCCTTCACGTGACTGCTTGGTTGTACCTTCCAATAAAATTTTGCCCAATCTTGATGGCTCATCAGGATTACATCCAGCCTTTACAAATAGCTTGTATGTATTTGGATCGAAGCCCTCTTTTGTACGCTTCGTAGGAAGTGTTACCTCTTGTGGAGGATTTTAAGCCACACATTCTCCCAGTATCCCTGAGGATGGGTTCATTGCGTCAATCCTATTGATAGGTAGATTTAGCCCTCCTAGCATATTATCTTTGGCATCAGATGAATGATCATTTTCCTTCTTTACCTTTGATACGTAACGAAGAACAAGAGTTGCCTTCTTTTTTGTAGGTGTGACGCTTTCTTTATTCAAAGTGGAGAGAGGCTTCTTGGTGACAGCTTTTGCGACAGTCGCCACGACCTTCTTGGATGCAAGACCATAACACTTGGTCTTGGTGACATCATCAACCTTTTTCTCATTCACAAGATAATTCTTCAAGTAGAATTTTACATCGGCAAAGTGTGACTCGGCTTCAGTGAATGGCTTACCATCGACAACTATATTTCTTTGCATTCCACCTTTGAGGTACTTCAAGCATTGATAGTAAGAGGACGAGATAATTTTTTTCTAATTTTTTTCTCGTGTACCCAAGGCCTACCAAGAAATATATTGTATGAAGTTTTGGCATCGATCACATTCATCAATAAATTTGATCGAAAATCATCTATATAAATCCCCAACTTGATAAATCTCATGGAACTTTGCCCCCCTTGGTTGAACCCATGGATCATCAAACGGCTTTAGGCCAGTTCATCAGTAGAGATGCCAAGTTCCTTCATTGTGCGATAGGTAAGATGTTGACTCTGGATCCCTCATCAATCAAGATTCTATTTATTTTCTTTCCAAGAACCTGGCCCACCATGTGTACAAGGGACGGTTGTGTAGGGTTTTCCCAGGAAAAAAATCATTATTTGTAAATGTGATTTTTGTATCACATACATGTGCCTCTTGGCTAAGTGGCTCAGTAGGCTTTTCAGAAAATGAAGGAACTTCCACGGGTGGATTTTTACCCTTTGCCCCCTCTTTGCCAGTATTAAAACATGATGCCTCAAGGTTGACTTGCGTAGTCTTTGCACGGAACCAACTTGGTAAGAATTCTTCCAAAGTTACTGGATGTCATGGTTTTTGGTGGTGAAACTTCATTACCCTAGACTTCTTCGGATGCTCAACCAACCTCTATTTCCTAGGTTGCTTTACCATCTTCCTTCTAGTTGGCTTCTCGAATTACTTCTTTCATAGACTCATCTTCTTGCGTCTACGCCTAGTTACTAAATTCCAACCTTCGTCATCATCTTCGTCAACCGAAGACTTATCATGCTCTAATGGTTCTTTCTTATGTTCCTCGATGTATATTTGAACTGGATTGAATGAGCCAAAAATGATAGAGACTTGATGAGAACTGGTCATCTCATCATCGAAAAAAATCTTCTTCATATTTGCCAATTACATGACTTTGTCCTTAATGACAAAGCACTTTTCTAGAGGGTGACTCACAAGCCTATGATACTTGTAATAATTCGGGTCATTGATCCTTCCAACTTCATCGGGTCACTTCATCTCTGGGAGTTCAATGAACTTATTCTCAAGGAGTTCATTGAAAATCTCAACAACATCATAATCAAGGAAGGGATATATCTTTTCTTGCATCTCCTTTAAAGTTAACTTCTGATTTGGACGTGCTCCAGAAGTCGTCTTCACACTTTGTTTCTTGATTACCTTCTTGGTGTCCTTCACAAGAGACATATCAATATTTATGGATTCTTTGTTATCACTTAAGGGAATAAACCTTTCCATCTTTTAGTTTCTTGTTTATCCTTTCCCCTTTGAAGGTCATGGATAGGCGCTATTCTCTTTTCAGTAGAAGGTATGCTCAACTCCAGGTTGTGAGCACGATTAGCCAACTCTTCAAAGGATTTAGGCTTAATGCCTTGCAAGATGTAGAGAAGCTCCCAGTATATTTCTTGGATGCACATTTCTAGTCCAGAGTTTTCACTAAGTCTGTCTTTGCAGTTTAGGCTCGTATTTCTCCATCGATTGATAAATTCAATGACTGGATCATCCTTTTATTGTTGAGTATTCGTGAGATCTACCATACTCACTGTGCGCTTTGTTCTATAAAAGCAATTTAGGAACTCATGCTCCAATTGCTCACAACTATCGATGGAGTTAGGCTCAAGGCCCGTGTACTAATCAAAGGCATTTCTTATAGGGAATAAAAAAATTATTTGACAATATAGTCACCGTAAGTTCCAACATTATTACATATCTCAACAAAGTGTGCGACATGTTGTTTGGGGTTACCTTTGCCCTCAAATTGTTGAAATTTGGGGGGTTTATAGCCGACATGCATTTTGAGGCTATCAATTCGTATAGTGTAAGGCTTGACATATGTCAGGGAGACTTGGTGATAACATCATATTTATCTTTGAGGGTCCCTTCAATAAACTGTTTCAACTGATCAATTGGGATCATTCCCTCATAAGAAACTTGTACCTCCTTAGTTGGTGGAGTTTATTTTTCGGGATATTCTATCTCGTGACCTTTTTGAGCTTTCTCAGGTGCATGGCTAGACTCTCTATCTCTTAATCCATCCATTCTATCCACCAACTTATCAATTCGAGCGTCTTGATTCTGCACATACTTAGTGAGACCTTCAATCGCCCTTGTCAGGTATGCAAACTACTCCTCTACGGATGAGGCATCAGTCATCATTGCTCGCATAATTACTGAAGATGTTAGAGAGTAACAGGATTGTCGCATAAGTTGATCTTTGAAGTGCTCAACTTATGCAGTGTAGGCGAAGATGATGAGTTGGTTGAACGATAATCATTCCTAGCACCAGAGTATTTGGAACCAGAATAATCAAGTAGAGTTAGAGTCTTCTTAAGTGACTCTGTCAAATTGCTTCCTCCTTCTAAAGCAGTTGCATGGGATCACCCTCTATTTGGGGTTGAAGATCCAAAAATTGTAGTTGGCGCGGACGACACTTGACGTGTTTGTTATCCTAGCAAGCTGTCCTTGCTCCTCGTGACAGCTCCTAAGCTTACAAAAGTAACGCTAAGGATGCTCTCTATTTTGGTAGAGAATTTGAAATCTACAGTCTTGGAAGCAGATGATTGAGAATTGACCTTCTTGGAAGTCATTTCATTGTTCTTAAACTTTGAAGTTGTAAAAGTTGAGATGAGAGGTAGAGATTGTCCCATTGGGCGTGCAAGAATTTGTTGGACAGTAAAATTCTCGAGATCGAAAAAAATAATCGCGACAAGAAAAATATTGCAACAATCGTTTTATTGATTTCAATGTGAGTGTTACAATCTCTATGAATCCTCGGATTCGCCTTTTCAAATATAATTCAAGGGCTTAAAGCTTGATCTTGAATTTGAACTTGATTTGTTGATTTGATGAACTTGATCTTTACTTGTGCTTGAATTCAAGGGCTTTTGAGCTTGTTTTTGAATTTTGCAGTCTTGATCTTGAATCTTGATGAACTGGATTTGAGTGCTTGAGCTTTGTAGAGAAATTGTGGTGTTTGATCCACGAACTTTCTCTTGCTTCTTAATAGAGTTGTTGGTCCTTTTTCTAAATTATGAGACCCCTATTTATAGTTGTAGGGAGGAACGAGTCATGGTGAAGGCGAATTTCTCTTAACCAATCAAATCTTCAGGCTCTTTCACCTGACTTGGCATGCCATGTCATTCGACACGTGGTGCTTGTTTGAGCCTCTAGAATATGACAATATCTTGGGCTTAGCAAAGTGAGCTCATCATTTGTAGCCCAAATCAATGGGTTAGCCCAAAAAATTGAACTTTAGTTAAATCCATACATGTTTGAACTTAAATAATTAATTCAATTATATTAATCCACAATATTTATTTGGAACTAATATATTTTGAATTTAATATAATCTGAATTTCATATGGATTAAAATTTAATAAAATTTAATTGCCCACACATGCTTTTCACTTGGAGGTGCAATATTAGTAAGAGAAATATGTAAAGAAATTGGTCACAAACCGACCTTGTGGAGAAAGATAACTAATATTTAATGGTAGTTAATATTCGACTTATTATCACCCGGTATATTTACCCAAAGTATACTTACCCAAACTAATTTGAGTGGTTAAAGATTAATGCAAAAATATTTATTACTTAATTATGGTAATTTAATTTACTTGTCATTTTTCCTAGTCCTAGTTAAAAAGAATAAATGTATATCTAAAATTAATCGAGATAATTAAAAATCTGGTGAACACCACTTTAATAAAAAATAAAAAATAACTACATCTCACTCTCCAACACCTTATACTAGCTATGCAAATTGTTTTTATAAATGTTTACAAGACTCCGTCCATTTCTCTACCCCACCAAACGTTGTCCACCGATTATTACCCCCTATTCATTTCTTTATTTGCAAAAATATGCTGCTCCCTCTATTTTATATTAATTATCATACCACGAAAATTAATTATTTCAAAATACTTGTTGATTTATAAATCTAAAGAAAATTAATTAATTTTTTATTATTTTACTCTTATAATTAACTCTTTTTAAAAGTATAAACAAAGTCTCAAACATTTTCATTAAGAATAAACTAGCGCTCCTTAAAATAATTACTCTTATTCATAATTTTTTTTTAAAGAGTATGTAAAAGAGAAAATGATTGTCACACCTTTAAAAAGTAATAAATAAAATAATTCTATTATATCACCTTTTAATTATAATAACTTTAATATTTGAGAAATATATTTAAAACAGTTATGAATAATAATAGTACGTAAGTTAAGAATTAAGTTATAAATTTCTGTTAATTTTAAAATTAAACAAATAAATATAAATATTTATTTTTAATATATATAATAAGTAGACCAAAACAAATAGACCCAAAAAAAAGGAAAAAAAAAGTTCACTTCATTTATTACACCTGGATTATCCACGAGGCCGGAACTAAAATATGTCTACTTTTAAAAAGATGAGCAAAATATGTCATAAAAGAGAAAAGTGATAGAAATATGCTTTGTACATAAGTGCATAATGTTTCCTACCGCTTAGTGCGCTGACACGACTGTCGATTATGGGGATACCTTGGAAAAAAAAAAAAAGCACACAATATTTTTTTTTAACGGCATGGGACAAACGTCGTGTAAAAATTCTCAATTCATTAATTTTCAGATTGTGCATAAAAAAATGCACAATCCATTAATTTTTAGATTGTACATAAAAAAAGCGCACAATCCATTAATTTTCAGATTGTGCACAAAAAAGGGCACAATCCATTATTTTTAGATTTTGCACAAAAAAATCGCACAATTCATTATTTCTAGATTGTGCACAAAAAAAATGCACAATCCATTAATTTTCAAATTTGTGCAAAAGAAATGCACAATTCATAAATTATACCAAATATGTTATTATTGTTGTAAAACCTCGATCAAATACTGCATTAATTATATAATTTTCTTAAAATTATTTTAGACAATCAACCAAATAAAACATTCACTATGTGGAGAAATAATGTACTATTTCACGTGAGAATTAATTATATCAGAGAAAATGGCCAAAAACCCTCCAGCCTTTACCCCAAATTTCAACTACACAGCTATACTTTCTGGGGGTCCTATGACCCCCCCTGAACTATTTTAAAGTGGAATAATTACCCTCCCGAAAACTGACACCCAGATGTGTAATGGAAAGTAAGCATAATGCCACGTAATATTATATTTTTATATAAAAAAATTAGTTATTATTCTTTAATATATATATATATTAAAAGTGTGAAGACCTTTAAAAAAGTGATTTGAACTTTTTGCCCTTCATTAAAATACTTCGCAATAGACAAAATTATCTTTTCACTTTTTTCTAAAAAATAATTATCATTAAATTATTATTCAAATATTTAGGATAGAGGAAAAAAAAAGAAAGAATTCCATATTTTTGGTTAGAAGTCCTACACAATATTTTTGGGAAAAAACCTATTCATGGAAAGAAAAAAATTTAAGAACCAAATTTAAGTTTTAAGTTTTCTAATTAAATTAAGTAAACCCTAAACGGATGTAAAAATATTTCTTTTGTAAAAATATTTACTATTAAATATTAAATAGTAATCCGTCTAACCCATATTTACTATTTTTATGTAGAAATATTTCTTTCTTTTCTATACATAGTTTTTTTTTTTTAATCAAAGTTGGGGGCAATAATGGTAAGTACATGTAGTACTATTTATCAGGTTAAAATTTTCCTTTTTAAAAAAGTTTGTTTAACCAAAGTAGAAAGAAAAAAATATATTTTATTTAGGTAAAAAAATTATAACATTTAACACTTTTAAATCACTTAGAAGTTTATCATATATGAAAAAAAAAAAAATGTCGACAATTCTATTTAAGTATTTATTTGATCAGATTTTATTAAAAAAATATGTATAGTTCTTCTACTATATTTTCTTCTTTTTCTTCTTATTTTTGTTTTGATTTTGATTGATGATTAATTAAAGTTCTCTTCTTGGATTCTTTAGGATTTTCTAGCATTCTTCATTATATGAATTCTCTTTTAAATTTTTGTTGTATACAATTATCTTGATTGTGAATAAATCATGAGATTTAGCATATCATATTTATGTTTATTAATGGACTTTAATGGTTGTTCTTTTTTTTTTAGTACAAGCTCTAATGATTATCTCACATACAAAATATGATCAAATTGAATTCTCTTTTAAATTTTTATTGTATACAATTATCTTAATTGTGAATAAATCATGAGATTTAGCATATCATGGTTATGTTTATTAATGGACTTTAATGGTTGTTCTTTTTTTTTTCTTTTTAATTACAGGCTCTAATGATTATCGCACATACAAAATATGATCAAATAGTCTTTTCAGAGGTAATTTTAATTTCTATTATAAATTTAAATAATTTTATTTAATAAGTGATGCTTTGTAACTTTTAAGCATATTTTTTCATTCAATGTAATAGTTCAAATCGAGACATACCTCATTTCTGTTATCTGTTTTTTTTTTCATTGTTCAAACAACAATTATTTTTGAGTTAGATGAAAAGTTTAATGTTCGTCAAATGATACTAGGAGTATACTAGGCATGCTGATTTATATAAATACAATTATATCTAAATAAAATGCTAATAGAATTATTATACGTTTTGGGAATAATATACATTACGATACGCGTCATATATATATATATATATATATATATATATATATATATATATATATATATGATAAAAGAATAGTAATAAATTTTAATATTAATTTTACCTTAATTTCTTATGACGTATCATTTTAATGTCAATTGTTACATTTTAAAATATTATTCTTCTACTTGAGACATATGTGCACGCATCTATGTATCTATATCTATATATATTAAAAGTGTGAAGACCCTTAGAAAAGTGATTTGAATTTTTTTCCCTTTATTAAAGTCTCTTCTTTAGACAAAATCGTCTTTTCACTATTTTTCTCAAATTATTATTATTTAGTTATTATTAATATTAGGACTTTAAAATTAAGTAAAGTCCTTATTTGAGTTAGGAAAGAAATCATAATATTTAACAATTCTAAATCAATTCAAATCTTACCTTTTATATAATTTGTTAAGAAATTAAATAAATGAATAAATATTGATTTGAATTAAAAGGACACAAAAAAGGTCCCGAGATAAAAAGGGAACAAAGAAAAGAGGAAAAAGAAAAAGAAATAACTTATATAAATGGAAAGAGAACTAATTTAATTGAAAAGGAACAACAAAAAAAACGAGTGGTGGAAAAAGGAAAAAAGAAGAAAAAAAAATAAAAAAATTAAACCTAAAATATAATTAAAGACTTTCTATGTTTAGTTGAATTTCTAAATTTATGGCAATATTTTGTTAAAAAAATTCAACTTGAAAGAAATTATTACATAAAAAAGTTTCTATATAAGGTAAAGTTCTAATTTTTTTTTGAAAAAATTGGTGGAACTATTTTACATAAAATAGTTTTAGAGTCCTAAAAGAAGAAGAAGAAAAATTCTTTCAAAAACTAAACCGGCGTAAAATTTTTCCAATTAAAAAGGGTAATGAACTTTTTCAAGAAAAAAAAAGTATTGTTTTATTTAGGTTAGGACTATTATTTTTTGTTATAATATTTTGATATAGTAGTTGTTATATTTTATTTTTTTTCAATTTTAGAAGTCTTTTTTTAGGTTTATACATATATTTTATTTGAGTAGTAAAATTTTGTGATCGTAGTTTTGTTATTGGGTAATTTTATGTTTTTTTATTTCAAATTTCTATTTATATTACATTTAAATTTTATTGATTATAAATAACAAATCATCCTTTTATGTTTGTAGATAGTTTTATTTTTGGATCTCTAATACAACACATTGGTTTAATTTTCAGGTTTTAAATTTTGTTTTCTATTACGTTGGTTTATTGATCAAGAATAACGAAACATCTTTGTTCATATTTGTATATAGTAACTTTCATTATTGATTCTACAACATGACTTTGTTGTTTCTCGGGTTTAAATTTTCTTTTCTATTATATTGAGTTTATTGATCAGGAATAACAAGCTTTCGTTATTGAATAACTTTGTGGTTTCTCCTCAAATAATAAGTTTATAATTTTTTTGTGTAAATGTTAGATTTAATTGTATTGTTTTAATATTATATTATCATATTATTTTGATTGTTGTTTATAGGTAGTAGATAAATGTTGGTCGGCTTTGAAAATTTTTTTCTAGGTAAAGGTTATGTTTAATTGTATTGTTCTGATATTTTTACTTTGTAATTTTCTTTTTTCATGTAAAGGTTAGGTTTGATTGTATTCTTTTGATATCTCTATCATCGTATTATGTTGTTGTAGTTGACAGGTAGTAGATGAATGTTGATCGACTTTGAGTAATTTTTTTCAAAGGTTAAGTTTAATTGTATTGTTTTGATATCTCTATCATCGTATTGTTTTATTGTAGTTTACAAGTGGTAGATAAATTTCAATTAGCTTTGAGAATTTTTTATTGTAAATGTTAGGTTTAATTAAATAAATTTTTCATTGTTATATGTTCAAAAGATGTTGAATTTAATTATTGTATTCTTCTTTATTATTTAAATAAATATCCTATTCAGTGTAACATTTAAATTCATTAAAATGATGTACACGCGCGAGGCGCGTATACCTAAACTAGTATATATATATATATATTCTTTTTTTTCTTTCCCTTTTCATTTTCCTTTGTCTTTTCTTTTTCCCTCCACCATAACTTCCTTGATTTAAATTAGAGATGATGGGGTGGGTGTCATTGTTGGGGGGGTAGGGTAAACTCTTGTCGTTGTTTTCAGTTTTTCGACAAATTTAAAAGGTTCACCGGCATGCCAAGTTCATGGCAACATGGATTCTACAGCTGTAATCTTTCCCCAAAATGGTAAACCATCTCAACCACTTTCGCAAATTGTATTTTAGCTATTGCACTAATTGTAAAATAATTGTTAATTTTGCTCTTTCGATGAAATGGAAGATGACCCATTTCGCGTTTGTGTTGAAATAATTGTTAATTTTACCATTTTGATGGAATTGGAGATAGACCCATTTGGGGTGTGTGTGTTGAAATAATGGTTAATTGAGTTAATTTTTATGGAATTGCGGATGATCTATTTGGTGTGTGTGTGGAGCAGCCATGGTATTTTTGTTGAAGAGAAGAAACAAGAAAGAAAGAAGAGAGAAGAGAAGAAGCAACCATGGTGTTAAAGAAAGAAAAGCCATGGTGTTAAAGAAAGAAAAGAGAAAGAAGACAATTGAAAAAATAAATAAAAAATATTAAAAATTAAGAAATTAAAAAATTAAAAAATTAAGGGGTTAAAACGTCTTCACTCTCTCAAAGAGAGTGCACTACACCTTTCGTGCCACTTCAGCATTTAGGGAGGGAATAAATTCATTTTAAAATAGTTCAGGGGGTAATAAGACCCCCGCAAAGAAAAGGTATGTAGTTAGGATTTGGGGTAAAGGTTGGGGGGCTTTTGGCCAATTTCTCATTATAGCAGAATAATTCATGCTACTCCTTTTGTTTTAATTACTTTAGCTTACTTTTTTAGTCCGTTTCAAAAAAAAAATTAAAAAAATTCGACAATCATTTAATTCTAATCTTTCATACAATATGTTTAAAACCTATTTAATACTAGCATGTTAAAAAGTATTTTGATATATTTTATATATTTTTAATTTAAGATAATAAAATTTAAAAAGCTTTTTTACTTTTTAAATTATGTGCCAAGTTGAAAACTAAATAATAAATTAAAACGAAAGGAATGAAACAATTAATTAAGAAAAAGGAGAAATAACACAAACATACATCTTAACTTATTATATTTAGACAAATCTCCATCCTTACAAAGTAATTACAAAATGGCCAACTTATTATGTATCTTCGTTTGATATATCAAGAGCTAATTATGTATCTCGATCGATCCAAAATTTTAAAAAATTATCAAGAGCTATTATGTATCTTTACAGAAAAAAATGTATCTTCGTTAGATGTATTATGTATCTATGTTTTATCCTTTTTGAATTTCATTTGGCGAGAAAATGATTTTGACCTTCTTAAAACTATTTCAAAAGATTCAAGAAAATTTTAAAATAATTTTGAGAAATTCACAGAGTTGCCACTTGATTTTTATAGAAAAATCAAGAAAAAACTTCAAAGAGATTTCAAAGATTTTAAAACAGAAATAAATCTTTGAAATAAGAGAAACTGGGTAAGGGTTCAATTAACACCCAAAGAAGATTTTTAAGGCACTTAGGAGAGTCCGTTTAAAATGGTTTACCAAAAATAACTTATTTGACTAACTAAAAGTGTCTAATTTGCAAAAAAAATAAAAAAATTATAGAAATATTACCTTTAATTATTTTTTAAAGACTTAAAATGAAATTTATCCAACTAAGCGAGAATTGGTCCTACTTAATCTTGAGAAATTTTTTCGTAAAGAGGGCGAGCTAAACTCGTTTTCTTCATAAATTATTCTTTCAAATAAAGGGGAGAAAGAAAGTAAATTTTGATAAAAAAATATCCGTCTTTGAAGAAAAATATTAATTTAAATAAATTATAAACCTTGACTAATTAGAGAAAATATTTTTATCTTTCGCAAAGGAAATTGACTTTAGGTTGTTGAATTTTTTTTTAAATTAAATGAACTACTTTAATATATTGATAAAATAAAATGTTATTTTAATTTTTTAAAAGTTCATTCTAAGGAAAAACATAAAGAAAGATATACTTTTAGTAATTTTGAATATTACGCTATAAAATAAAATATGCAAAGCAAAAATACCGAGACAAAAAAAATAACAATTCAAAGGAAATTTATAAAGGTCAACCAAAATAATAATTTAATACAAGCACACAATCAAATATTTGAACTAGATTGAATGAGCCAAAAGTGATAGAGATTTGATGAGAACTGTCTGTCTCATCATCGAAGAAAATCTTCTTCGCATTTGTCAATCGTAACTTTGTCCTAAAAGACAAAACACTTTTCCAGAGGGTGACTCACAAGCCTATAGTACTTGCAATAATTCGGGTCATTGGTCCTTCCAGCTTCATCGGGTCGCTTCATCTCTGGGAGTTCAATGAGTCTATGCTTAGGGGTGGCAAACGGGCGGATTGGATTGGATTTGAACGGGTTAAATATGGATCGAGCAAAAATGGTTTGGATTACAATCCGCCCATATAAATATGGGTAAATATGGATTGGGTAAAAATGATTTCAACCCACTTTAACTCCTAAAGTCAAAAACTTAAAACTTCTGTATCATATCAACTTGACTTTTTTTTCGTTTGTTTGTTTTTAGTTTTTTTCTTTCTCTCTCTTCTATATGTAGCCTCTAGTTTTATTTTTTTATTTTTTTATTTTTTCATTTCTTTTTTTTTTCTCTCTTATATCTCTACCCCTTGCTTTTTTTTTTCTTTTCCTTTTTAGTCTCTTTTTTTTCTATTTTTTTATTTTGTTTTGTTTTTACTTCTTTCTCATTTTTTTCTTTTTGGGTTATATTTTATGTTTTATATTTTTTTTATTTTCGAAGAACATGGTTAAACCGAGTACAAATTATGGATGATGACTGAAATATCATAACCACTCAGTATATTTGTATTTATCATCATTTTTTTCTTTTTCCTTTTCTCCTTTTTCATTATTTTTTCTTTTTGATTTTTTTTGTATTTTTTTTTCAATTCTTTTTTTACGCTTTTTTTCTCTCTTCTATATCTAACTTCTACCTCTCTTTTTTTTTTTTTTTTCTATTTTTGTTTTTTTTTATGATAACGAAATTACCCTAAGCGCATATTGATTTATATTCGCCCAACATTTATAATTTGCGTAAGTACACTCAAGTGGACTCCACCTAATGGACAGATACAGAGATAGTATCCTGAAAGATCTTGGGATTACATTCGTCAAACCAAATATCATTAGCAGTCGCAAGAAGTAAATAAATCAAGGTTTCTACGTACTTTCTTCTTTGCCTGACCCTAAGCTCTTATACAAATACAAATGTTACATTTGTATCATATGATACATGTTTATACAACTTGAACCATACGCATACTAATGATACTTGTTTATATACAAATATAAATGATAAATTTGATATACAAATACTAATGACACATTTGCATTGAATGATACATTGTATATTTATATATTTTAATCTCGAGAAAATATAATTAATTCATACACTCATTTTTATATAAATACAAATGATAAATTGTACAAATTGACAACTAAGCTATTCAAATACAAATAATAAAATTATTTGAAATATATAGTACGATAAAAAAAAATTAAAAGTAAAAAAAAATTAAAATATAAAATGCAATGAAAAAAAAATGAGGAAAAAAATGACAAAAATGACGAACCAAGAATGAAAAGGGGAAAACGGAAATACAAAAAAAAAGAATGTGAAGAAAAAAGAAATAAAATTGAAAAAGAAAAAAATTGATGAAATAGAAGAAAGAAAAGAGTGTAAGAAACGAGTAAAAAATAAGTGGAAAAATAAAAAAAATTAAATTAAAGGAAAAAAGATAGAAAAAATAGTAAATTAAAGGAAAAAGAAAGAAAAAAACAAAACAAAAAAACTGGAAAAAAAAAGAGAAATAAAAGATAGGAAAAAATAATAATAATGGAGTGAGACTATGGATTATATTTAATTGATAAGACATGCTATAAATTGTATAGGCTAAATGGAATAATTAGAAGCTTAAATTAATTAACCCATGTAGGTCTCAAGTGAATATGAATGATCAAATAAGAATGAGAAAACGATAAAATAATAAAGAAAAAAGAAAAAAAAAATAGATGAAAAAATGAGAAAGAAAAAAATAAATTATAAGAAACGAGTAAAAAATGAAAAAGTAAATTAAAGAAAAAAAGAAGAAGAAAAGAAACTAGAAAAGAAAAAAAAAATATTTTAAACATAGGTGGGTGATCTCTGTGTTTAAATGGGTACCCATATTTTACCCATTTTATCCATATTTGTATGAGCTTTTAAAATGAGTTGAAGTCCATATTTACCCATTTGAAATATGAGTGATCCAATTCAATAAATATGGGTTAAATGGACTCTTTTCACAAATATGGGTTGAAATTGTCAGCCCTACCTATGCTCAAGGAGTTCATTGAAAATCTCAGCAACATCAGAATTAAGGAAGGGATATTCCTTTTCTTGCATCTCTTTTAAAGTTAACTTCTGATTTGAATGTGCTCCAGAAGTCGTCTTCACACTTTGTTTCTTGCTCACCTTCTTGGTGACCTTCACAGGAGACACGCCAATATTCATGGATTCCTTGTTATCACTATAGACACCTAATTTTGGCCCTTCCGAAAGTTGAATTTCACTATTTATCCCGTCTTACCATGCTCCCTCAATCATAAGATAATCCTCCAATAAAAGCCAAATAAACAAATTCATAATCATTTTTTGACACCTCACTCTAACCAATTTAATCTCATCCTAACCACCCTAACTACCCTACCCTACATACCCCCACCCCTCACAAACTCTCGTATTTTTCTCTCTTTTAACAAATTCACAATGGAGACTCACCTCACGGAATATACTCACACACCGCACAAAACAACAAAGACATCCACACTCTCAAAACCTATACACTCACCTCAACAATAGAGAGAAGACCTCACTAGAGAATTCTTTTCTTCTCCATATAGCCTCACACATAATATTCACACAACACACAGCTACACCACACCCAATCGGAAACCGGAGAAGACGGAGAGAGGTTGGAGAGTTGATCGGAAAATAGTGAAGGCAAAAGAAGAGTGGGATTTAGAAGAAAGGAAGAGAATAGAAACGGTTAAAAAAGATTTTTTCTTTACCTTTTGCACGTAATTTTTCAAAAATCAAAACTTCAAAAAAGATTTTCCTTTAGTTTCTTTAGCATGCATTCGTAATTTGAAAATTTTGAAAAAAAAAAAAATTTTAGTAGGAACTTTTTATACAAGAAAATTTTAAAAAACATGGTAGAAGTTTTGTACATATCATATAACGAAAATACCCAAAAGATTTCCTTTTCCATAGTTGTTGGTGTCAGTTTTATGTGAAGGGTTAAACCAAAAATCCAAGTAAATTTTATTAACGTTTTTTATAGTCTATCTTTGGATATGTCTCTTAAGTCAAGGTTTAGTTTGTTATTTAGTCCTTAACTGTCCAATCTGGATGAACTACGCACACATGATTCTCCTCTCTCGGGAGTGAGATCCGTAGGCAGCCCTTCTAGAGTTCGGTGATCTTATTTAAAAAAATTCAAAAAGATTTTCTTCACTCTTCATTGAGAATACGTGTTTCATATACATCTTCAAAGGAAAACTATAAAAGAAATTTTCCTTTAATAGGTTCAAGTTTCATTTTCGTATGAAAGTCAAAATCGAAAACCCAAAAAGATTTTCTTTAGTAATCATAGGTTTCATTTTGTATAGGGTTTTAAAGCTGAAAAATTCAAAGAGATTTTCGTCCATTCTTTTGATAATTTATTATTTTCTTTTCTTCTTAAAGTTTCAAGAAAAAAAAGAAAAAAAGTTTGATCGGCCATGCTAAAACTTTACGAACTACACACACCTGATTCTCTCTCTCGAAAGTGAGATACGTAGGTGCCCTTCTAGGGTTCGATAATCTTTTTTAAAGAAAAAAAAAGATTTTGAGAAAGTGTTAAACTCTAACGCATTTGTTATCTTTTGTTCAGTTAGTTTAAGGTGGTTGGTTTGTGGCATTCTGGTTGGTCCTCTACATAATATCAAGTCTAAGGAAGAGTTAGTCATGTCCAACAAGGATATAGAGAGTGAAATAATGGATCAAAAAAGAGTCAGGAAAATGAGAGTTTAAGGCAAGAGATTTTGAGACTAAGGCAACAAATGAGTGAAATGCACCGAGCTTGGGCTAGTGGGTTGCCTCCTCCTCCATTTCCCGCTATTGATCCTACAAATACCGTGAGTTTTCCACCAAAATTGCAAAGTCAGTTTTCTAGTGTTGTTGATGCACCACAACATGTCCTAGAATTTATTCCTCAACTACATCCCAATACTTCCACCACTCTTTCTCTAGCTCCTCAGGATAAGCCTACTACATTCAGAACACCACATGTCGTCTGTGATTTTGTTGCTCAATCCTTTACTGAGGCTTCCATTGTAATACCCCAAACATTTCTAGCTCAGTACAATCCTTAGTACGTACTTATAACACTTAGAAGCTGGAAAATAACTTGTTTCGGGTCAGTTTTAGAATTTTCGAACGGGGATCGGACCGCATTTGAATTGGCAAAATAGTAGCTCACCGCGATTAGGCTGCGTCGCGGTGAGTATCGTAATGAGCATGTCATTGTGACGCGATGAAGTCTATTTTAGCATTTGTTAATTTCCAGAGAGTCACCGCGGTTGCACCCCATCGCGGTGAACCCCAAAACAACAATTGTCACGATCCAGAGAGACACCGCGATTCCACCGCGTCGCGGTGGGTATCACGATGACACACTCACCACATCGCGGTGAGGCCTTAATCGGCATTCCAGTTGCGGGATTTTAAATTTCAAAGGCAATCTTGTCTTTCATCAAGACCCCAAACCGTGTAAACAGAAGATTAATCTTAAAATTGAGCAAAATATGCTCATTGTTCATCAAATTTCTCTCCATTAAAACCCTAGCTCTCAAATACAAGATCCAATTTCAAGAAATCTCGCCATCAATCCTCTCAAATTCATTAACCCAGGTATGTTAAATGTCCATCCATGGGTTTCTTCCACTCCTGGAGTCCAAGTATCCAATTTAAATTGTAAAATTATGATCTTTCCAAGTTATCTTGATTTTAAAATTAGGATTAAACCATGAATTTCCATGAATCTTGTTCTATACCATGTTTTAGCAAAATTGATGTCTATTACTACACTCCATATGTTTAAATATTGTTGTCCACTGATTTAAATTCATGATTTATGGTAATGGCGTTGAAATTGTGCTTCACTACAAGTTTTGGTCTCATTCTCATGCTTAATGTACACCATGCATATCAAGTGTTTGATAAAATGCTTACAAGAATAAATATTTAATAAAAGCCTTCATGCTATGTCCTCCAAGCTTTAGTGTCATTTTACTATTATTGTTTTGAGTCATGGGGGTATTGAATACCCGAAAACCATAGTTGTTTACTTAGTCTCATTTCAGTATCTTCAGAATAACTTCAGATTATATTATGAGCATTACTAGATCAGTCAGTTAAACTCAGAACAGTCTAGCATCCAGTGTCATTCAGTTGGGAGAAAGACTTAGCACCGAGCGCGTGCAGGGATGATGGCTTCCCCATCAGATAGGCAGAGTCATTAGTAGAAATCCCTATGCTCTAAAATTATGTAGCCAGCATAGGATATGAGAAGTCACCCATCAGTTTAGGCTTGACTATCTCGCAGGGGTCACCTGTCAGATTAGGCTTGACACCCTTAGTCCTTTGGGGCCATACAGTAAACCATTTTAGTGGATCCACATAGCCAGCGTTAGTACCCGTGTCACTATACTAATACCCTTCCAACTAGAGTTACGGGTTGGACCCCGATTATCTCATATCGGGGCATATCGGTTAGATGATACCTCCCACAGTCTCAGATACAGTTTCAGTACAATAATCAGTTCAGACACTCAGTCTCAGTGTTAGTTGACCAAAGCTTACAAATATAAGTTATTTCAGTATTCAGTTTACAGATTTTATTCAGTTCATGTTACATACATGGTCATACATCCTCAGTATTATAGATTTCACATATGCTTAGTAACTCCAGATTTCATGCATTTTATTCAATACCTTATGTTATACATACATATTCAGATGATTATTTATCCATGTTCATGAAATCATGCATATTAGCCTACCTATTTTAGTATACCAGTACATTCAAAGTACTGATCGCACACTTTTTCTTTTGCGCTATGATGTATCATATCATAGGTTCGGACGCCCAGTTCCCGGATTGTGCTTAGACTTTTCAGGCTCACAGCAGTAGCAGTGGTGCGTCCTCATATTTTGAGGAAAAATTATTTTATTTCATGCTTTCAGTTTAGTAGTTAGTTGGAGTTAGTTGGGATCTGTCCCATCAACTCGTATTCAGTTAAGTTTAGAGGCTTTCGGACATGTCAGATAGTTATTCAGTTTATCAGTATTTTATCAAATTCAAATAGTTGTTTTCTTCAGATTCATGTTTCAATACTGATTCAGTTGATAAAACCTTACGGCTAGTAAGTTGGTCTTCCACATTTATTATGTTATTATTCAGTGCTCACAGCGGTACCAGCTCATGGGTTAGCTTGTGGCCCTTCGGGACTGTAAGCACCGTGTGACGCCCAGGGTGTACTCTCGGGGCATTACAAACACGGTATCAGATCCTAAGGTTTTAAAGTGTCCTAGGAAGTCTGAAAGCAGCGTCAAGTAGAGTCTTGTGCATGGGTGTGTAGCGCGCCACACTTATGGGCAAGAGGCTACAAGGTGTTTAGGAAAAGTTTTCCTTATTTCAGTATTTATATCGTGCAACTGAGCATGAACTCATGTTAAAGTCTCTGCCTAATCTAATCTTTCTTCCATTTACAGAACATGCCTCCCAAAAAGAACAATGGAAAAAGAGCGAGAAAACAGCCAGTACCTCCGCCCGTTCAGGCAGATCCTCTGGATGAGTATTTCTCTCACGCAGAATTCATAGCTGTGTTCACCACTCTAATGAATTCTATAGCAGCTCGGAATGAACGACCAGCTGTTGTTCAGGCTAACCTAGTGTCCAATACTACCGCAACCAGGATTCGGGACTTCACCCAAATAAATCCTCCTTCCTTCACGAGATCCAAGTTTGAAGAGGATCCATAAGAATTCTTAGATATGGTTCAGAAGGTGACAAATATTATGGGGATGACATCTAGTGAGAGTGCTAAGTTGGCCACATATCATTTGCAAGATGTATCCCATTTATGGTTTAAGCAGTGGAAAGTAGATAGGGGTGAAGATACAGGCCTGTAGAATGGGAAGAGTTTGCTACATCACTCTTAGACAGGTTCTTCCCATTGGAGTTGAGGAAGGCCAAGGTGTTAGAATTTATTAACTTAAGGCATGTCAACATAAGCATGCAGGATTATTCCTTCAAGTTTACTTATTTAGCTAGATATGCTCCTCATGTAGTAGCTGATAACAGGTCCAATATGAGCAAGTTTGTGTCTAGAGTGTTTGATAGTGTGGTCAAGGAGTGTAGGACCGCAATGCTGATTAGGGAAATGGACTTTTCTAGGCTGATGGTCCATTGTCAACAGATAGAGAAACAGAAGACTAAGAAAAGAGAGAGGGAGAGCAAGAGGGCTAGGATGGGTAGTTTTAATTTCAACTAGCCAAGGTCAGAAGGTGGTAACCATCCTCAGTTTCATCAGAGATCTTCAGCCCCAGCATCCTCTTCAGCCAGTGCCCCCGTACCAAATTCAGATATGATCCTCGGGATAGGGCAGCAGGATCCAAGTCCCAGGGCAGTGTTAACAGCGTCCGTACGAATCCTCTATGTCAGAAATATGATAGAGACCATCAGGGTGAGTATAGAGCTGGCAGTGATGTATGTTTTGGGTTTGGAAAGCCAGGCCACCAGGTTCGGAAGTGTCGGGTGGTTTCTCAGAAAGATAGGAATTTACGCCAAAAGGGCCAATCCCATCAGTCGCCAGTTCCAGCCGGTCGCTCGTCTCAATAGGGTGTCACTTTCAGTGCTACCTGTGGTCAGCGTCCAAATAAATTGTATGATCTTCAGTCCCGACAAGATCAAGAAAATTCTCCTGGCGTAGTTACTGGTACGTTGCAGGTTTTTTATTTATATGTTTATGCTTTACTAGACCCTGAAGCTTCTCTTTCTTTTGTAACTCCATATAGAGCCGTCAACTTCGGAGCCAGTTCTAAAACTCTAGCAGAGCCCTTTTCAGTGTCTACCCCAGTAGGTGTTTCCATTATATCCTGGAAGGTATACAGGAACTGTTCGGTCATAATATCTCAGAAAGTTACTTCAGTTGACCTCGTGGAGTTAGAGATGACAAATTTTGACGTCATTCTTGGCATGGATTGGCTCTACTCATGCTATGCCTCAGTTGATTGTAGAAACAAAATAGTTCATTTTTAAGTTTCCAAATGAACCAGTCCTTGAATGGAGGGGTAGTACTACAGCTCTTAAGGGTCAGCTTGTTTCATACCTTAGAGCGAGAAGGATGATATCCAAGGGGTGTATTTACCATCTTGTTTGAGTTAAAGACTCTGATTCAGAGACTCCAACCCTTGAGTTAGTTTCAGTAGTTATGGAATTCCCAGATGTGTTCCCTGAAAATCTTCCCAGAGTTTCTCCCGAAAGGAAAATCAACTTAGAAATAGACCTTCTTCAAGATACTCAGCCCATATCTATTATGCCATACAGGATGGCTCCAACAGAACTCAAGGATTTAAAAGAACTATTAAAAGATCTCCTGGATAAGGGATTTATCAGGACCAACATCTCTCCGTAAGGCGCACCAGTTCTATTCATCCGTAAGAAAGATGGTTCTCTCAGAATGTGTATAGACTACGGTCAGTTGAAAAAAGTCATAGTCAAGAATAAATATCCACTCCCTAGAATCGATGAATTATTTGACCAACTTCAGGGTTCCATCTACTTTTCAAATATAGACCTTAGATCAGGCTATCATCAGCTCAGAGTCAGGGAATGCGACGTTCTAAAAATAGCTTTTTGAACCCGGTTTGGTCACTTCGAGTTTATAGTCATGTCCTTTGGTCTTACTAATACCCCAACAACTTTCATGGACTTAATGAATCACGCGTTCAAGCAGTACTTGGACATGTTCGTTATAGTCTTCATCAATGACATTCTTGTCTACTCCCGTAGCAAAAATGATCATGTAGACCATTTTTGAATAGTGTTGCAGACTCTTAGGGCTCATCAGTTGTTCACTAAATTTAGTAAGTGCGAATTCTAGCTAAGATCAGTAGGTTTCCTTGGCTATATTATTTCCGGTGATAGCATTAGAGTTGATCCTCAAAAGATCGAAGCGGTGAGAAACTGTCCCAAACCCATCTCTCCATCAGACATCAGGAGTTTCTTGGGTTTGGCTAGTTATTACCATCGGTTTGTTGAAGGGTTTTTATCTATTGCATCCCCCATGTCCAGATTGACGCAAAAAAAGGTTAAGTTTTAGTGGTCAGATTCCTGTGAGAAGAGTTTTCAGGAGTGAAAGACTTGACTCACCTCAGCCCTAGTTCTTACTTTGCCAGATGGTTTAAATGGGTTTGTTGTGTACTGTGATGCATCCAGAGTAGGTTTGGGTTGTGTCCTCATGCAGAGAGGTAAGGTCATAGCTATGCCTTTAGACAGCTTAAGCCTCATGAAAAGAATTACCCTACCCATGATCTTGAGCTAGCAGCTATAGTGTTTGCCTTAAAGATTTGGAGGCACTACTTGTATGGGGTGCATGTTGATGTGTTCACAGATGTGTTCAGAAAGATTTGAATTTGCGTTAGAGGAGGGGGTTAAAGTTATTGAAAGATTATGACATAAGTGTTCTGTATCATCCGAGCAAGGCCAATGTAGTGACTGATGCTCTCAGTAGATTGTCTATGGGTAGTGTGGCTCATGTTGAGGATGATAAGAAGAAATTAGCTCAAGAAGTTCATCATCTTGACCGACTAAGTGTCCACTTAGTCAACTCAACAGAAGGTAGTGTATGGGTGCAGAGTAGTTCAGAATCATCCCTAGTTTCTGAAGTGAAGGAAAAGTAGGATAGATATCCCAGTCTAGTTAAGTTGAAATAATCAGTCAAAGATCAGAAAGTGGAGGTTTTCTCCCGAGGGGGAGATGGTGTGCTACGTTGTCTAGGTAGACTATGTATGTCTGGTGTAGATGATTTGAGGCAACGAATTCTTGCAGAAGCGCATGGTGTGTGTTACTCGATTCATCCAAGGGCCACTAAGATATACCGTGATTTGCGGGAGATCTATTGGTGGAGTGGGATGAAGAGGGACATTGCAGAATCTGTAGCTAAGTGCTCTACATGCCAGCAGGTTAAGATTGAGCACCAGAAACCTAGTGGGTCCATGCAGGAGTTCAGTATTCCCACTTAAAAGTGGGAGAAAATAAACATGGACTTTGTGATAGGTTTGGCTCGTACCCGTCATCAGCATGATTCTATTTGGGTTATCGTAGACAGGATGACCAAATCAACTCATTTTTTGCCAGTCCATACCTGTTATTCAGCCGAGGACTTTGCCAAACTCTATATCAGAGAGTTGGTTAGGTTGCATGGTGTTCCCTTATGTAGCATCTCAGATAGAGGTACCCAGTTTACCTCTCACTTCTGGAAGGCATTCCAAAAGGGCCTCGGTACCCAAGTCCACCTCAGTACAGCCTTCTACCCTCAGACAGATGGTCAAGCAGAATAAACCATTCAGACTCTGGAAGACATGGTAAGATCCTGTGTTGTTGATTTTAAAGGTAGTTGGTATGACCACTTGTCCTTGATTGAATTTACATTTAATAACAGCTATCATTCCAGTATTCAGATGGCTCTGTTAGAGGCTCTTTATGGTAGGAGATGTAGATCTCTGATTGGTTGGTTTGAAGTGGGTGACGCCACAGTAGTAGGGCCTAACTTGGAATTTGATGCATTTGAGAATGTTCAGTTGATCAGAGAAAGGTTAGGGCAACCCAGAGCCGACAAAAATCATATTCGGACGTGAGGAGAAAAGATCTCGAGTTTGAGGTCAGTGATTTTATGTATTTGAAAATCTCTCCCATGAAGAGAGTGAAGAGGTTCGGCAAGAAAGGGAAACTTAGTCCTCGATATATCGGTCCTTTCAGAATTCTCAGTCGTTTCAGAAAGGTAGCGTATGAGCTTAAATTTCCTTTAGATCTAACTTCAGTGCACCCAGTGTTCCATGTTTCATTGTTGAAAAAGTGTATTGGTGACCCAGCGGTAGTTGTCCCCTTAGAAAATATGGATGTCTAGAACAACCTTTCCTATGAAGAAGTTCCAGTCAAAATTCTTGATCGTCTAGTTCATAGACTAAGGAACAAAGAAGTTCCCTTGGTCAAAGTTCTTTGGCAGAATCAATCTGTTGAGGGAGTAACTTGGGAAGCAGAAGCAGATATACGGACCAAGTACCCTCATCTTTTCACTGCAGATTCAGTTCAAGGTAACTAGTTTCCTCAGATCATCTCTTTTCATTCCAAGTTTTAGCATTATATAGCCATTCATTCGATAGTTCTTGCATTTATATATCAGTTTATTCATGCTTTCAGTTGTGCATGCCAGATATAGACTCAGTTTTTAGCATCTCAGCTTCATTAGTCTCATTCAGGGATGAATGTTCCCAAGGGGGAGATATTATAATACCCCAAACATTTCTAGATCAGTCCAACCCTTAGTACGTACTTATAACGCTTAGAAGCTGGAAAATAGCTTGTTTCAGATAAGTTTCAAGATTTTAGAACAGGGATTGGACCGCATTCGAATTGACAAAATAGTAGCTCACCGCGATTAGGCTGCATCGCGGTGATTATCGCGATAAACATATAATCATGACGTGATGAAGTCCATTTTGGCATTTGTTAATTTCCAGAGGGTCACTGAGGTTGCACCCCATCGCAGTGAACCCCAAAACAACAATTGTCACGATCCAGACAGTCACCACGATTCCACCTCGTTGTGGTGCGTATTGTGATGACACACTCACCGCGTCGCGGTGAGGCCTTAATCGGCGTTCCAATTTCGGGATTTTAAATTCCAAGGGCAATCTTGTATTTCATCAAGCCCCCAAACCATGTAAACAAAAGATTAATCTTGAAATTGAGCAAAATATGCTCATTGTTCATCAAATTTCTCTCAATTAAAACCCTATCTCTCAAATACAAGATCAAATCTCAAGAAATCTCATCGTTAATCCTCTCAAATCTACTAATACAGGTATGTTAAATGTTCATCCATGGGTTCCTTCCACCCCTGGAGTCCAAGTATCCAATTTAAATTGTAAAATTATAATCTTTTCAAGTTATCTTGATTTTAAAATTAGGATTAAAACATGAACTTCCATGAATCTATTTCTATACAATGTTTTAGCAAAATTAATGTCTATTACTACACTCCATATGTTTAAATATTGCTGCCCACTGATTTAAATTCATGATTTGTGGTAATGGTGTTGAAATTGTGCTTCACTACAAGTTTTGGTCTCATTCTCATGCTTAATGTACACCATGCATATCAAGTGTTTGATAAAATGCTTACAAGAATAAATATTTAATAAAAGCCTTCATGCTATGTCCTCCAAGATTTAGTGTCATTTTACTATTATTATTTTGAGTCATGGGGGTATTGAATACCAAAAAACCATAGTTGTTTACTTAGTCTCATTTCAGTATCTTCGTAATAACTTCAGATTATATTATGAGCATTACTAGATCAGTCAGTTAAACTCAGAACAGTTTAGCATCCAGTGTCATTCAGTTGGGAGTAGGACTTAGAACCGAGCGAGTGCAGGGATGAGGTTTCCCCGTTAGACAGACAGAGTCATTAGTAGCAATCCCTATACTCCAAAACTACATAGCCATCGTAGGATATGAGAAGTTGATAACGCTCAATCTACAACTCTCGTAGGAGTGTAAAGCGGTCGTTAGCAAATATAGAACCCAACCTGGGTTGGGTATCGATCCCACAGGGAATAGCTTGGTCAACAAGTAAGTGAAGATTACTAGACTTTTAGTGAAAGTCTCGAAAAAGGGGGGATTCTTGTTGTGCAAGTAATGTAACCAAATAGTAGCTAAAAACGGCAATAGCAAAGTAAAAAGAACGAGAATGTTTTAGTAAGATGTAAACAATGAGAATTGAGGAGTTGGGGTTATGTCCACCTTCTGAGCTATACGTCTCTATTGACTATGAGTGTGTTGAATTCGGACATGCATGTGCTTATAGAGAATTGTATTCGATGGTAAATCCAGGCGTCTTTCGACCTATTCGAGGATTATTTCACTTTAACTCTTTCGATCTTAAAGCGTATCTAACGGTACGAATTCTCCAAGAGGTTAATCCAGTTACGGCACTAACTTTTTAATAGGGGATGGGACCCTACTACCTTGACATTATCTCTTTTCCAGACAGATAACCTTTCTTTCGAACAAGTTAAATGTTATACTGGCGTATTCTTGCGTTTGCAACCACAAAGAATTTAGATTAAGATGAAGAGAATAATGATATAAGCAACATACGTGTCACGAACTCACAAACTCACAGCAATAGATAGTATCTCATTCGGCTTCCATAACCCCAACAGAGAAGTTTAGTTACCCATGAGTGCGAAGGAAATCATAATTGACATTGTTGTTATACCACAATAAAGATTTCACGTTTGTAATGGTGTGGTAGGCGTTAGGCATGAATTTCTTAGCAAGGTAACGTTTCTCTTGTTGCGGAATTTAAGAATAGAAGAAGAAAAATAGAATTAATGGAAGAATTAGAAGAAGAGTTGTAGAGTAATAGAATTGAATGTAAGAAGATGTAAGAAGATGTTAGAAGATGTCAGAAGATGTCCTAAAATCTCTAGCAAGATAGGGTATTTATAATACCCATATCCTATTCCTACTAAGCTAATGAAATGCTTAACCAAATCCTACTAAGCTAATGAAATACTTAACCCAATTGTACTAGGTTAATGTATCATTATCCTAATCCTAATAAATTACTGCTAGTCCCCAAAGTCTTCAGAAATGTTGTTTTAGCCCGGGACAGAATTTCCATGCGCCATCTTTAGTCCTTGGGGTCTAAGATTGGCTTTTCTCCTTTCGTGAAGCTTTCTTTGGCATCAAGTTATCCATGAAATGCTGAATTCTGTATCATTTATACCTGAAACTTTGCTAATCATGTTCGTTAGCTCACTTACAGGAAAAAGGACTAAAAGTGCATGAAATATATAATTTGTTCTCAAAACTAGGATAAAATATGGGCAAAATATAGTGCTATAGGCGTGTAAATTCGCCTATAATCAACACCCCACACTTGAAGCTTTGTTCATCCTCGAACAAAATATCATGTCCCTCTAAACATCAACTTAGGGTTTCACAGCAACAACACAAAATATTCGTCAAGACAAGCACAACAATTATCAACAAAGAGTAGTTTTTCGATCATTAGTAGAAACAGTTTAACCTCTAGCATAGACTCGTGATGGTGGTCAATGATGATAGGCGGATTTACACGCCTATATCAATATATTTTGCCCATATTTTAGCCTAGTTTTGAGAACAAATTATATATTTCATGCACTTTTAGTCCTTTTTCCTGTAAATGAGCTAACGAACATGATTAGTAAAGTTTCAGGTATAAATGATGCAGAATTCAGCATTTTATGGCTTACTTGACGCAAAAGAAAGCTCACGAAGAAAGGGAAGGGAGTTTACACGCCTAAGGACCAAAACTGCTGCATGGAAAATCTGTCCCGGGCTAAAACAGCAATTCTGAAGACTTTAGGGACTTACAGACACAAAGCTGGATTTTGACAATGATACATTAACCTAGTACAATTAGGTTATGTATTTCATTATTTTATGTGGATTATGATAATGTTACCTTAACCTAGTACATTTGGGTTAAGGATTTCATTAGTCTAGTAAGATTTGGTTATTTATTTCATTAGCTTAGTAGGATTAGGATATGGGTATTATAAATACCCTATCATGCTAGAGATTTTAGATCATCTTCTACTCCTCTATTATTCCACACTACAAACAATTCTACAACTCTTCTAATCTTTCTATTAATTCTAGTTTTTTTTCTTCTACTCTTCTATTCTTAAATTCCACAACAAGAGAATCGTTACTTGCTAAGGAATCACGCCTCACGCCTATCACTTGATCTACACGCCATTACTCAATATCGTGATATAATAACAATGTCAATCGTGATTTCCTTCGCATTCATGGGTAACTAAACTTCTCTGTTGGGGTTATGGAAGCCGTATGAGATACTATCTATTGTTGTGAGTTTGTGAGTTCGAGGAACGTATATTGCTTATATCATTATTCTCTTCATCTTAATCTACATTCTTTGCGGTTGCAAACGCAAGAATACGCCAGTCTAACATTTAACTTGTTCGAGAGAAAAGTTATTTGTCTGGAAAAGAGATAATGTCAAGGTAGTAGGACACCCTTTCCTATTAAAAAGCTAGTGCCGCAACTGGACTAACCTCTTGGAGAATTCGTACCGTTAGATACGCTTTAAGCTCGATCGAGTTAAAGTGAAATAGTCCTTGTTTAGGTCGAGAGACGCTTGGATTTACCATCGACTACAATCCTCTATAAGCAATTGCATGACAGAATTCTACACACTCATAGCCAATAGAGACGTATACCTCAGAAGGTGGACATAACCCCAACGCTTCAATTCTCATTGTTTACAACCAACGTAACAATCTCTCTCTTTTTGCTTTATTATTTTCAGCTTTTGTTTACATTACTTGCAAGACAAGAATCCCTCCTTCTTACGAGACTTGCACCAAAAGTTTAGTAATTTTACTTACTTGTTGGCCAAGCTATTCCCTGTGGGATCGACACCCAACCCAGGTTGGGTTCTATATTTGCTAACGACCGCTTTACACTCAAACGAGAGCTGTAGATTGAGCGTTATCAGTCAACTCATATTCAAAGGTTAAGGCACAAAGAATCATACACGACTACCCAAAACTCATCAACCATGTGTGTCTCACAATATATTACCCATAATCACTCGTAAGTATAGCATATTTTTCAAACATGGGTATCAAAATATCCTTGCTCTCACTCTCACAAAGAATTCATATGTAGCAACTGATGACCATAGGCTTGCCCTTAGTGTAATGCTCCACTAAATGTTAGAATGCTAAGCTTAGAATCAAATAGGTCTTTTGATGGTTGTAATGTAGGCTAAGGGACGAGTAGGACTATTTTGGCCAGAAATAGTGACTATGTTCCTAAGCGCTTTAATACATCACATTGTATTATTAACACTTTTCTTTCAAACAACCTTTCTACTTTCTTTTATTCTACCACTCTTTTTCTCCTCTTTTGTTTTTCAATTTTAAACATAACTAACTTTTCAGTTTTCCTTTCCTTTTTCTTTTGATAACATACCTCTTATGACAGCACTTTCTTTTTCATAACTCATTCAAGCACCAATGTATTCTAAATCATCATACTCACCCAATTTCCTCTTATTTTGTCACATGACTTTTTCACTTTAAAGCACTTAGGAATTTGGATCAAATTATGGTCTTGAAAAAAAATGGATTAGGCTTACATACGAGGTTTGTCAAAGAAAATAGGCTAAAGGCTCAAAAGGGTTTAACTAGGATGATGTCCATGGGTAGGTAAAAAGAAGGTAAATAATCATAGGTTGCCAAAGAAATGCCTAAATCATCTCCTAGACTTGCACTCTTTATTTTTGCTTTACATACATACCAGGCAAGTTCTAGCATCAGCCACAAGCACAGAATATACTATTATCTCACACACACAAGGCACATGGTCGACTTTATTGGGAGTAGTATAGACTCTTTACCCAACAGATGAAGGAATTAAACCAAACAATATCACATAGTGAGTCACAATTAGAGCCTAAACGTCTCAATAGTCATGATTTTAGCACAAACTCTTGTCATAATCTCATGCTGCCTATTAGAATAATTTCATGCGAAGCTAAGCTAAAAAAAACAATTAACTAAAAACAAACATAAATAAATGCAAATGTGGATGGAGAAGTATAGCATGCAAATACCAGCACCCCACACTTAGACGGGACACACTGTCCTCAGTGGAAAATAAATAAGAAAAACCTGGTTAGTCGGACTCATCCTCTATGTCTGGGGTCATACCCCTTGCATCGGAATCATCATCAGAGTCGTCATCCTCAGAAGTTCCTCATAAGTATCCCACTTAATTCCAAGAGTGAGTCGAGGTATTTGCAGTGAGGAGGGTTCTCCTTGCTCTTTTCGGCCTCTTTTCTTGCCTTTTTGTGAAGTGGTAGCCTTATCTTTGCCTTGTCTTGCTTTGGGTGCCATTGTACCTGAGACTTAAAACAATGTTCATGTTAGCATCATCTCGATGGATACAATCTATAAACAAGCAGTAGTGGCTCCACCCCACACTTAGTTTGTTGGTACAGACTAGTGAAGTGAAAGTGGTCGATTACTCAGACTTCATCGACATACGTTTTAGGGGCTATATTCCAACAAGAAATTCAGATATGTAACACTTCTTGCAATCTTTGCAATACTTTCATGTTAGGTATATCAAGACTTCTACATAGGGATTACATCATGGTATAGTTTCTATCAATAATCACAATCTCCTATGTCGGTAGGCAACTATAAGTCTTATTTCGATGAGCGAGACATCCCAACATGTAAGTATTCAAGTGACAAGAGTATGCAATGTTCATGACTATAGCAATTCCGCAAGTAGTATGACAATGCATCAAAATCGAATTGAAGTCGGAAACAAGTTAAGATCATCCTAACGTATATGTTCACTCACTTGGTTGTGTATCAACAATTCAAACACATTCACATCACCAATATTTCTTCAAGATGTAGCAATTCATAATAGACATAGCAACGTAGTACTTACGAAAAATAGATGAAGAACAAAAGAGTACTTACGTGATTGAAGCCTTTGGAGATGTTCTTGTGAAGTGGGGAGCAAAAAGAAAAGTTTTGAGATGATTTGGAGAATATGTGCGGCGCCTAGGTCAAGTTTTCAATGTGTTTGTGTCTCAAGACTAAGTCTCCTTTATATAGGAAAAGAATGGGTCGGGTTTTGACCCATTTAAAATCGGTTTTGGAGACAAAAAGTGACCATAGGCGGCGCCTTTAGCTTTGCCTATGGTGACCATAGGCGGCGCCTAATGCAAAGCCTATGGTGAGCATAGGCGGCGCCTAGTGCAATGCCTTTAGTGACCATAGGCGGCGCCTTTAGCATGGCATATGAGATTCAGAGACCAAATGCTTTAGCATAGGCGGCGTCTATGCTATGGTATACTTGAGCATGGGCGGCGCCTATGCTATAGCACACTAGATTCCGAGACCTTGGGCTATAGTATAGGCTTTGCCTTGTTCGTGGCCTAGTTTTACCTAGGCCTAGCCTTGCTCGATGCCTATTTTGTCATGAGCAATGCTCAATCCATAGCCTTATGCATCTTCATGCCTAACTTACCACCTTTACCATGCAATACGTCCAAATTAAAATTTGAAACCGATATCCTCGTTGAATACTTCTTGCACCTACATTCGCTCAAAACCAATGAAAACGATTAGTACGATGGGTTGCCTCCCATCTAGCGCTTGATTTATTGTCGCGGCACGACATAGCTATCTCGATTACTTAGACTTCATCGAGATAGATGGTTGATCATTTTCTGAATAGATTCAGACGATAATGAGGCTTACTTGTAGGCATGCAATCTTCTTCGAGATGACCCTTGTGCATGCCTATCCCAGGAGGGATACCAATTATATCATCAATAGTCCAACCCATAGCTTTCATGTATCTCTTCAGAGCAGAGATGAGAGCCTCTACGTGCTGTTTACTTAAATCATCCGCACTCACCGGAAGTATTTTTATACTTTCCAAGAACACATACCTTAGATAATCGGGGAGCTCTTTCGATTCTAGCATTGGTGGCTCTTCAAGGGAAGTCTTCGCTGTTGGTAACGGTTGATTCTTAAGATCACGGTCCGATTGCTTAGAAGTATAGGAATAGGACTCTATTTCTGTTAGAGCACCCATAAGTTCTTCATAATCTTCATCGTCCTCATGCTCAATATTCAGTGGCGCAGCAGACAATGGCTCAACAGTAAGCTGTTTCTCTACAGATAATGCTTTCTTATCCTCATGATGAACATCAGCTACAGAGAACACATTCATATCGCTGGGTTGCTTCATTGCTTTGCATATATCAAAGCGGACCACTTCGTCATTCAACCAAAATAAAAGCTCATTAGCTCTCATGTCAATAAGCACACTTCCTATTGCAAGGAAAGGACGTCCCAAGATTATGGGAACTTCAGAATCCACCTCGAAATCCAAAATCACAAAGTCTGCAGGAAAAATGAAGGTAGACACCTTCACCAACACATCATTCAAGATACCCACAGGTCGTTTTACCGACCTATCTGCCATCACGAGCCGCATATTGGTTGGAGTAGGGTCGCCCAACCCCAACTTTCTGTAGATGGATAGTGGCATCAAATTGATGCTAGCTCCCAAATCGCACAATGCCTTAGCAAAATTCATAGATCCAACCGTGCAAGGAATAGTGAAAGCACCAGGGTCTGCCTTTTTCTGTACTAAAGACCTTGTGGCAATTGCACTGCAATGATGAATATTATCTGCCGGCTCATAGCTTACTGCCCGTTTCTTGGTTAAAAGGTCCTTCATGAATTTAGTGTATCCGGGCATTTGTTCTAGTGCCTCCACCAACGGAACATTAATGGTCAGCTGTTTTAACATTGCCATGAATTTACTGAACCTTGTATCATCCGCATGTTTCTTCAATCTTTGGGGAAAAGGTAGTGGTGGGTATGGAATTGTTCTCTCCACGGCTTTCTTCTCCTCTTGCTTCCGTTTTTCAGCTTTTCCAAGCTGCACGTCGTGAGGAGTGACGTTAAGGACGTTAGGATCGACTGCTGCAGCATCTTCCCCTTTCGCCTTATCATCAATTTCCGCTTCTTCGTCAACCACTTGCTTGCCCTTTTCTGAAGTTTCCAGCACCTTACCACTTCGGGTAGTGATGGCCATGCATGACCCATCATTCCTTGGGTTTTGTACAGTATCGCTAGGTAAAGTACCAACCTTTCTTTGATTGAGTGCTGCTGAAAGTTGGCTCAATTGCTGCTCTATTTGCTTGATTGAAGTGGAATGAGAATCAACTAATTGCTTCATAGAGGACAAATCATTTATTACCTCCGTTACTCCTGCGCTCGTTGCTTCCACTCCTTTCAGTAGTTTAGCCATCATGTCTTCCATACTTCCAGAACTAGATGTGGTGGCGTCACGTCTTCCAGGGGGAACATACAAACCACTACTGTCATTCTTGTTCTTCCAACTACCTTGGTCCATGTTTCCAGATTTACCATGACAGTTCCGACCTTGGTTTCCTTGGGCATTGCCTCGGAAACCCCCTGATTGTTCAAGTAGTTGGCTTCCTCTTTCAAATCAGATTCGTCTCTTCCTTTTGACGCAATAGCTTTCACTTTTTCGGTCTTCCCTGATAATAAATGCTTTGTAAGAAGATCCACTTGTGTTTTCATGTGCGTCATATCTTGATCACGTTCTTCTTCTCTTCTCCTTTGGTCTGCAGTCATGCCTATAGATAAAGTGGGGCTTGCTACCTCAGAATCCCTGGTATGCCAAGCACTACTTTGTTTCGTCATACGATCTAGCATATTGCTTGCTTGACCAAAGGTGAGATCCATAAAAGATCCTCCAGCCGCATTATCCACCACTGGTTTAGTTATTGAATTCAGGGCTCTATATAATATCTCCATTAGGTGAACATTAGTCATATGATGGTTTGGGCACCTCGCTAGCTTTGTCTTGAACCTCTCCCATGTTTCATGAAGAGCTTCAGTGGGAAGCTGACGAAAGTTGCTGATTTCATCTCTCAATTGTGCTCTTTTGGATGGCAGAAAGAATCTTTCTAGGAAAGCTTCTCTCAATTGCCTCCAATTTGTAATAGAATCAGGAGTCAGCCCGTTCAACCATAGAGTTGTCTCCCCAGACAGAGACAATGGAAATAAGCGTAACCGAATTGCATTCTGACCAACTCCAGGATTGTCAAATGACTTGCATGTAGAAATAAAGTTAATGAGATGCATATTCGGATCATCACCTGCTAGTCCACCAAATAATCCCTTGAGTTGCAATAACTGAATCATGGTGCTCGTGATGTTGAACTTGGCTCCGGGTGCCAATGGTGGAGGAATAATGGCTCCTGTGGCTCCGGCTCCATCAAGATCATCATCATCATCGTCGAAAGCTGGCTGCATAGCTTGGCGTTCAGGCCTAAACCTATCTTGACGATCTCTTCTGTTGGCAGGTGTTGCGATCTCAGCGGCATGCCTAGGGTTTAGTAGCTCGTCATCACCTAGATCTTCATCGTCAGGATTTGTTGCTCGCCCAGGGTTTTCAATATTCTGTTGATGCACTTGAGCGGCGGCTAGCGCAGCTAGTCTCGCCTGTTCCTGTTGAGCAGCCATCCTTTCAATTGCGTGTTGTGCCTCCATTCTGCGAATACGTTGTGGTTCAGGATTGATAGGTAATAACGATTGACCAGAACTTCGGGTATGGGGCATGCACTGAATAAAAACCTACAGTAAACAAAAACTAAAAGTAAAAGTACGAGAATCTTTGACCAAAGGGTCTAGTAATTATTACGAACTTAATTGACACTTGTATTCCCCGGCAACGACGCCAATTTTTGATAACGCTCAATCTACAGCTCTCGTAGGAGTGTAAAGCGGTCGTTAGCAAATATAGAACCCAACCTGGGTTGGGTATCGATCCCACAGGGAATAGCTTGGTCAACAAGTAAGTGAAGATTACTAGACTTTTAGTGAAAGTCTCGAAAAAGGGGGGATTCTTGTTGTGCAAGTAATGTAACCAAATAGTAGCTAAAAACAGCAATAGCAAAGTAAAAAGAACGAGAATGTTTTAGTAAGATGTAAACAATGAGAATTGAGGAGTTGGGGTTATGTCCACCTTCTGAGCTATACGTCTCTATTGACTATGAGTGTGTTGAATTCGGACATGCATGTGCTTATAGAGAATTGTATTCGATGGTAAATCCAGGCGTCTTTCGACCTATTCGAGGATTATTTCACTTTAACTCTTTCGAGCTTAAAGCGTATCTAACGATACGAATTCTCCAAGAGGTTAATCCAGTTACGGCACTAACTTTTTAATAGGGGATGGGACCCTACTACCTTAACATTATCTCTTTTCCAAACAGATAACCTTTCTTTCGAACAAGTTAAATGTTATACTGGCGTATTCTTGCGTTTGCAACCACAAAGAATTTAGATTAAGATGAAGAGAATAATGATATAAGCAACATACGTGTCACGAACTCACAAACTCACAGCAATAGATAGTATCTCATTCGGCTTCCATAACCCCAACAGAGAAGTTTAGTTACCCATGAGTGCGAAGGAAATCACAATTGACATTGTTGTTATACCACAATAAAGATTTCACGTTTTTAATGGTGTGGTAGGCGTTAGGCGTGAATTCCTTAGCAAGGTAATGTTTCTCTTGTTGCGGAATTTAAGAATAGAAGAAGAAAAATAGAATTAATGGAAGAATTAGAAGAAGAGTTGTAGAGTAATAGAATTGAATGTAAGAAGATGTAAGAAGATGTCAGAAGATGTCAGAAGATGTCCTAAAATCTCTAGCAAGATAGGGTATTTATAATACCCATATCCTATTCCTACTAAGCTAATGAAATGCTTAACCAAATCCTACTAAGCTAATGAAATACTTAACCCAATTGTACTAGGTTAATATATCATTATCCTAATCCTAATAAGCTAATGAAATACTTAACCCAATTGTACTAGGTTAATGTATCATTATCCTAATCCTAATAAATTACTGCTAGTCCCCAAAGTCTTCAGAAATGTTGTTTTAGCCCGGGACAGAATTTCCATGCGCCATCTTTAGTCCTTGGCGTCCAAGATTGGCTTTTCTCCTTTCGTGAAGCTTTCTTTGGCGTCAAGTTATCCATGAAATGCTGAATTCTGCATCATTTATACCTGAAACTTTGCTAATCATGTTCGTTAGCTCACTTACAGGAAAAAGGACTAAAAGTGCATGAAATATATAATTTGTTCTCAAAACTAGGCTAAAATATTGGCAAAATATAGTGCTATAGGCGTGTAAATTCACCTATCATCAGAAGTCACCGGTCAGTTTAGGCTTGACTATCTCGGAGGGGTCATCCGTCAGATTAGGCTTGACATCTTTAGTCCTTCGGGGCCATACAATATACCAGTTTAGTGGATCCATATAGCCAGGGTTAGTCCCCGTGGCACGGTACTAACACCCTTCCAACTAGGTTACGAGTTGGACCCCAATTAGCTTAGATCGAGGCATATTGGTTAGATGATACCTCTCACAGTCTCAGCTACAGTTTTAGTCCAATAATCAGTTCTGACACTTAGTCTCAGTGTTGGTTGACTAAAGCTTACAGATATCAGTTATTTCAGTATTCAGTTTACAGATTTTATTCAGTTCATGTTACATGCTTGGTCATACATCCTCAGTATTTACAGATTTCACATATTCTTAGTAACTCCAGATTTTATGCATTTTATTCAATACCTTATGTTATACATACATATTCAGATAATTATTGATCCATGTTCATGAAACCATTCATATTAGCCTACCTCATTTAACATACCAGTATATTCAAAGTACTGATCGCATACTTTTTCTTTTACGCTATGATGTATCATATCATAGGTTTGGACGCCCAGTTGTCGGATCGCGCTTAAACTTCTCAGGTTCACAGCAGTAGTAGTGGTTAGTCCTCATATTTCGAGGACAGATTATTTTGGTTCATGCTTTCAGTTTAGTAGTTAGTTGGAGTTAGTTGGGGTCTGTCCCATCAACTCATATTCAGTTAAGTTTAGAGGATTTCGTACATGTCAATTAGTTATTTAGTTTATCAGTATTTTATCAGATTTAAATATTTGTTTTCTTTAGATTCATGTTTCAGTACTGATTCAGTTGATAAAAACTTATGACTAGTCAGTTGTTCTTCTGCATTTATTATGTTATTATTCAGTTCTTACAGCAGGTACTAGCTCATGGGTTAGCTCGTGGTCCCTCGGGACTATAAGAATCGTGTGACACCCAGGGTGTACTTTTGGAGTGTTACATCCATATTGGCTAGCAGCGCAATGGTTGCGCTTCCCTAATCTGCTAGTGAACTTATGTTAAATACTCTTGATGATCAGTGTTATACTTCTAAGCCTACTGTTAAGTTAACTGGACCACCACAATTTTTTAACAAGAAGCCAAGTGTGCCAGAAGAGCTAGAGAAAATGGTTGGAAAAATAAAGAGTGCAGAAAATGCTATGAAAAGCTCCCTAGGACTTGCGGATAAAGAAGATGTTTCATATAAAAACTGGGGCATGTCTTCAAGTGTTAACCCTTCTCCAAGCATTGAGAAATCAAAATTTGAAGAACATGATAGACACAACGAATCTGTGAAATATTTGGGACAATATTGCAATCAATTAAGGGAAACTGGAGGGAAGAAGAATGAGCAAGATGCAACTGCTATTGTAGATGGATAATGGGCACATCCAAGAAGATCACGTCCTCGTTACCCTCAGTATCAAGCCCAAGTTCATACCTAAGCTCTATATAATCACTCCCCAAATCCATTATACTTCATCTCTCTACCTTCATACCCAGTATATAGAGCACAACCATATGTCCAACTTTCTTCTTACTCACAATGGAGCACACAAACGACTCAAAGTCACCCTCCAACTCCAAAAACATATCAAAGCCCTTCTAGGCCCGATGTTCTATCCAAGTCAAACAATAAAAAGAGGTAGAATCCTAGGGATAGTTTCATGCCAATTGGAGGATCATATGCCAGTCTATTCCAGAGATTGGTATAATAGGGCATGTTCACTCCTCTCCTTGGGTATACTTTTGACCCGCATGCAAGAAATTTTGATCCTTATGTACAATGTTCATATCATTCTGATGTTCAGGGTCACAGTATTGAGGATTGTCGTGCTTTAAAAAGAGAAATAGAAAGGATGATTCAAGAAAAATTAATTGTAGTGCAAAACATTGACACTACGAGCGTCACACAGAATCCTTCACATCACACGGTAATTCATAATACATGGTAAGCAATGAGTTAAGCATAGGGATCCAGAACTTATTTATTGAAGGAAATGTGTTGGACAACAGTGTAAGCTCTAGTCATGCTGATATGCAAACCAGTGGTTGAGATGCCAAACTCAACAATTGGGAAGTCACTCTTTTTCTTACTTGGAAGGATTGTTGGTAGTTTATTTTATTTTTCTTTCTGTTTTCTGAATTATTTTAGGGTTGTAGTTCGAAATCTATCTTGTTTTATTTCTTTGTCATTTTTGTTTGAACCTTTTTATCTTTTCTTTTAATGAAATGTGGTATCCTTTTGTTTTGTCTTATTTTAAGTTGTTTGTTTGTCTTCTTTACACAGTTCATTTTATGTTGGTTCTAGTGATATGACATACTGGTGGAATTTTCAGTTAGATCTTAAAATTCAATTTAAGCATGAACTTTGAATCAAAAGGTTGAAGTTAGAAAAAGCATCTGAGAAATTGATAGAGTGTTGACACATTTGGTGACCACGTTGAAGCCTTCTTTCAGAATTAAGGCAATTATTTTGAGAATCACAAGAATAACTTAGTCATCAATTGAAAAAAAATATCCCAATTAGGTCAAATAGTGGACGCGTGATCCCTTATCAAGAGAAACAAGAAGATAATCAGCTCCACGAAAGGTGAAGTTGTATGTTGGAAACCTGTAGAAGAAGTAGTGACACATATGCTCAGGTCACGTTAGTGCTGTAAAAATTTCACGAATGATCTTCATCTTTCACTTTGATATTGTATGATATGTACTTGTATTTTCAAGGATTAATATGATAAAGGCATTTCATTCTGCTATCCAAACATTGTGTCATCCTTTGTTTACCCCATATTGATTTTTAGTTCTATTTTTTTTCATACCCCTCTTTTGGAATCAAGATAGAGTCGGCAAAGTTCAAAAGAAAAGGTTTCGAGCAAAATAATAGAGTTAGAAAAGTTTCAAAAAATGTGTCCAAAAAAGAAAAAAATGAAAAATGTCTATAAAAATAGAGTCAGAAAAGTCTCAAAACGAAAAAGAGTCGGAAAAAAAGAAAAAAAAAGAAGAACAATAAAAATGAAATCAGACTCAAGCAAAAGAACAAGTTTACGGAACTACGTTTGACCTGATTATCCTTTTTCGAGTATGAGATACGTAGGTAATCCTGCTCTGGGTTCGCTCTAACCAAATAAATAATTAAGAATTACCCAGTCAAAAGAAATTGGGGGATGAGTTAATCTTCCTTGTTGGGGTCGATTCCAAAAGTTGTAAGTCCCACCCCACTTTAAGTGTCGTTTGGGCCTCATGCCATCCTTTTTTCTAACATTATCCAAAATCCAAGTTACAACAAAGAAAGACCTTCAGATCAATCTTTGAGGATGTTAAAGCTAAGCATGTAATGCATATAATGATGCATTTTGGGAACTAATTGTCTTCCTCAGCATAAGGAATCAAGAGAGAAATAAAAATGAGAGAGTCTTATCGGTAAAAACCCTCACGAACATCATAAGACGATAGTAAGTTGAGAGAGATAAAAATGAGAGAGTCTTATCGGTGAAAACCCTCACGGGCACCGTAAGACGATTCTAAGTTGGGAGAAATGAAAATTAAAGAGTCTCATTGGTGAAAACCCTCACAGACACCATAGGGCAATGGTGAGATGAGAGAAAGAAAATAAGAAAGGCTTGTGTTCAAAGCCTTTCAAGGCATCACTAGTCGAATGGGGTATCTAAATACAGTTGGCCCAAGGAAGCAACTCAGTCTCAAGGTCATTAACTCAATAACAATTGGTGGAATGTCTGGATTAAAAATCAGGCAGCTTAATCCAAAATGCATGGCATAATCATTAGAATTGATTGTCATTTTTAGATAAATTTTTCTTTTCTTTATTTTCAAAAAGAGACAAACATTGTCTTTTCTTTCCTCTCTATATTTCTATTTTTGTTCTTTTGAGACTGTCATTCGAACAAAAAACATTTTTTTCATGTATTAGAGTCAAGTCCATGTCAAAACAAGTGAGAAAAGATTTCAAAACTTGCTACCAATTTCTTCAATTGAAACACATAACAGAAACATGATTGTAAGTCAAAACAAGACAAGCAAAAAGTATTGTCATAAAATAAGTTTGGGGAATCGGTGAAATATCAAGGTTCAAAGAATTCATCTAATAGACATAGAAAAATGAGATACAGTGTTTATTTCAAAATCACTTTTAGTAATCCAAATTTGGGTCGATGGTGCAATAAGTCGATGACATATGCCATTAATTAGAAGAAAAATTAATGGAATAAATGCAAGAGAAATCTCCTCAAAAGCCAAAGTCGCAAGACAACCACCCTATTTTAACTCACAAGTTTTCTTTGTATGAAAGAGGAATAGTTGCTACCTTCAAATCAAAGGCTTCAAAGTGCAAATATGCAGAGGTTCAATTCCTCATTTCTGAAAATGCAAGAGTAGTGTTGTTGTACATGTTTGGTAATAACAATTATGGTGAAACTCATAATTTTATACCCCTAAGAGACACACTCTCTAATTTGGGTCTTTCATGTTTCATGGCTAGGAGTTGCACTTCCTAATTTGATCCTTTAATCCTAAAAGATGCTCTTTTAGTAAGAAACCTTCACTTTCACTCTTATGAGAGGGACTTGTTGGTCTCAGCCATTCAATTTTACCCACAGAAGGGTGCATTTGTTGATCAGAATCATGATTCATCTTTGCATTATGCATTGTTGCAAGTAGTTGTGATTGGGTTTGACGTCCGCAAAAACTTTTGATAATAAACTGGGGCAAAAATAAAATTTAATTCTTGTTATTTGAAACTTCACTTTAGGACCCTCCTAGAAAATGAGACTTTGTTTTTCTAGAAAATGAAATCTTTCTTTATCATAATCTTTGTGTAGGATAATTTTTGTTCTAGTTTGATTTTGATTTTAGGAGCCCGCCTGGAGAACAGGGTGATGGAATTATAAGTCAGGAGCCCTCCTGGAGAATAGGTGATGAAATTAAAAGTCAGAAGCCCACCAAGAGAACAGGGTGATAAAATTATAAGACAGGAGCCCGCCTAGAGAACAGGGTGATAAAATTAAAAGACAGGAGACTGCCTAAAAAATAGGGTGATAAAATTGCAAGTCAGGAGCCCACTTGAAGAATAAGATGATGAAATTGTAAGTCAGGGGCACGCCTGAAGAACAGGGTGATAAAAACTGAAAGTCAAGAGCCCGCTTGAAGAATAGGGTGATGAAATTGAAGGTCAGGAGCCCGCCTGAAAAATGGTGTGATGAAATTGAAAGTCAGGAGCCCGACTAAAGAACGGGGTGATGACATTGAAAGTCAGGAGCCCGCCTGAAGAACTGGGTGATGAAATTGAAAGTCAGGAGCCCGCCTAAAGAACAGGGTGATAAAATTGAAAGTCAGGAGCCCACCTGAAGAACAGGGTGATAAAATTGCAAGTCAAGAGACCGCCTGAAAAATAGGGTGATGAAATTAAAAGTCAGGAGTCTGCTTAAAGAACAAGGTGATAAAATGGAAAGCCAGGAGTCTGCCTGAAGAACAGGGTAATGAAATTAAAAGTTAAGAGCCCGCCTGAAGAATAGGGTGATGAAATGGCAATTCAGGAGCCTGCCTGAAGAACAGGGAGATGAAATGTCAAGTCAGGAGCCCGCCTGAAAAATAGGGTGATGAAATTAAAATTTAGGAGCTTACCTGGAGACAGGGTGATGAAATTGCAAATCAGGAGCCCGCTTAGAGAACAGTGTGATGAAATTGCAAGTCGAGAGCCCGCCTAGAGAATGGGGTGATGAAATTGCAAGTTAGGAGCCCGCCTGAAGAATAGGGTGATAAAATTGAAAGTCAGGAGCCCATCTGAAAAATAAGGTAATGAAATTGTAAGTCAGGAGCCCGCCTGGAGATCAAGGTGATGAAATTGAAAGTCAAGCAACAAGGTGAAGAAATTGTAAGTCAGGATCCCGCCTGAAGAATAGGGTAAAAAATTTTAAATTCAGGATCAAGGTTCGGAAGAACCACTGACAGAACATTGTCAATTTGTGAGTTTAGATCCAACATCAAATTTTGTATGGAGAAAGAATCTATTCTCAAATTCAACCCAAAGAAGATCAGATCTTTTGTCAATTTGAAAGCATCAGAAACTCAAGTCAAGAGTCCAAAAGAAGCTGTATAGATAGGACTTTTGTAAGTCAGTTATCTTTTTAACTTGTAATTTTATTTTTAATGTAACGACAGAGCCGCGGACCGAAACCTCGATAGGGCCTCACTTGACTCTCCAACTCGGTATGGTCCTTCTCCTTTTGACCCTTCAAAATAGCAATGACTCGATCCTCTCATAATCTGGGTAAGTAGAATATCCAAAATCAAGAATCGATTGCGTTCCTTCCTTCGGTTTCCTTCCTTTGAATAATGGTTGGATCAAAATTCAGTCTTATTTTCTACTTCTTTGTTTGAAAACACTTTGTGTTTACATCCAAAGAGGGGCATGATGTAGACACCTAATTTTGGCCCTCCTAAAAGCTGAATTTCACTATTTACCCTGTCTTACCATGCACCCTCAATCATGTGATAATACCCCTACTAAAAGCCAAATAAACAAATTCATAACCATTTTTTGACACCCCACCTTAACCAAATTAATCTTATCCTAACCACCCTAACTACCCTACCTACATACCCTCAGAAACTCATATTTTTTTCTTTCTTTTAACAGATTCACAATGGAGACTCACACACCGCACAAAAAAACAAAGACATTCATACTCTCAACACCCATAGATATACCTCACGCACCTCAACAATAGAGAAAAGACCTCACTGGAAAATTCTTTTCTTCTCCATAGTGTCTCACACACAATATTCATACAACACACAGCTACACCACACCCAATCAAAAATCGAAGAAGATGGAGAGAGGTCGGAGAGTTGATCAGAAAATAGTGAAGGCAAAAAAAGAGTGAGATTAAGGAGAAAAAAAGAGAATAGAAACGGTAAGAAATTGAGAAGGGCAAACGAAAAATCGGGTTGGCGTTGAGTTTTTCGACGAATTTCTCACCGAAATCAACTACTATTCATCGAATTCAGGCACCATCGATTCGAAATCCATCTCTAGCCGCTGAAAACTTTGAACCAGTATCTGAACTAGCTCGAAGTTGTCCTGTTTGGGTTGATTCCGGCGAGAAATTACATACTGGTTTTTGGGCTTTGTAATCTTTACTTCAGGTCACGTGTTTCCTGTCGTGGATTTGTGTTCGAATCAAATCTCCAAATTTTGTGATTAATTTGGTACCAAGTTAGATTTTGTTCGTTGTTGAGGTCCGGATCAAAGTTCTCGATGCGGATGCCAATTTATTTAATTGAGTAATATATTGAAAGCGACATTAAGGTCTATTTCTCATCTCATTCTCAATTAATCCTAATTACTTGATACTTTGCGTGCTAAACTCATGGTGTATCGATTTTGTTTGCGTTGATTCCGATATATTTTTGTATCATCGTGGTTGATTGTTGATATCGATTGATTGGTTGTATGAATTGGGTAATCAAAGGAGTAGGGCTCAATTTGGAGGTTAAATCTTAATTTTAGGATGATATTGAAAGTTACGTAATTCATAATTTTATTTGGAATATTTAATTTGTTAGTTTGAATAATTTTGTCGAACTCGATAGTATCATGGTTTAGGCCAAAAATCGATAGGCAAATAGTAGGTTCGGGTAGGTAAATTTAGAGCTTGTTGATTGTGGAACGTTTGAAATATTTGTTGAATGGTTTTTTTACCATATTTGAATCAATTGTATTCATTTAGCTGGGGAATGCCTCGAGGCCATTTGTATTTATTCACCGGGGAATGCCCCAACGTATTATGTTGGTGAAAGATGATCATGATCAAGGCCTGGAGCATCGGGTTAAGCATAGTGTAGGATAGGTAGAATAGTTTAGGATTTACATTTTCACATTTTTCTAATTTTGGGACTGTATAATTCGGACTGGACATTATTTTGGTTTAGAATTTTGTCTGATTTGCTTGTTTTATGTGTTTTGTTGGTCTATTCACTTCATAGCGTCAAACTAGGTGATATACTCCACGAAGCGACTGTGGTCAAACCATGGGATCGAAGGGTACCTAACACCTTCCCCTCGGTCAATAGAATTCCTTAGCCAGAATCTCTGTTCGTGGACCAGTTTTGAAAGAGTCAAATGTGATTTTGAAAAGGAATTTGCAAAGATGACTTGACACACCAGACTTATGCTAAGTGGCTACTTTAAGTTTAAATGTAAAAGAATCCTTTTTCGAAATAAATTTTCATTCTTTATCACTCAATAATAAAAACCCTTTTGAAACTTAAAATCAATATCTTTTTGGTAAAAAAGGGATGTGACAATCACTTTTAGGGATAAACTTTCCCCATCTTTTGGTTTCTTATTTATCCTTTCCCCTTCGAGGTTCATGGATAGGTGCTACTCTCATTTCAGCAGAAGGCATTCTCAACTCTATGTCGTGAGCACGAGTAGCCAACACTTCAAAGGATTTAGTATTAATGCCTTGCAAGATGTAGAGAAGCTCCCAGTGCATTCCTTGGATGCACATTTCTATTTTAGAGTTTTCAATAAGCCTGTCTTTGCATTTTAGGCTCGTATTTCTCCATTGATTGATGAATTCAATGGCTGGATCATCCTTTCTTTTTCGAGTATTCGTGAGCTCTACCATGCTCACTGTGCGCTTCGTGCTATAAAAGAAATTTAGAAACTCATGTTTCAATTGCTCCGAATTATCAATGGAGTTAGTCTCAAGGTCCGTGTACCAATCAAAGGTGTTTCCTTTTAGGGAATAAATAAATTATTTAACAAGATAGTCATCGTAAGTTCAAACATTATTACATGTCTCAACAAAGTGAGGGATATGTTGTTTTGGGTTCCCTTTACTCTCAAATTATTGAAATTTGGGGGGTTGATAGCCGATATGCATTTTGAGGCTATCAATTCGTGCAGTGTAAGGCTTGGCATATGTCAGGGAAGACTTAGTGATAAAATCATACTTATATTTGAGGGTCCCTTCAATAAACTGTTTCAACTGATCTATTAGGATCATTCCCTCAGAAGAAACTTGTACCTCCTTAGTTGGTGGCGTTTGTTTTCTAGGATGCTCTGTCTCGTGACCTTCTGGAGCTTTCCCAAGTGCATGGCTAGACTCTACATCTATTAAGCCATCCATTCTGTCCGGCAACTTATCAATTAAAGAGTCTTGATTCTACACATACTTAGTAAGACCTTCAATCGCCTTCGTCAGGTTTGCAAGTTGCTTCTCCACAGATGAGGCATCAGTCACCCTTACTTGCATAATTACTGGAGATGTTGAAGAGTAACACAGATTATTGCGTAAGTTAATCTTCAAAGTGCTCAGCTTATGCAGTGTAGTCGGAGATGATGAGTTGGTTGAACGATCATCATTCTTTGCGCCAGAGTATTTGGAACCAGAATGATCAAGTAGAGATGGAGTCTTCTTAAGTGACTCTGTCACATTGCTTCCTCCTTCTAAAGCAGTTGCATGGGATCACCCTCCTTTTAGGCTTGAAGATCCAAAACTTAGAGTTGGCGCGGACGACACTTGACGTGTTTGTTGTCTTAACAAGCTGGCCTTGCTCCCCGTGACAGCTCCTAAGCTTCCAAAAGTAACGCCAAGGATGCTCTCTACTTCGGTAGAGAATTTGGAATCAACAGCCTTGGAAGCAGTTGATTGAGAATTGACCTTATTGGAAGTCATTTCATTGTTCTTGAACTTTGAAGTTGGAAAAGTTGAGATCGGAGGTAAAGATTGTCCCACTGGGTGTTCCAGAATTTGTTGGACAATAAAATTCTCGAGATCGAAAATAATAATCGAGACAAGAAAAATATTGTAACAATCATTTTATTGATTTCAATGTGAGTGTTACAATCTCTTTGAATTCTCTGATTCGTCTTTTCAAATATAAATCCAAGGGTTTAAAGCTTGATCTTGAATTTGAACTTGATTTGTTGATTTGATGGACTTGATCTTGACTTGTGCTTGAATTCAAGGGTTTTTGAGCTTGTTCTTGAATTTTGCGGTCTTGATCTTGAATCTTGATGAACTGGATTTGAGTGCTTGAGCTTTGTAGAAAAATTATGGTGTTTGATCCACGAGCTTTCTCTTGCTTCTTAATAGAGTTGTTGGTCCTTTTTTCTGAATTATGAGACCCCTATTTATAGTTGTAAGGAGGAACGAGTCATGGTTAAGGCAAATTTTTCTTAACCACTCAGATTTAAGTGACATGACACTTTTTATGGGCTTTTTATTTCACTAGGCCTGCTGTATCATTTTGAGACGTGGCATGGTCCTATTGGCTCCTTCACCTGACTTGGCATGCCATGTCATTCAATACGTGGTGCATGTTTGGGCCTCTAGAATTTGATAATATCTTGGGCTTAGCAAAGTGAGCTCATCATTTGTAGCCCAAATCAATGGGCTAGTCCAAAAAATTAGACTTCAATTAAATCCATACATGTTTGGACTTAAATAATTAATTCAATTATATTAATCCACAATATTTATTTGAGACTAATATATTTTGAATTTAATAGAATCCGAATTTCATACGGATTTTAAATTTAATAAAATTTAATTGCCCACACATGCTTTTCACTTGGAGGTGCAATATCAGTGAAAGAAATATGTAAGAAATTGGGTAAAATTCAGAAATAACATACTTATCCCCTTAATTATGAGTTTCATAGCAACAGTTTCATAATTACTTAAAATAACAAGTTGTATTTTGTATTTTTGCAAACTGTTGCTACAAAAATACAAATACATATGATTTTTACTGCCCTTATGATCGATATGTATTTTGTATTTTTGCAAACTGTTGCTACAAAAATAAAAATACATAGAAATACATATGCTACAAAATGTAATTTGATAAAAGTGTTGTTATTTTTTGAAATTTAATACTTAAGTATACTACTTTATATAATTTTTCCTAAGAAATTCGACACAAATCGACCTTATGCAGAAAGATAACTAATATTTAATGGTAGTTAATATTCCACTTATTATCACCCGGTATATTTACCCAAAGTATATTTACCCAAACTAATTTGAGTGGTTAAAGATTAATGCAAAAATATTTATTACATAATTATGGTAGTTTAATTTACTTGTCATTTTGATATAAAATTAATGGAGATACGTAAACATTTAGTGAACACCACTTTAATAAAAAATAAAAAATAACTACATCTCAATCTCCAACCCCTTATATGCAAAAATAACTCTATGCAAATTGTTTTTATAAATGTTTACAAGACTCCGTCCATTTCTCTGCCCCCACCAAACGCTGTCCACCGATTATTACCCCCTATTCATTTATTTATTTGCCAAAAAATGTTGCTCTGCTTTATATTAATTGTCATATCACGAAATTTAATTATTTCAAAATACTTGTTGATTTATAAATCAAAAGAAAATTAATTAATTTTTTATTATTTTACTCTTATAATTAACTCTTTTTAAAAGTATAAACAAAGTCTCAAACATTTTCATTAAGAATAAATAGTGCTCCTTAAAAAAATTATGCTTATTTATAATATTTTTTAGAGAGTATGTAAAAGAGAAAATGAACATACGGGACGACCAATTACTCCGTATGTTATTTTGACTTGTCACACCTTTAAAAAGTAATAAATAAAATAATTCTATTATATCATTTTTTAATTATAATAACTTTAATATTTGAGAAATATATTTAAAATAATTATCAATAATAAGAGTACGTAAGTTAAGAATTAAGTTGTAAATTTCTGTTAATTTTAAAATTAAACAAATAAATATAAATATTTATTTTTAATATATATTATAAGTAGACAAATACAAATAGACCCAAAAAAAAAAAAAAGGAAAAGAAAAGTTCACTTCATTTATTACACCTGTACCCAGAACCAAAATATGCCTACTTTTAATAAGATGATCAAAATAGAGTTAATTCCTGAAAATGTCATTGAATTTGTGTAAGTAACTTTTATTTCTTTTAGGACAATATTGTCACTGAACTATACACTTTTTCCATTATAAGGTAAAACTAAAAAATTGTTGAGGATATGTTTGGAGAACCACAAGGAAAGTGAAATTAGATGTAATTACATAGTTCAATTCTTAATTAGGAATAGAGAATTCGGTGCAATTACGTGGTGTAATTACAAAGTTACATATTATTTCTTTTTTTAAAATAAAATAAAATTTAATATCTTTTTCTTTTGAATTTCTTTCTTATTTCTATTATTTTAATTTCTTTTTTATTTTTACTTTTTTTTCATTTTACATTATTTATCTTTCACATCTCTTTTCTTCTCATTTTCCAACTTTACTTCTTATGATTCAATGTAATTACTCATATTTTTTTCTTTATTTAGCGCATTATTGAATTTTTATAATTTTTATTCTAGTGTTTGAATTAAAGTTGTATTTTATTATTGAATGAGATTATAGACTTATGTGTTTTTCGTTCTTCTGAATTATATTTACTCGTCAGAATTTTATACAAGAGTATTATGTTTTTCTCTTGGATTTTGAATTTATGTTTCGGTTTATTTGTTTTAATATTATAGGCATGCTCTTTCATATTGCATGTCACTGCAAATTGTCTAATAACATATAATTTTAATTTTTCTATGGCTTTCCAAATATGTCCTTAACTATTTTTTAGTTTCATCTTATTTTAGAAAGATTTACATAGTTTAATGGCAATATTTTCCTAAAAGAAATTAACAAAAGTTACTTTAGTAGGATGTTTGCACAAGTTCAATGGCAATTTAAAAAATTAACTCGACAATTTGAAGTGACATACAATATAAAATAACAAGTCTATAGTACTAAAAAAAATAAATTGAAACATAAAACAAAACACAAATTGAAAATTCAAGAAAAAAATACAATACTCTTATATAAAATTCCAATGAGTAAATAATTCAAAAGAAAGGAAAAACACATAAGTCATCTCATTCAATAATGAAATACTACTTTAATTCAAATATTAGAATAAAAATGCAATAATGCACTAAATGAAGAAAAAAATACGAGTAATTATATTGAATCATAAGAAGTAAAGGTTGGAAAATGAGAAGAAAAGAGATGAAAGATAAATAATGTAAAATGAAAAAAATAAAAATAAAAAAGAAATTAAAATAATAGAAATAAAAGAAAAAGAAAAAGAAATTAAAATTAAAAAAAGAAATAAAATATAACTTTGTAATTACATCACGTAATTGCACCTAATTCTCTATTACTAATTGAGAATTGGACTATGTAATTACATCTAATTTCACTTTTCTTGTGGTTCTCCAAACATATCCTTAACAATTTCTTAGTTTTACCTTATAATGGAAAGAAGTGCATAGTTCAGTGACAATACTGTCCTAAAAGATACAAAAATTACTTTAGTGAAATGTTTACACAAGTTCAATGACATTTTGACGAATTAACTCGACCAAAATATGTCATAAAAGTGAAAAGTGACAGAAATATGCTTTGTGCACAAAATAAGTGCACAATATTTTTTTTTTAATGTCGTGGAACAAATGTCGTGTAAAAAATGCACAATTCATTAATTTTCAGATTGTGCACAAAAAAATGCACAATCCATTAATTTTTAGATTGTACACAAAAAAAGTGCACAATCCATTAGTTTTCAGATTGTGCACAAAAAATGGCAGAATACATTATTTTTAGATTGTGCACAAAAAAACTACACAATCCATTATTTTTAGATTGTGCACAAAAAAAAATGCACAATCCATTAATTTTCAGATTTGTGCAAAAGAAATGCACAATTCATAAATTATACAAAATATGTTAGTATTATTGTAAAACCCTCGATCAAATACTGCATTAATTATATAATTTTCTTAAAATTATTTTAATGTGGAGAAATAATGTACTATTTCACGTGAGAATTAATTATCTCATAATAATTCATACTACTCTTTTTATTTTAATTACTTTATCTTACTTTTTTTAGTCTGTTTCAAAAAAAATAAAAATCCTAACAATCATTTAATTCTTATCTTTCATACGATATGTTTAAGGCCTATTTAATACTAGCATGTTAAAAAATATTTTGATATATTTTATATATTTTTAATTTAAGATAATAAAATTTAAAAAGCTTTTTTACTTTTAAAATTATGTGCCAAGTTAAAAACTAAATAAATAAATTAAAACGAAAGGAATGAAACAATTAATTAAGAAAAAGGACAAATAACACAAACATACATCTTAACTTATTATATTTATACAAATCTCCACCCTTATAAAGTAATTACAAAAAGGCCAACTTATTATGTATCTTCGTTGGATATATCGAGAGCTAATTATGTATCTCGATCGATCCAAAATTGAAAAAAAATATCAAGAGCTAATTATGTATCTTTATAGGAAAAATGTATCTTCGTTAGATGTATTATGCATCTATGTTTTATCCTTTTCGAATTTCATTTGGCGAGAAAATGATTTTGACCTTCTTAAAACTATTTCAAAAGATCCAAGAAAATTTTGAAATAATTTTCAGAAATTTACAGAGTCGCCACTTGATTTTTTATAGAAAAATCAAGAAAAAACTTCAAAGAGATTTCAAAGATTTAAAAACAAAAATAAATCTTTGAAATAAGAGAAATTGGGTAACGGTTCAGTTAACGCCCAAAGAAGATTTTTAAGGCACTTAGGAGCATCCGTTTAAAATAGTTTACCATAAATATTTTTTTTTATTACTTTTTCTTTTCATCCGGTGCCCGCATTGGAGCCGCGACTAATACGGATCGCGCGTTGTAGGGCCCATTAAGGTGGCAGCGCTCCCAACGAGTTTTCTCCATACCCAGGGTCGAACCCTTGACCTCTGGTTAAGGGTGGAGTAGCCCCCATCCACTGCACCACAATCCATGTTGGTTACCAAAAATAACTTATTTGACTAACTAAAAGTGTCTAATTTGCAAAAAAGTTAATTTCATAGAAATATTACCTTTAACTATTTTTTGAAGACTTAAAACTACATTTATTCAACTAAGCGAGAATTGGTCCTACTTAATCTTGAGGAAATTTTCCTTAAAGAGGATTGAGCTAAACCCGCTTTCTTCATAAATTATTCTTTCAAATAAAAGGGAGAAAGAAAGTGATTTTTGATAAAAAAAAAAATATCTGTCTTTGAAGAAAAATATCAATTTAAACAAATTACGAACCTTGACTAATTTGTGAAAATATTTTTATCTTTCGCAAAGAAAATTGACTTTAGGCCGTTGAGAATTTTTGTTAACTTAAATGAACTACTTTAACATATCGATAAAATAAAATGCCATTTTAATTTTTTAAAAGTTCATTCTAAGGAAAAACATAAAGAAAGATATACTTTAATTAATTTCGAATATTACGCTATAAAATAAAATGCGCAAAGAAAAAAATACAGAGACCAAAAAAATAACAATTTAAAGAAAATTTATAAAGGTTAACCAAATTAATAATTTAACTAAAAATTACACAAATACACAATTTATGTTTCCAATATTACAAAAAATCTCAATTCCCTAAACGTATTACAAAAATCCCAACATATACACAGAATGCAATGTATATGTCGGCTATGTTATGTATATTAATAGGGAGAGAGAGTAAAATAATTAAAAAGATGGGAGAGAGTGTCATTATATCCAAAAGGGTTGGTATTTATGTTATTTAATTTAATTTAATACAAGCACATAATCAAATAGGATTTGTCCAGCTTTTGGCCCATTCCTTATGGACTTTTGGTCCATTTTTGCACTTGCATACCAGCTGTATACTAACTGTATATCAGCCTCATTTTATTGCGTTTTGTGTATATCACTGCATATACAATGTATATACTGCTTATTTCCCCTCCACTTTTCGCCCATTAGAATACGTGAGGAAAATGGAGTCATATGGACTCACATGCATCAAATAAAAGATAAGAATTAACAAGTGTCTACTAATAATAAAACAAGCAAAATATTATACCAAATGTCAACTTGAACAAGCTATAACAATCGCACACTTAAGGTATAAATCATATATAATTTAACACCATCTATAAGTCACAGCAATACAACGCAACCTAAACTACCCATAACCAACTCAAACTCTACGATCCTAAACCAATACTACTACCTCCTTACCTATAACCTGCAATCCCTATACATACCAAACACATACACACGACAGGGAAAAGAAGAAGATTAACAACAACTACCACTACCTAGATAATACTCCCTCACTACCAAAACATACCATAATACTAATAAAGAAAAAAAAAACACTATATATACTCCCTCATGATCCCAGCAACACAAAACAACAACTAAATACTCCCTCACAACCCCTTTCCAGCTACCAAATTCCCTCAAGTCCCTTTTTGAGGTTTCTCAAAGGTTTCAAGTTATTAGATCAAAATACTCATTCGATAATTTCATTTTATGCGAATCGAAACATTAGTATTTTCCTATAGCGACTATAACTAAAGAAATGAGCAAATCCCAAATTTGTAAAGTAAAACTAACTAGAACATCACTTAAAACATCAAAGTTAAAAAGGTGTCAAAGTTCAGACAAGTTAACAATACAATCAAAACAAAATAAAAAATGACATGAGCGCGGAATAGGACGTATGAACACAATCAGGTATGCGTTTAAGCCATTATGAAGAGCAATCAAAACGACAATTGTTAAAGTGATAAAGAGATCATTTTTTATCATTAATTGTAAGTATAGAAACCATGATAATTTACTAAGAATCTTCACTCCAAACAGAATAAGATAGGGCAGAATTAAATGTTTGCTTTATATGGACTTTTGGAATTGAAAGCATGTAAGCATATACTCCAATTCTAGTTCTGATTTTCAAGAGGAAAAAGAGCTATTCAAAGAGCATGTTACTCATAATCCATTAAATGGTGCATTCGCAGAGTTCCATACATATCACGTAGACTTGAAAGCATAAAATTTTACTGATTTAAATATTTGGTTGAGTGAACAGAAAAAAACAATCATGTTACTATGAAAATATCTTGACACAACCTACTGTCATTCAAATTCACGACTTGTTCATATCTGTTTTAAAGAGTTGAATCACGATAATCGAAATAATCTTTTAAGGAATCAACTAACCTCGAAACAAGCAGCGTAACTTTCAACTAACCACAAAACAAAACCAGTCATGAGAAATCAAACGCATAACCACCAACTTGTCAAAATAATTTTAAGAAATCCTAAGTTTCTACAGCACATAATTCCGCCACTATGCTACTTGCGCGAAGAAGAAGAAATAATTAGGGAATTTAAAAGAGAATGGTGTGTTTACCTTTTTTCGAGTAGAGAACGGGAATTACGAGTCAGTCACGATGGAATTTCACCACCAAAAACTCAACTTGGACATACCGACGTTGAATCGTTCTTGCAAAAATTTAGACGATTTCAATGAATTTAGGCGAATTTCACCGTGAACTTCTTGGTTACGTGAGATTAGAGGAGTGCTCTTCCAAAATCCACATTTCCCCCCCAAAAAGTCCTCCTCCTCTCTTCTATCCCCCACTATCTATTTATAGAAGTAGATTGGGAGAATTTACTAGGGTTTTGGATTTGAAATTAATGGATTTCAAATCCAAATTTGAGCTGATTTTTGAAATTCACAGTAAGACGAAAACCATTAATGGTCCTTGTACTCAGAAGTCAGTGGATGGATGAAAAGAAAACGTTGGCTTGGTTGGTCAAAGAAGGTGAATTAATTTTTTCCCCAAATTGGTGAACCACAAACTGAAAAGTTGAAATCCCTCTGCATTTTAGCCATGAACGACAATCCGAGATGGCAAAATAGTAACTTGGCCATCTGAGGTTTTGCCGTTGGTTGACCGTCATTGTTGCTGCTGTATGTGGTATGCCGTTGTGCGCTGTTAACGTTGGTATTGCTTGGAAATTGCGGGTTTGGTGCTTATGGTGTTTTACACGGGTTTTGCTGTTGCATTTTCTGTTGGAATGGTTGAGCACCGTTATTGAATGTTGTTGTTACGGTTGTTGAGGTTGTTTTAGCGTTGTATTGTACGTTGATGTGTTATTGGAAGTAGTAGTAATTTGTACGGGTAAAGGGGTATAAAGGGTGGATTGGTTTGGGTCGGGCGGCTCGGTTCTTGGAGGTGGGCCGGCTGAGGTTTAAAGGAGAAGGCTGGGTTTGTTTTTATGTCGGCTGATGCTGCTGATGTTATTGTTTTGGGCCTGGTGACCCAATTTAGGAAATTGGAAAGGGGGGTTGGGTAAAATGGTAGATTAGGTTATTTCAAAAACAGTCACATGTTAGAATTTTAGTCAATTGTATTTGAAATTTTAACTATGTTTAAAATCAATTGGTCAATTGCATTATAATTATGGCTAAGTTAATTTCAATTGCAGATAAATTTAATAAATTGAATCAATATTTTTATGAATTAACAGCTAATTTAATTCCGAGTTTCTTGATTTACTAAAATCAAACAAATATTTTCCAAATAGATTATTTTTTAGAAGAACAAATTATATTTAGATCAAAGTTTATCCATTAACTAATTTTCGAGATGTTTCTTCATTAAAAATTAATTTTTGATAAAATAATCATTTAAGTAACCAAAATTATACGATCTTGTATACGAGAATACGAAAAAATATAATTTGTTTCTTAAATGACAAAGTTTACGCAAATAAATATTTTAGAAAGAATTTATCCAACAAAATAAATATTTCAATTTTATTTATAACTGAAGAAACTCAGAATTAAACTTAGTTGTGGAAGGTAAAAATTAGGTGTCAACAACTGTACCTCCCTTTGTTTAGGGTGGATACAAGTAATCCTGGACAAAGTGAGTTTGACGTTCCTAATTTTTGTCCGGCCACAAATTCATTTCTCGAAACGGGGTGGATCTTCGCACGAGTTTTGTGGAGTTATGGTTGAACCTCGGTATCAAATTTCCTATATATCTCAGGTTATATGAGATTCAGGCCACTTGTAGTTTATAAAGCTTGATTCTGAGCATGAGTTTTAGTGAATTCATAAGTTATTCTGACTTTTGAATTTTTGGTGAAATCAGAAAGCTGGGAAATAAGCGGGTTGGGGAGGGGGGGTGGAATGCAGTTGAGTTTTCAAAAAAGATCCCAGCCTACATATTTCTGAAACCCAGGAAATCAGACTGTCTGTAGTTCGACTTGATCGGTGTAAAAGACAGTCTCTTAGTTAAGAAAACCTTTGGTTTGTAATGAGTGACAAATGCATCGAGTTATGGAAAGAGGCTTTCATTTATCTCAATCATGAATGTGGGGCCCCTTTACACCTGCAACTGAGAGCTATATGTACATAATTTTCAAAGCTCGAGGTGCGTTGTCACTTGATCTTCAAAGAAGAGGAAGACTACCTTTGGTGCGAGTTTAGAAATGCCCCTGAAATTGAAAATATCCCGAAATAGCCACATGCCTTCTAATAGGGATGTGGTTTGATGATGGTGCAAGTCGTCTTTCAGCTCATGTCCTAGTTCTCTGCTAAGAAAGAGTTCCACGTTGTGCTGCGTTCTTTTGGAGTCGTCCACACCTGTGATTTTGATTTGAGAATTTCATCCTTTTTGGATGCTCTGGACAATAACTCAAGCAAATAATTAGTTGTAAATATAGCATTACACTAACGTAAATTGGTGCAAACATGTTTGAACATGCTATGCTGAGATAATTGAACTAATTCGCACAACCACTTTGAACGGAGCGACGGTCCAACATATCTCATTGAAAGGCGGACGACCTATTTTGAATATAATATTCCACTTTGAACGAAGTGACGGTCCAACATATCTCATTGAAAGGCGGACGACCTATCTTGAATGTAACATGCGACTTTGAACGAGGTGACGACCCAATGTGTTTCATTAAAAATATAACGTGTCACTTAAATGGGAGTGACAACCCAATGTGTCTCATTGAAAGACGGACGACCAATATTGAATATAATATGCCACTTTGAACGGAGTGACAGTCCAACGTGTCTCGTTGAAAGGAGAAAAACCTATCTTGAATGTAACATGCCACTTTGAACAAGGTGACGACTCAATATGTCTCATTGAAAGGCGTACGACCTATCTTGAATGTAACGTACCACTTTGAATGAGGTGGCAACCTAACGTGTCTCATTGAAAGGCGGACGACCTATCTTAAATGTAACGTACCACTTTGAACGAGGTGGCAACCTAACGTGTCTCATTGAAAGTTGGACGACCTATTTTGAATGTAATGTGGCAACTTTGAATGAGGTGACGGGCCAACGAGCCTCATTGAAAGACAGACGACCGATCTGGAATATAATATGTCACTTTAAATGGCGCGACGATTCAAATATAATAAGATATGTCCTTTAGAAAGGGTGGTTGAACCAAATAAGATGTGTCCTTTTGAAAGTGTGGGTGACCCAAATATACTAAGATATGTCACCGCGAATGAAGTAACGATTCATTATGTCCTCTTGAAAGGATGAACGACCCAATTATCATAAGGTGGATGACCCAAATAAGATATGTCATTTTGAAAGGTGGATGGACCAAAAATAATAAGAAAAGATAGAGGTTGATTCGTTGAACTTCATCCTTTGAATCAGGAGTCCTTTAAAGAACTTGTGCATGTCCTGAGCTTTTGGATCAAATCCTCAAACTTTGAGAGGATACTTTTACATTATTTCTTAGAGGCAATCTCGCATAATGTCACTTGTATAACTTAACAACTCTCATTAATAATACAACAATTTGTTATAACTAAGTCACGAGTATAACAGAAGATAGAGTTTAAAGATAAAGATGAAGTTGTTTGACTCATGATGATTTAGAGATAGTAGTTGGATAATATCTCCATATCTTTGTCGTTGTGCCCGATTATTTTTCTATAAAATTAGAGGAAGTGTTAGAGATCATAATGAAGTAATAAAAACATAAATCAAGAGGAAGATGGGGAAGAGAGGTTATTCGATTTATTGTGGCAAGGGTACAGTGGGTCTGATAATGTCCTTTGCCATGCTACATATTTTCAACTTTGTGACTTAACTGTTCCCGCATCCAAAGAAAAAAATTTAGTCTTGAAATAATGACTATGTTGGTATTGTCTTGCTTTCCTGATGCACCTTGTTGATCATTGATTTGCAAACTTTTCTGATCTTTAGTGAAATTTTTTAAGATCTCCTTAAAAAATTCTGCCCCGATCTATAATATATAACTCCCAAACTTTATCATAACTTGTGAAATTTACTTAATATGGAACTTTTGAGACCTTCTAAAAAATTGTGCCTCAGTCTAAAATGCAAAAGATTTGAGTTGTTTCTGACGTATAGTACTTTAAGCATAGAGAACTTCAAAATTTGTGCCCCGATCTCAGTAACATCTTATTTTCAACTTTGTAGCCAATGTCAAGTTTTGTGAAGATTTTGTGACCTTCTAAAAAATTTCTGCCCCAGTTACATGCTTCATTGTCATCTTTATTTAACTTGAGAAATGATCCTTTCAATGAATTTTTGAGATCTTCTCAAAAATATTATCATAGTTTCTATGAAAGTTTTACGGAAAATATGACCGGGCAAGTATGGGGCCTACGCATTCTATTAAGGTAGGAAATATAGTTCCAACATAAAATGAGAAAAGATAAATCTTCTATGGGGTTGACCGAAGCTGGCGTAGGCTACCTACGTATTCTTTTTTTGGGGAATTCAGGTCAAACGTAGTTCGTAGATATAATGAAAAAATAAAGAATTTTAAGGGGTTGACCGAAGCCGACATAGGCACCTATGTATCCCATTCTCGAAAATTCATGTCAAACATAATTCATACATACAAAAGGGGTATTTAATACTTTTGATAACGTGACTGAAGCCAATATAGGCCGCATATGTATTCCACGAGGGAAATCAGGTCGAATGTAGTTCATTACAGCTAAAAGAGTGCGATTACTAGGAAATCAAATCATAAAGTGCGATTAAAAGGAAATCAAACCACAAAGTGCGATTACAAAAAAATTAAGCAACATAATGCAATTATAAGGAAATGAAATGAGAAAGAACGATTGCAAGAAAAGAAAATAACAACTTCCAAATACAAGATAAAAGGACGCCAAAAATGCATCTTTTAAGGAAAATTCATGCTTCTTCTGATTGATGGTGCTAATGACTACTTCTTGTGATAGGGCAATGAATTGTTGTTAACATTAGCTGGAGATTTTTCAAGCGTTATCACCTTGTTGTCAATCAGATCCTGAATTTTGTGCTTGAAAGTGATACATTTTTTTGTATCATGTCCAACAACTCCAGAGTGGTAAACACATTGCTTGTTTGGATCATACCAATTAGCAGAAGTATTCACAGGCTTTGCTTCCACTGGAAGAAGTAGTTTTGCTTCTTTCAACCTTTCAAAAAGTTGAGTAAGAGATTCTGCCAACGACGTAAAAATTTTGGGGGGCTTCTTTTCATGATTGGCAAGAGGAATATTATTTTGATAGTTTTGTGGTGGAGGTTGAGCAGGATATATCGCTTGTGCATTGAAGACTGGATAGTGAGCATATCGAGCATTGGGTTGACATCGAGAAGGTTACTTATAATTGAAAGAATTTTTTTGAGTCATCACTCCCATTACTTCCTTTTCTTTTTTCCTTTCCACTTCTGAAAGCGCCAGTCTAGAAGCCCTTATAAGTGGATTGCAGTTCTGTCAAATTTATTATTCTTCCTATCTTGAGGCCATCCTCAATCATTTCCCAGTCTTGATAATTTCAGTAAACGTCTTTCTAACCATTGTTACCATGCGATCGAAATATTCTGGATTTAGTGCATGAATGAAGTAACTGATCATTTTTGCTTCTTTCATAGGGGGATGTACCTTGGTCGCTTCTTCTCTCCCGCGTTGGCATATTCGCAAAAACTCTCATTTGATTTTTGCCTTAACTTTGTGATAGAGATTCTGTCAGGAATGATATCGACATGAAACTTATAGTAATCCACAAAAGCATTTGCCAGGTTATCCCAAGTGCACCACTTAGTCACATATTGTTTAGCGTACCATTCTAGAGCCTTTCCACTCAAACTTTGACTAAATAGCTTAACTCGTATTCCTTCATTTTTGTCCACGCCAATTAATTTTTCACAATAAGTCTTCAAATGAAAGAAGAAATTTTTGGACCCATCAAGCTTTTCAAACTTTGGGATCTTTTAACCAGGAGGCAACTCATTCGCGGGAAATGCACACAACTCTTCACACTTTAGTTATTCCCAAGCCCTCGGTGACTCCTCATTACATCTTCCAAAGCCTTGAGCTTTCTATTCACTGTCTCATCAGTGTACATTCTTGGTCATTTTCTGTTTCAAATAATGATTAGCATCTAAGCAGTATAACCCTTGAGTTACTGTTATTGGTAGGGCAGTAGCATAGATATACACTGGCGGAGCATGGTGTGACAAGGATATGTTCTGAACATTTGGAGGAGCGAATGCATACACAAAAGAGGCATTCTAAGAAACATGGGCAAAATGACCTTCTTGATCAATGCCTTCTGACGTTGGAGGGGGTGGAGATGGTTAGGGTTAGATTTTTTTTTTTAAATTATTTTTTATTGATAAATAATATGATATTTAAAATATTTGAGGGTAATATGATTTAGCATGCTGGAACGAGATATGTCAATATAAAATAATTAAAAATATTATTTTAATATTATATGTGCATCGTACGGATACGTATACGAGTATATATATATATATATATGCAAAACTAAAAGCATCAGAAGAAGCCAAGTGGCAAAAAAATAAAAAGTCATATGACAATTTTTAGAACAAAACTTGATAGTATTGTAATAAAAATTTTAAACTAAAGAATTTTTGAATTGCATTATCCCTTTTTTTTTAAATAAAAGATTTTTATTTTCTTAAAAATAAAAACTCATAGCTAAAGAGTTCTAATAGACTTTTTACTATTTCAAACTTATCTCTTATAAATTTTAAAATGTTATAAAACATATTTGAATATAACTTATTTAATATAAATGAAACATAAAAATATAATATTAATAATAATAATAATGCAGATAAACGACAACAACAATAATCTATATCTATAATGTAATTATGTATATATATATATATATATATATGTATATATATATATATATATGTAATATTAAAAGTGTGAAGACCCTTCAAATATAATTTGAACTTTTTTCTCTTTATTAAAAGTTTCCGCAATAGATAAAATTATTTTTCACTTATTTTTTAATAATTATTTATAAATTAATATTTGATCATTCTCCTAATACTTGGGCTTCAAATCCAACTATTTTTTGGTTATTAAAAAGATCATTTAGAATTTGAAATCAACTAAACTTTTAATTTTTGATTCTTTCCTTATTTAAAGTCATAATCTAATATTTGAAGTAAAAAATTATATTTACGTATGGGAGATTTTAGTACCCAAGTAAACAAGGAACACTAGATGTCTTGTGGCTTGAAGTATATTTATTATTTCTCACAACAAAAAAAGAAATTGCTATACTAATTTTCACTATCATTAAAAACGACAGAATTCCATTGGAAAAAAATTTATACTAACTAGCTTCTTCTTCTTTGCAGCTTTTAGGGCAAAAAAAACATAATGAATCTGTTAAACAGATTGAAATTCAAGTATATATGTTACTTTCTTTAACTCTTTCATGAAGTTACATAACAATGTTACATGTTTTCACAGGTTACTCTATTTATTTGGCACCTTTTTTGAATTATTTTTATTGATAAATGGAGGTTTTAGAATAGAGAACTTTGGATATGAGTATGTGCATCAACATGTTAGATGTATTATTTGGATATGCTTTATTTTAAGCAAGAGATTTATTGGAGAGAGTCTTTCTATCTCTACGATAGCGGGTAAGATGTACACTTTACCCCTCTTCAAACCACACTTATGAGATTACATTGAATATGTTATTGTTGATGGTAGTGGTGGTATTCAAAAGTATAACCTATCGTGTTCGTCTTTTTTTTTTTTGAATTATTCTTTTTAGGTCAATCATGTATAGAACTAGGAGTAATTATAGAATTGTGATAGCATAAACTGGTACATTTATGATCAAACTATGAAGTTAAAAATTATAATAGGTAACTAATTATAAAGGTGATATATTTGCGTCTCATGTGAAGTGCAAATTTATGGGTAAAAATGCATTAAAATTGTATATATGAATTCATTCATATAAAATATAACGAATTTAATATTTAAGAATTTTAGAGATTGAATCTATAGATCAAAATCCTAAATTTGTGTATGCTACTTGGAGTCTGAAGAGTCCTAGAAAACATATTAGAGGAATATGCTACTGTATAGTGTTGTTATCGGTACGTAATTTAATTTTTTGTGGTTCTACCGAAAGTAATTTCTCTATTCTTGAGTAGCGGTAAGGTCTACCATTCCAAAATCCTACTTTGTGGGATTGCATTAGATATGTTGTTATTGTTGTTTAGGATATCAATCTTGGACTCAAAAATCTATATGAAGTAACATTATATTCTACAAACGAAGGGAGTATTTACAATAGCATGAAGGTTGTTAACAAAATAAAGGTACTAAAAAGTTGTGATTTTAGCTGGCGAAGAGGAAATAATTTCTTTTATTCGTGTTATATTTATGTTATATTTAAAATTTTTATACTTAATAATATAATTTTACACATTTATTATTGATGCTATATATACGTGCAAAGCACTTACTCTAAACCAATAATAATAATAATAACAATTAATAAATGGTATACTTGCCATAGATAAAGTGACAAAAGAAATAAATTTTACATGAGGATAAAATGGTTGAAAATTATGTTGGCTATTTTGCATTGTAGCACAAATATTGACTTAATAATTAGTGGATTAAGTTTAAAATTTGAAATCAAATTCACCTTGAATTTTGACTGCAACTTTTACATTTGAAATCTGAAGATAACTAACTTCTCTATTTTAACGAAAAATGAGTGAACTATGAATATTGATGGTAACATCTCTATAAGATTAATTTTTTAGAAAATTATAAGAAATTTTAAGAAATGTTATGAAATATAAAACAAAGAACAAGAAGAATAGAGAGAGAAGAGAGGAGACTTCTTTATTTCTCATGGGGAATTCTTGAGGGTTAATTACAATGAACGAAACCCCCTTTATTTATAGGGGAAAACTAACCTTGAGGTTTCTAACTTTTCCGTAAATAAACTTTCACTATATATATGATAAATTAGACATTCACTATATATGATAATATATTTATAACACTTCCCCTTGAATGTCTAATTAATAGATAATGTGCCTCGTTTAAACCTTACTAGAAAAACCCAGTGAAAAAATTATTGAAGGAAAAAGAGTACACATCTCTAACAATACGCATATTGACTGCCTCATTAAAAACCTTACAAGGAAAACCCAGAGGGGCAAAACCTCGTAAGGGGAAAAGAGTACAACACGTATTAACTCCCCCTAATGAGAACATCCTTGGGCCTTTTCATCTCGATCTTGTGCACCATCTTGTTGAAAGTTGCAATTGGAGGAGACTTGGTGAATAAATCAATCACATTGTCACTTGAACGAATCTTTTGCACGTTAATGTCACCATTCTTTTGTAGCTCATGTGTATAGAAAAACTTTGACGAAATGTGCTTCGTTCTATCTCCTTGAGTCCCCCCTTAAGTTATGTTGTGCATGCTGCATTATCCTCATAAAAAATCATGGGTACTTCATCATATTTCAAACCATATTTTTCGCAAATAAGATGTATCGTGGACCTCAACCACACACACACTTGTCTTGCTTTATGAATAGCTATTATCCCAGCATGGTTCGATGAAGTGGCTACGATAAACTGCTTTGTATATCTCCAAGATATGGTAGTACCCCCACATATGAACACATAACTTATTTGAGACTGAGCTTTATACGGGTCAGATAAGTACTCAGCATCATCATAACCAACAAGATCGGGACTACAACCTTTTAGAATAAGCTCATATGTTTGATCTCATTCTGATGTCTCCTAGTAAGAACAGAACTATACCTTGTTAATAAATTAATCAAAAAGGCTATACCAGATCTTGTAGTATTTGCAAGATACATGAGTGCACCAATTGCACTGAGATATGGTACTTCATAATCAATCCGAATTGATATATTTCTTATTTCAGCAAATAATCAATTGCTTTTGAAAACTCTCTAAGATTTTCAATAATTTTCAAGCTATTAAAGCTTATACAATTATAAGGATTATAAATAAGTTTTCCAGAAACTTTTATATGCTTCAAACATTTTGAATCCTTAAAAAAACTTTCATATAAATTTTGTCAAGTGACAATATTCAACATTTCATGAGTGACATCTTCAAGTATCTGGACTACAAATCAAATAAGTGTTGTGCTTTTTGAGATGCATCCTTTCATGTCACTTGATAAATATTTCTACGTCAGCATGCTTAAATAAATGTAGAATTCGAATTCTCGTAATTTTTCACAATATTGCGCCAATATTGTATCAAAGATACTGATGGTATATCATTTCGTATCGATTCATAGTGTGACATAATATATTGAGATGTCATCACTTCATTATTTTCAGGTACTTGAACCTCTCATAAGGTTTCATGAAGTGTTATATTGTAGATTCTTCAAGAGCACATTGCCTTCTTATTATGATTATTTGTTCTTTATCCTTTTTAAGGATTATTTTATTTAGCACCGATTGGTCTACCACGTTTCACGCACACATAGACTTTGTCCTTTAGGGACATAAAATAGGAGCATTTGCAGCTTAATATGAGATGCTTTTGGCATTTGACTTGAATTATATTTTGAATAAGGATCTAATGATAATTCCTAACATATTTTATAGCTGCTTATAGTACCCGCCTTATGTTAGGAAAACTAACTTACATCATTCATCTTCTTTGAAGAATTCATCTGTGTGCATTATGGTATATTCATTAATCGTATACCGTACATCCAAATTATTAGATGGACAACGTGTGGTTCCTGACTCAGAAACAACTTTGAGAGGAAATTAATCATATTAGTTTGATGCATACAAGTATTTTTGTATATAATATTTCAAACCAACATATGAAGTTTTGTTCTCATTAACGATGATTCAGCTATTTATCGAAGGTATTCAATACTAAATCAACATTATCAAGATGAATTGTCTTGATTACATAATTTGAAAATTATGTTCTTAACTCAATATATATTGAGCAAATAATATTATGAATGTCAAACTGCTGGTTAACAATAAATATGCTCTTAACTCAATTTATATTGAGCAAACAACTTTATGAATGTCAAACTACAGGTTAACAATAAGCTCACATGTGATCATCTTATATTATGCATCTTAATAGATCACATGACAGGTGAACTGGCCATATTCACCTTTTTTACTTTTCAGATTTTGAGCAATCAAATCCCAACATTAGTTGGTCCAACCAACTTATCATGAGAACACTCAACATTAAAAGTTAATGAAGAATTTTCTAATTCTTCAATATTTGTTCAATACTCAGTATGCACATCTTTGGGATCCCGCAATCGTTCATGTCAATTTATGAACTTTTATTCTAGCAAACTCTAAGTTTACCATGACATGCACCTTTTACTTTAGTAAATTTCAAATTTACTATTACATGAATAAATTTCAAATTTACTACTTTAGAAGTAGATTTCAAAATAACTCTTCTCAATTATTCAGCATCTTTAGGAGGTGAGTTGTGATACCATCACAATCAAGTGCAAGTTTGCATTAATAAGCTTCTCATTCCCCAGGAATGGAATATAATCGTGCCTTAAGCCTATCAAATTATGATAGCTTATAACATCTTTTAAGATATTGCTAATTCAGATGTAAATCGAGGAATACATATGGTTGTAGAGAAATTTTCTCTAACATATCTTATAGTCATAATAAGCGTGTGAATATGTTATCACTTTTGAGGATTATTATCATATTGTCTCTTCATGCTTATATTCGTTATTCAATCATTTATCTTCTTTCAGATATATTATGTACTACTACCATATTTTCAGAGAATGGAGAATATTCAATGGGACATGTATCATTTTTTTGGTTTAATTTTGTATTTTATTAATAATGAACACTTGATGGACCAACCCACCATACAACAAAAAACAGCCTATTCCTATTCACTTAACCTGGCCCAACTCGATAACCATTTATTAACAAATACATATTGTAGGGTTTCCAAAAAAGAACTAGTTTCCTAATCCTAAACTTGTGTCCGCCTCCTTCAAACTTGGTGCTTCATTTCTCAAGTTCGAGATTCATACTGTTGATGCTTTAAGTGATCAATACTGTACCCCCTTCTGGATGTTCTCCCCCTTTTATCAGCTCGCATAAGTAAGTACTGATAATCCTTTCATTTTGGGCTTTACAATTTCTCATTCCAGCTGAATAATTGTATTTCTTTTGCTTCAACTGCATTCTTCAGTAGATGGGAAGAATTGAATATTTTTGTTCAGCTAAGAGGGATTCGGTCTTTTGAGTAAAGCTGTAACAGCTGAGTATGTTGCTCTCTTCTTATCTTTCTTTGTTGTTTCTAGATCTACTTGACTTGACTTTACTCTCTCTTGCTTGTAATCCAAAGATGTAGAAAGAATGAAGAAAATGAGTTGCTTGGACCCACGATTGCTTGGCTATCCATCTCCCTCTCAGGTTTATGATGCTCCATCTGACCCATCGACCTCCCCATGTTGCTGATCCTCCTTTGTGTTGGCTGTAATAGTTTAGAAATAGTACATGCATTGTTATGGATGCCACTAACTCCTATATATAAATTGCATATAAGCTATTCAGTTTGAATTTCCTTCTCTTCTTTATCCCTTGACTTGTATGATCCTCAAGTATGGAATTTGCCATTTGTCATGATTTAGGATAGATTTTCCTCTTCTCTGTAACTATTGGTAATTTGTAATGGTAAATGCACCTGTATCTATGGCCAAATTTGCTAGATAATATGCCAATTGGTTACCCTCCCTGAATATGTGCTGATACTGTACTTGCTTATTTTGCATGAATTTGTGAATTTGTTTGACTGTGTGTGCTATATTTCATGGGCAAGGCCATTCACCTATTAACACCTTCTGCAAGAGTAGTAGGTCCATCTGAATGATGATCTTATTGTGCTGAGATTGTGTACCATTCTTAGCTGCATAGAAGATTGCATAAGTCTCTGCTTGCATACTATTAGCATAATAATGTGGTTCTCCTTTAGCAAATAAGACATCTTCATTCTCATCCCTCAAACAAAATGCATATGAGCTTCCTCCATCGTCCCCTCTAACTACTCCATCCGTGTTGTACTTCACCCATCCCTCCTCTGGTGCCTTCCATAAGACTTTAATAGCCTTAGCTTTCATTTTTAACTTGCCCATTTCCTTAATTATATTTGGCCATTCATTTGGAAATTCCAAATCTGGCTTTCTAACCTTCAACAACATTCTCAGGTTCCTTGTAACATTGTATAGTATCCTCAAACCTGAAGTTTCCTTGTTTTTATGTTTCTTCCTATTCCTTCTCCTCCACAGCTCCCATAGTATAATGCTAGGCATAGCAAAGCAGTATGAACAATATAATGAGACATGTATCATGACTTTTCACAAACACTGATTATTTTGCCTTAGCTATCATAATATTATCAATATGGTGTATTGAGATTCAAACTCAATATCTTGTCCATATAAAAAGGTGTCTTAGGCTATAACTCGATGAGACTTGAACCCAACATCTTATCATCATGGTGCATTGGAACTTTTAACCTAATGTCTTACCCTCTTAATGAGATATTTAAATTCATTATCATATCTTTTAACAACATTGTTCTTCATGAACAAATTTAAAGCATAAGTGATTCCAAACCAATTATTTTTCCTCAAATTCAATAATAATTATATCATTAGTATCAAAAGATACATAAGGAATTACTAACCTTGAAATTACCATAAGATTTATAATCTCATCTTGTTTGGCAGAGTCTTGTGCTAATAACGTGTTATGAAATATAAAACAAAGAACAGGAAGAATGGAGAGAGAAAGGAGAAAATACTTCTTTATTTCTCATGAGGAATTCTTGAGGGGTTAATTACAATGAAGAAACCCCCCTTTATTTACAGGGAAAAACTAATCTTGAGGTTTCTAACTTTTTCATAAATAGACATTTACTATATATGATAAAGTAGATATTCACTATATATGGTAATATTTTTATAACAAGAAAGACTTTTTCAGAAATTTTTTTAGAGCACAAGAGTTCAAACGTGTGTGTGAGTATCGGGAGTAAACTACAAGATAATAATTATTTTAAAATTTAAAATATAAATTTGAAAGTTAATCCGATCAATATATCTAATTGCAACTCATTAGTATATCTAACTTTGTATTAATTTTTTGAAAAATTTGATTTTTAAAATACAAACAATTAGAAAGAAAGAAGGAAAAACTATATGAAAAAAATAAACTTATGGAATAAGATGAAATAGCAAGGATAAGGAAGAGTAGCAAACTCATCTTCTTTTATTCTATTATTGTTTATAATCATATGTAGATTTGAATTGGTATCATTGATTTCAAATATTTATAAAGTTATAAGTAAACATAAATTGTATTTAAAAAAGAAGAGTAATAAACTGATCTTTTCTAAAAAAGAAATTGATATTTGAATTTAAATAAAATTTCAATTGGAACGAGATTTTATCTCCTTAACTTTTTTTTATATATACTCCTAAATGATAAATAATGTTAAGCTCCCTCTTTTCTTAACAATTTGTCATTAGCTTTATAGTTTTATTCGTGAATTTATTTACTTAATTTTACATATTTAATTCTTCATTTAGATTTTTTTTTGTTTTAATGTTTTCAATTCTTATATGCAGATGAGTGATAATCATATTACATGCTAATTATTTTTTACTATGCCCAAGGCTGAATACAAGTAAGTAATATTCTTCATTCTGATTTTGTTTGTTTGATTTTTGATAAAAATAAATACATTTGATTACACAAATGAAAAATAAAATCTCTTTTTATTGAATTTTTCAATCAATCATTTATCGTTTGAAATGCTAACTTTTGTTACCTTTTTCATATTATAAGTTTTTTGAATTTGAAGCATAAGAAAAAAAATAACATAAAAAATTAAGTTTTAATTCTCACCATAAACATATAGGTAAATTATAAATTCGATCAAACTTAATTTTATTTGTTTATGACAAAATGGTTCGATGGACCCTTGTACTATGTCCATTTTGTAATGTGGATACTCCTACTTACATGTTTGTCATCAAAACCCTTGAACCCATTAAAAAGCAATATTTTAAACCCTTTGACCATTGACTAGACCTATGTGATATTAACATGGCAGACTAGGACGACACGCGTGCAGGCGCGCGCCTAGGGTGCGAGTGGGGGTCAATTTTTGGTCAATTTTATATTAAAATAATTTTTAAAAAAATTAAAAATAATATTAAAATTAAAAATAAAATAAAAAAGGCCTTTTTTTCCTGCATCTTTTTTAATTTAAAAATAAATTAATAAATTTAAAGAAAAAATAACCCAACCCCCCTCCCCCCCCCCCCCCGTCCCTAACCCCCTCCCCCTCGTCCAGCCACCCCCCACCCCATCCTTCAGCCTCTCTCCCCCAACCCCCGTCCAGCCAGCCCCCACCCTACCCCCACTCCATCCTTCACCCCCATCCCCCCGTTCAACCACCCCCCTCCCACCCCGTCCATCCCCCTCCCCCAGCCTCCTTCCCATGTTCCAGCCACCCCCACCCCACCTTTCACCCTCGTTCAACCCCATCTTCCATCCATTCACCCCCACCCACCACTGTCCAGCCCAGCCCAACCCCGTCCATCGCCCCCACCCCTCACTTTTTATTTTATTTTTTAATTTTTTCTCTCAATTCAAATCTTTTCATTTTTTTTTTGAATTAAAATTTAAATTTGAAATCTTTTCATACTTTTTGGGATTAAAATTTAAATTTAAATTGAAAGTGAGTGATAGTTAGGGGTGTACATAGGTCGGGTTGGTTCATTTTTTATTTAAAAAAACAAACCAATCATGTCGGTTTATTAAAACTATAAACCAAATCAAACCAACATAAAATTATTTTTTTCGGTTTAGGTTTTAGTTGTTTTTTTTGGGTTTTTTCAATAATATTTAGTTTTTACAATTATATTGTGATTGAAGATTAGATCAAATATATTTTCACTCATGTGCTAATGAAAAATGAGGAGTGAAAAACTCTCTTGAAACTAAAAAGTGAGATGAAGAGTGAAAAGTTTAGGTTTTAAGTTTATATTGAGTTTTGGATCATTTAATTAGCAATTAATGGACAAATATTACAACTTAAAGACCCAAATCTAAATATATATCTACATCTACTTTCAAATTATTGAAAATTACTAAAACTAGTTGAAAAAGTATTTAAAAAGTAGATTATAATTAATATTTTATGTATAAAAAAGTTTGAATATTATATCTATACTATATTAAAAGTGTGAAGGGCCTTAAAAATGACGTTTGGACTTTTTGCCCTTCATTAGAAGCCTCTGCAATAGATAAAAACGTCTTTTTACTATTTTCCTCAATTTATTAGTTAATTAGATTAAAGACTCCTAAAATATATGAAAAAAATTTAATAACTCATAAAATATATAGAAAGAATCCTGATAAACTAAAAACTTCTAGTACTTTATCATTTAAAATTATAAAGAAGAATAAGTAGAATATTATGAATAAAATTGTAGGACAAGTCAAAATTAAAAAAAAAGAAGAAATCGTTGTGCACGTAAAAAAAAGGAGGCGGAAAAATTTATATTTAATTATATGATTTATAAAAGGAAAACTTGATAAATAGAATAAATCTAATTTATTGTTCCTACACATGAGTTTTAGGATTTAATAAGGGATAATGCTCATGAAAATACCTGAATTTTGATCGGATTTTCAGTTGAGCATACTGAACTTTGCGGGGGGGGGGGGGGGGGGGTCCTATTACCCCCCTAGACTTTTTTTTTCCTGTATTTTAATGGCATATATCAGCTCACTTGGATCATTGCGTGGAATTCACGCGCATTGGGCACGTGAAAGTGTTAAAAAATCGTTAAAAAACTTTTTTTTTGGTAAAACAACCCCTCAATTTTCTAATTTTTATAAATTGAATGTTTTTTAATTTATTTTTTCATTTATATCTTCTTCCTCTTCTCTCTTCTTTCTTTCTTCTCTTCAATCTTCAATGGTGCTCCATTGGTGTTCCATTGTTGACTTGGAATTGAATTGAATACAATTTCATCACACACACACACACCAAATAAGTTATCTTCAACACACTCAATTCAATTACATCAATTTGACCCAATTTCAATACACACACCAAATGGGTCTTCTTCAATTCTATCAAAATAGTAAAATTAAACCATCATTGTCATCATCAACCAACCCACTATTGGCATCAAAAGGAAATTTGTCGGTACAATCTTGATAGTAATTGAAATTTTGAATTCTCAAGAAATCCGTGAAGATGATTTTCTCAAATTATGAGTTTTTTATTCGTTTTTTAGAATGGTGCATTTTGAAGTTTCTTGTAGTTGACAATAGGAAGTTTCTGAGTTTTTGGTTATTTTGGAATGTTGGATGCCAATGTTTTGATTGTAATGGTGTTGTTTTGAAATGTTGGATGCTAATGCTTTAGCCTATTATTGGCTTTGTGCTGCTACTGAAATGTCTGCTGCTACTTCAATTTTGAATTCTTATTTAGTATTTATTACATTTTCGATATTTTGCCATAAATCTAAGTTGTTTTGCTTCATCTTTAAACAAAAAAATCTACACTTTCCTTGTTGAAAATTTTGATCTTGTTTTTGAGTCATTCTTGTTTGAGTTATTGATGAAGATGGGCAGATGGCACATATGTGATCAAAATATTGCTAATTATTTGAGGATTTAGATGAATAAAAATGGAGAAGAAAATAAGAATGGAGAGTGAAAAAGAAATTAAATAAAAATTAATTTTAAATAAAAATACACGTGTCAATATGTCATTGGTGCGTGTAATTTTGTTTCTACTTCAAAACTGGGTATAGCATTTTGGGTGGAGATTAATTCCACTTTAAAAAAGTCTAGGAGGGTAATAGGACCCCCGCAAAGTTCAGTATGCTCAACTGGAAATCTGATCAAAGTTCAGGTATTTTCGTGAGTATTATCCCATTTAATAACATATATTTGTTGATTTTGATTATTTAATCTAGGTAATATTTAGTACTTCTAAAAATAGAATTTTGCCTAATATAAAAAATATTCTTTATAATTCTATTTAAGTAATATTTTGGATCACAATTTATACGAAATAAATTCTTATATTGTACTTTTTTTTTTTTTTTTAGTTTTGATTCACGTGTTTTCTTACTATCATTGTCATCATCCCTTTTGCCTTTATTTATTTCTTTTAAATCATACCTTTAAAGATTATATATGAAGAATAATAATCAACAATTGAAATTGATTCTCTCTTTTGATAATTTCTTGTGTTTCTCTTTTAGTTGAAAGTTTATGATCGAAAAATTGGATAAGTATGTTGCCGCCGAATGAAGTTGTAAAAAATCAAAGGTTTATTGCTCTTTTTTTCTTTTACTTTCTTTGCATAATCATGACATAATTTTGATTATCGTGACATAAAAAGGACTCCAATCCCATTTTTTTTTAAGAAAAAAATATCAAGGTCACGAATTAGGATAGGAGGTTAAATTCTTTTTTATTTCTGAGTCATGTTTTTTGTAATATCGTAATTTTTATGTACAATTCAACCACTATAGAAATCCATATTATTTGTAAGTGAGACATATTAATTGTTATTTACGTTAAAGAAAATCGTAATACTAATTTATGAGAATAACATAAAAAAGGCGTCTATGAAATTTCAAAGAACAAAATAAAATTGAAGCAAAAAAGTTGTTTGTAGTATAGTCATTTTCACCAATATCACAATATGCATAGTACCCTCCTCTATCGAAGGTTGGGTTTGATTGAGTTGGTTTTAGTTTATATGTGAATGTCTTGATTGATTGTAATCACATGGGGATATTTGATCTTCATAATCTAAATTTAAAGATTTGATGATATGGAGCCACATACAAATGTAGATGTAAGAATTCAACTAAATATAATTCAAATAACTACTTTAAAAATCTGACTATATAGATTTGAGATATGAACACGAAAAATCGACTGATATTTATGTAAGGAGGAGGATCCGAACACTTATATATAAAAGACCGTTATTCAACATTCTTCATCACAAATTTTTAAGGTATTATTCTCTCAATTATTTTTGCCTTCGATAATATTGCATTTTTTTCTCTAGGAATATTTCTTTTATCATCTTTTGTGCATGTAATAGATAAGGTTTTAATTTTACTATTGTGTCCAATTTTAGTTCTTTTTTGGCATAAGATTTGTAAGAAAGCAATGTTATTATAATTAGATATCTTTGTAAAAATTTATAATCCACTCTATTTGAGTATATTACTATTTAACTTTTTATAATAAAGTTATATATAAATATCTATATAAGCTTTCGCAATAGACAAAATCGTCTAATTTTAAATAATCAAAGGTTACACGTGCGAGACACGTGCGGTTAAACTAATATATATATATATATATATATATATATATTATGTCGGTTCAATTCGGGTTCGATTTGACTTTTTTTGGGTCAACACCAAACCAAATCAAGAATGGTCGTTTTTTTTTTCTAACGCCAAACCAATCAAACCAAACCATAAGTCGATTTTTTTTCTCGATTTGATTTGGTTCGTCGGTTCGGTTTGACTTGACGGTTTGGTCTGTACACCTCTAGTGATAGTGGATATTGAAAATTTAGTGAATTTCATGAATAAGCTTGAAAAATCTTAAAGTTTTGTGAATTTGTTAAAGATATTCAAATTTAAAAATAAAAAATTCATTATGTTTGTATATATGAATTTATAGTTAAAAATTTAAATTAGTTGGAGAAGAATTTTAATTATTTGAAATGAATTTGATAGTTAATTTGTGAGCAAAAATAAAAACATGATTATTTAAAATTTTCTACAATTTATAATTTTTTTTATTTAAATAATTTTATTTTTAATATTTAATTTCTTATGTAGAATTTAAAAAATGACATGGAATTTAATGTAATATCTGAAAATAACGTGAAAGCTGACATGACAGACGTGAAAGCTGACATGACAGTTGACGTGGGGCGAGTGTATTACACTCACCAAAAAAGTGTTTAAAGTGTTGCTTTTTAGTGGGTTCAAGGGTCCAAATGACAAACATGTAAGTAGGAATATCCACATTACAAAACAGACATAGTACAAGGGTCCATCAAGCCATTTTGCCTTTGTTTATCTATTAGATGACATGTTAATTTTAAATTCAAAATATCAATGTAGATAAACTCTTCATTAGATAAACCCAATTATCAATTAAATTTGTTATCTTATTGTTTAAACTCTTTAAAAAATATTCAAATATAATCTAATCTAATAATTTTTAAAATTAAAAGAAAATTGATCTCATAAAGAAATTAAAATAGTTGAGATAATATATTATCGAGGAATATTATGATTACCAGTCAAAATTAAAGAGTGTTATCTCTTAAACATGAGTTGCTATTTGATCTCAAATTTTCTATTAACTATGATACAAAACTCTTTAGATTTTAAAGATAACATTATTAAACTAAAAGATTAGAAAACACTAATTTAGTTTTGAATTTTAATAGTACAAATTTTGAATTGAAATTTTTGAATTTGGGGATAATCGTTTTGAATTAGAATTCAAACTACAATTCAGTTAAATGTCATATTAATAAGACTATCATAACTGTAAGGATAAGATTTAAGATCAATTTAGTGAAATATTGATCCACGGATTTCTAAGAATAATATTCTTACCCGTTGATGTCTTCTTCAATCTTTTGATTTTTGCATATCATATTTCACTGTTCAACTTGATGTTCATCGTTTTTATTTATTTATTTGCTTTGACTTGCAAATTCAATTTAATTCTATATTTTTTGATGATACATATCTGATTTCCATACATAATTTGGGGGTGCAGAAATAGATAAGTTTTTTGATTTGCTATTTAGATTTTTTTTTTTGGCTAAAACGATGATCTTTTATTTATTTAATATGCATCATAGCTAAGTTGAGTTAGAGTACATAAAAGGAGATAGTTCGGCATTACAAAAACTACTACTAATATTTGAGGCTACGAACCTATTAGATACATCAAAAGAAGTACCCCCTTTGTCTATTTGAATAGTCCTACAAATAAACAACGAAGGAACTGTCCATTCTTAAAAAAAGGGGTGCGATTTCATCCTTCTGCTCTCCTTTGCTAGCATATCCGTAGCTTTGTGGGTCATTCTCCTTTGCTAGATTTGGTTGATGTAGCTTTTGCTTATGTTGAAGTATGTTATTTTAGTAATTTTTAAAATTATTTTGACTGCAGAAAAAATTTCAACATATATAATGATAAGGATGATCGAAGAGAGGTTAATCTCATTTTAATGATATATTGGTAAAAATATTAACAACATAATATCTTTAAATTATGAATAGTATAATAAAAAAATATAAAACTTTTATAAATGTATTTACATTATATTGAATGTCTATCAAGATCTAATAAGATCTAGTTGATATATATCAGGATTTGATGTATTTGTCTTTTAGTGTGAAACTAGGAGCAAATTTCCCCTATAAATAGAAGAGCTTCCTTCATTGTAAATCATCCCTCAAGAGAAGAAGTAAGAATTACTCTCTATTCTCTCTCTATTCTCTCTACTCTTCTTCTTTGTTCTTTCTTGTTTTATAACACGTTATCAGCACGAGACTCTGCCAAACAAGGTGAGATTATAAATCTGAAGGATTTAAAGGTTAGTAATTCTTTATGTTATCTTTCTTTTGCTACTACTAATATAATTATTATTGGATTTGAGAAAAAATAATTGGTTTGGAACCATTTATATTTTAAATTTATTCCTCAAGAACAATATTGTCAAAAAGGATGATAATATGTTGGGTTCAAGTCCCATCGATTCATGCATAAGACACTTTTATATGGATAAGTTGTTGAGTTTGAATCTTAATACACCATATTGATGATATTATGATGGCTAAGGCAAAATAATTGGTGTTTAATGAAAAGTCATGAAATTCGACCTAATGAATATGCTCCATTCCATGAAGTGAATGTGGTAACAATATATAATAAGTCTGAAATATGACAACTTATTTCATTCTTGAGGTGTATGTGGTAGCAGTGCATAATATGTCTGAAAGAAGACAAGTGATTGAATGCACGAATATACGCGTGGAAGGACATTATGATAATGATCATATGTATGCCTCGATTTGCTTCTGAAGTAGCAAAATCTTAAAAGAGGTTATAAGCTATGATAATTTGATAGGCTTAAGGCACAATTATATTTCATTCCTGGGGAATGTGAAGATTATTAATGCAAACGTGCACTTGATTGTGATTGTATCACAACTGACCTCCGAAAAAGATTGAATAATTTTGAAATCTACTTCTGAAGTAGTAAATCTGAAATTTATTCATATAATAGTAAATCTGAAATTTACTAAAGCAAAAACACATATCATGGTAAACTTGGAGTTTACTAGATTAAAAGTTCATAAGTCGACATGAACGATTGTGATATCCCGAAGATGTGCATACTGAGTATTGAACATATATTGAAGAATTAGAAAATTCTTCATGAACTTTAATGTTGCTTGTTCTCATGATAAGTTGGTTGAACCAGCTAATTTTGGGATTGGATCCCTCAAAATCTGAAAAGAATAACAAGTGAATAAGGGTCCGTTCACCTATTATGTGATATGTTGAAAAGATACATCAATAAGATGATCATATGTACATTCATGGTCAACCTACATTTGACATCCATAAAGGTACTTGTTTAATATAAATTGAGCATGATTTTCAGATTGTGTAATCAAGATAATTCATCTTGATGATGATGGTTTAGCATTGAATGCCTTTCATAAATAGTTGAACCATTACTAATGAGAACAAAGTTTCATGTATTGATATAAAATATGATATATTGCATACAATTGCACTTGTATGCATTAGACCAATATATTATGATTATTTCTTTCCTCTCAATTGGTTCAAGGTCAGGAACCAACTATTTCATCTAATAGTTTTGATGTGTGGTGTACGATTAATAAATATACCATGATGCACAAAGATGGATTTCTCAAAGAAGATGGAGGATGTATGTTAGTTTTCCTAACATAAGGGGGAGATTATAAGCAACTATGAAATATGTTAGGAATTATCATCAGATCCTCATTCAAAAAATAATTCAAGTCAAATGCCAAAGCATCTCATATTTAGTTGCAAGTGCTCCTATTTTGTGTCCTTAAAGGCTAAAGTCTATGCATGCGTGAAGCATGATAGACCAATCGGTTCCAAATGAAATAATCCTTGAAAAGGATAAGGAACAAATAATCATGATAAGAAGGCAATGTGCTCTTGAAGAGCCTACGACATAACACTTCATGAAACCTTATGAGAGGTTTAGGTACCTAAAAATAATGAAGTGATGAGATCTCAAAATGTTATGTCGCATTGTGAACTGATACAAAATAATAAATCGTCGACGATATATTTGATACAATATTGGCGCAATATTGTAAAAGATTATGAGGATTTGAATTCTACGTTAATTTAAGCATGCTGACGTAGAATTATTTATCAAGTGGCCTGAAAGGATGCATTTTGGTAAGCATAAAACTTATTTGATTTGCAGTCCAGACACTTGAAGATGTCACACTTGACATGTGGGATATTGTTACTTGACAAACATCCATATGAAAATCCCTAATGGATTCAAAATACCTGAAGCATATAAAGTTTCTGGAAAACTTTTTATTATCTTCATAAGATATAATTTGATGATTTGAGTATCATTGAAACTCTTGGAGAGTTTTCAAAAGCAATAGAGTATTTGCTTAAATGAGAAACATGCAAAAAATGAATAAGTATATTTCGACCTCAATAAAAGAATGAGGAACTCCTTGGTTATGAAGTACCACATCTTAGTGCAATTGATGCACTAATATATCTTGCAAATACTACAAGATCTGATATAGCCTTTTTTTTTAGTTAATTTGTTAGCAAGTTTGCAGTCCCGATCTTATTGGTTATGCTGATTTTGGGTAATTCTCTGACCTACATAAAACTTGGTCTCAAATAGGCTATGTGTTCATATGTGGTGGTACTGCAATATCTTGAAGATATACAAAGCAGTCTATCATAGCCACTTCATCGAATCATGCTGAGATAATAGCTATTCATGAAGCAAGCTGAGAATGTGTATGGTTAAGGTCCATGATACATCTCATTCAAGAAAAATGTGGTGTGAAATATGACAATCTATCCACAATTTTATACGGAGATAATGCATCATGCATATCACATCTTAATGGAGGATTCATAAAATGAGATAGAATGAAGCACACTTCATCAAAGCTTTTCTACATACATGAGCTATAAAAGAATGGCGAAATCAACGTGCAACAAATTCATTCAAGTGAAAATATGGCTGATTTATTCACCAAGTCTTCTCCAATTACAACTTTTAAGAAGATGGTGCACAAGATCAGGATGCAAAGGTTCAAGGATGTTCTCATTAGGGGGAGTTAATGCGCGTTGTACTCTTTTTTCCTTACGAGGTTTTGTCCCATTGGGTTTTCCTTGTAAGGTTTTTAATGAGGCAGCTGATATGCGTATTGTTAGAAATGTGTACTCTTTTTCCTTTACTAGGTTTTTTTTCCTTCTGAGTTTTTTCTAGTAAGGTTTTAACGAGGCATATTATCTATCTAGACATTCAAGGGGGAGTGTTATAAATGTATTTACATTATATTGAATGTTTATCAAGATCTAATAAGATCTAGTTGATATCTATCAGGATTTGATGTATTTGTCTTTTAGTGTGAAACTAGGAGCAAATTCCCCCTATAAATAGAAGGGCTTCCTTTATTGTAAATCATCCCTCAAGAGAAGAAATAAGAATTATTCTCTATTCTCTCTACTCTTCTTCTTTGTTCTTTCTTGTTTTAGAACAAAAAAATATTTTTCTTGATAAATGGTTAGAGTGGGGGGATTGGGGTAGGAGAAGGATGGGTGGGGGATATATATATATATATGTAGGACAATAATAAAGGGCAATAAGAAAGCACGTCTTCGACATGCCTGCTTCAATCGTAATTTTATTATATCATCCCTAACTAATGAGTCTAAGACATTTAAGAATAAAAATTAATAATATTTAATTAAAAAATAAAATAAAAATAAAATAATAAATTAACTCTTGATGTTTTGTGCTACCTTCTTTAACTGCTTCAATCATAATTTTACTATATCACCACTGATTAATTTTTATAAGTCATCTAAGCATTAAAAAATTAATAATATTTAATAAAAAAAGATGAATTAGACGTAAAATATTAAATTAATTTTTGATGTTTTAAATTAACTCGATGTCTTATATGAGATCTATTTAAATTTTTTTCACAAGTATTTTTTATAGTAATTTTGTTATATCACTTCTAATTAGTTGTTATAAGTTATTGAAGATATGTCTGCTTCGTTGTTTCAATTGTGATTTTATTATATCACCCCTAATTAATTTTTATGGTCATCTAAGCATTAAAAAATAAATAATATTTCAAAAAAAATATAAAATACACACTAAATTATATGTAAATATAAAACATTTGATTGACTATCGAAATTACTGGGATGGAGAGAGTATTAATATCTTATTGAAAAATTATGCTAAAAGTATTATAAATCACATAATTAGCAACTTAAAAGAAATAAAGATGAAAAATATTCGATTGTCTCTTGAAATTATATCAATGTCATTTAAATTGAAATAAAAGAAAAAGTATTATAAATCACAATAGTTAAAAATTTAAATTATTTTAATGACTGATTATCTAAATTATAGTTGTGTCACATAAATTGAGATAAAAATGTAACACACACACACACACACACACACACACATATATATATATATATATATATATATTGGAAGGGGGGCAGATGTGGAGGTGGAGTAGGGTAGGGGTTTAAAATTTTTTTCGCATTTCATTAAGAAATAATATGAATAGTTGAAAATTTTAAAGATAACATAACTTGGCATGCTCAAATAAAATATTTCAATAATGATGAAAAATAATATTTTAATACAATTCGTGTGTCACACAAATACCTATAGTAGTGTATTAATGTCAATTGATCCTTTAGCAGCTATTCATTAAATAATAAATAATTAAAAGTGATAGAGAATTAAATAATGAAAAATCTAATATTTATTACTTCTCAGTGATACGGTGAATGAACTCTGATACATAAATCAACCAATGAAGTAGAAAAAGTTTTATTGTGCGGTTGACTTTTTCTATAGGAAATCCCGGGAGCAGGAGTTGATAAGAACAACGAGTTTTTAGTTATCCAAAATTGAATAACAAGGCGGAAATACAGAATAATAAAACAAATGATATTTATGGTCAGAAGTGAAAAATCGTATGGATACAATTTTCATTTTGTATCTTGGTTGATTGGATCATTTGTATTTCACGTAGGATTTTGAGTTTTTATGTTTTAGAAAAAAAACGTTATTGAGTTCTTAATAAATTTTGTATACAGATTAAGTAAGTGTATTATTGTATTTTTAACACAATATATAAAATTTATGCTAAATTATTGAGTTATGCCAAACCTGATCGCTCTTATAGCAAACAAACAAGAAATAAATAAAAATAAATTAAATAATTAAATATTAAAAATATTGTCAATGAGGATAAAAATGGGATTTCCCTACAACTAATTCATTTGTTATGTATTTTTTTTTTTGAATTTCGACAAAAGATTAAATAAATTTAAAAATATTAAAAAATTGGAACCCTTAAAAGTTGCACCACACAGTGAGGGACCAGGTCCCTCAAAGTCAATCACAGATAATCAAACAATAAAGTGCAGAAAAACTAAAGGCCATGCAGGAAAATAACAACACACAATATTTAATGTGAAAACCTCCTTGGTCAAGGGAGGAAAAACCACGGCTTGCCCTTACAAGCACCTCAAAAGTTTACAATAACCAACCTCTTGATTACAGACTCGAACTTGAACCTAACTCTAGGTTCCTGTCGCTTGTAATACCTCTACTACAAGCTCATCTTGACAACTCTACCAAGACACTCTCTAAACTGATTAACTCTAATCATTTTTGGACTTGGGCAACTCTACCCAAGCACTCTCTAAACAAAAAGAAAAGATCATTACTCTTATATCATGAGTAATTAGATTACAAATCAGGACTCACTCAAGACACTCTCTAATTCAGTACACACACATATGGCAAAAGTGCTTGAGCAATATCAGATATGGAGTTTTTGCCTTTCTCTCTCTTGAGCACTCTTTTTGTAATTGCAAAAACTATTTGATGAAGAATCATATTTTTTTCTTTTATAGAAGAGTGATAATTAAGGCTGAAATGTCATTGGACCAAGTGTCCAAATTAGTACGAGTAACACCTGCCAGTTTGTTACACAAGAGGACAAAACTGTGCAGTCACACATGCTAGCTGTATTGTAGCCATGAACATCCAAGGACCTGGTCCCCTGTAGTCATCTGCTCATCATTATAACTATATATAGTAATTTCCCCCTTTTTGATGATGACAAACCAACCACAAAGCTTTGAGCATCAATGTACATTCATCACATTTAATCAGTGTGATTACCACTCCGAAGATGAATGTTCCCCCTATCATCATGCTTCCACCATGCAACATAAGGACTTGGTCCCTTGCTGTCACTTGCTTATCAAGCTTCAATTTCTTCCCCTTGTCATCATGCACTCTTCATTCATCTCCTTAGCACACTACGTACTTCCCCCTATCAGCATGCCATTTAAATCTGCAACTCAACTCATCATAATCATCTACATCAGTTGCACTACACCTGTTCCTTACACAGTCAGTATTCCCATTTTGACACTATTGAAATGTGAGTACAGTAAACCAAGAGTAAAATAAGCATAAATTAGTTAACTCATGGCTACTGCGGCAACACTAACATGAAAAATAACTTTGTAATTTAAAGAGAACAAATGTAACACACAGAGAAAAGATTCATTCATAAGTAGAGGATAAGTATCATTGCAGTGCATAATTTAAATATTTTGGGGAAAAGCCACGGGAATCAAGAAGGATTAATAGGTAAATGATTGAGAAAAAAATTTTGAAGGAATAGGTCCAGGTTGTTGTTGAGATGTCTTATCTCTGCATTCAGGCTAAGGACCTCATCAATTAATATTGACACCTTCTTCTTCAGTTCAGAGCTCCCTTTGAGAAATACTACCTGATTTAACATATTCAGTTTTGAGTAGTGTCTTCATGCCAAGCATTTGTAGCACAGTTCTTTGGTTTTCATTTTCACAGACAATACCAAATTGGTCAAATACTTTGTTCAATCAATATCCATAAGGCATGCCATGTTTTTTATTTTACCCAAGAACAAATTTGTGAATGTGTTCCATCATTAAAACAGGTAGAATAATGAATTCAAAGCTAATAAGGTATTCCATCACATACAAATCAGCGGTTGAGAAAATACTTCTCTTTTGTGATATAGGCAGAACCACCTTGTTCAGAAAGTCAAAGACTAATTGAAACTCACTCTTGAGTGATTTCCTATTCACTACAACCATAAACTCCCCTTTGACTTTTGATGCATTTGCTAAGAATTCTATACGGAGACAGTTCTCACTCCATATATAGGCATTTCCAAAATTCTTCCTAGTGTTTCTCCATTCAACTTTATTTTCTTTCCTTGGACCTATGCAGTCATATTCAACCCATCATCTGAGAATTTCAAAGTGAAATAGAATTCCCTGACTATTTCACCAAAAACAATGGGAATAGGTCTTTCCATGAGATGCATCCAATCTTGATGTTTAACCAGCTCAATTAATTCCACCATACTAGGTTCTGTTACCATATTTGAATAAAAAATCCTTTTATTTAACACCTTTTGATTCTTCAAGAACCCGATTCTAACTTCCTTGGATACAACCTTAGTTTTCTCCCCATTCTTTGTTTTAGTATAAGTGACCACAGGTTCTTTTTCAGCTACTTTCCTCTTCTTAGGACCAGGTCCCTCAAGTGTCAGCTGCTTCTCAGTAAAACTTCCAAACCATTTTCCAGAGATTCTTGGTGTTTTACTAATACTGTTTTTCTTGTGATCAACTATGCTCTTTCCTGGGCTATTTAACAATAATATAAGATTTTCAGCAACCCAGGTTTTATCCATCACAACATCATCAAAACAGTTTTGAAGATTCAGAGATGATTCTTCATCAATAGGTTGAATGATGATGGAGTTAGACTTTTCAAAAGTAGAAAAAAAGATGTTCTTTAGGAAGGTTTGGAAGGGTTTTTTAATAATGCTAAGCTCAGAATCCTTTGAAGGACATGAAAATGATAGAGCTGCAGCCATCAGGAAGGTCTTTTTCTTAAAAGGGTTATTTGGGATTAGGATTTTCCTTTTTGATAGGAGAAGGAGTGGGTGTAATAAGATTTAAGTAATAATGAGCACCTGGAAGGTTTTTTTGTGGGAACAAGATATGATCAATTTCAGATTTTAGGCGACTCACTTTTCTTTTTAGAATATGACAACTTTTTCTGACATAAGGATGGGTAGGACGCAACTTTTTCTTGACAGAATAGAAAAAATTTGCATATACAAGATATTAACCTGAGAGATGGGACCAGGTCCTTCTCTAGTTTGAGTGAATCTTCAACTTTGTACTTGTCAAATCTGTCAATCTTCAAAGTTTTTCCCATGGGTGTATACCTGCAAAGGTATGATACTGAGTTAGACCAACATGGACCTATTCTACCAAGGATACTTGCCTCTTGAACATAGCCAAATTTTGAGGAGATACACTGATTCACATGTTAGGTCAAGTCAATCAAATCACTTCTTGCTTTAACTTTTTATCCTCAGCACACTCTCTTTTTAGAACTATTAAGAGATCAACCATTAGTTCTGAGAGATAGGTGCAAGTCTCTGCTTCACTCACACTGTATCAAACTCCTTCATCTGAGAAGAATTCCTTTGGGAACAGGTCCCTGAGAATTCTGACATGCATTTCTTGTTGGTTTTCTACTTGAGCTGGGATTAGTGACTGACCTTTTGAATTAACATCATTCACATCTGCACATTTCAGCCTTTCACCATCATCATCTTGAATGAATTCTTCAATTTTTGAGACTTTATTGCCACTAGGGATCAATAGCTTTTTTGACGGATCAGGAGCTCCATGCACTTCTTACCTTGAGAATTTTAGCTCTTTTTGCCAGGGACCAGGTCCTTTGAAATCAACCATTTCAAAATGAGACACTTCCACTTGAAGTGTCCTAAGAGAGAGAATAGTCATACCTTACAAAATTAAACTTGGAGCTCTTATTAATGAACCATTTCTGAATGCAATCCCCTTTGTCATTTATGGAACCATGATCACAAGCTGAATTTGGGAACCCACTTAAGTTTGAGTTCACAGTAGGAAGACAATGGTCTGATCAAATCCCTTTTGGCCCATTTAAGTAGAGTTCTTTTTCATAATTTTCTGTGGCTTGAAACTCGTAGAATGTGCATTCCCTTGCTGAATATACCTGGAACCATTCATTCTAGCTTTAATCCAGCTCTGACAATTTTCCTTTATGTGCCAAACTCTTCCACAATGAGTACATAGAGGCTTGTGGACCTTGTTCTTAGCATCATGAACAGACTTTCCTTGAGACCCATGAACTTCGATTCCTTATTGATAACCAAGACCCTTTCCATTATTATCACCTTGACTAGTTAAGTTAAAAAGGATCTGAAAGGATGTAGTCCATTGTAAGGATTTTTTAAGTTCTTCCCTCTGACAGACCAGGTCCCTCTCCACCTCCTCATTTTTTTGGAGTACATATATCAGATGATTTTGGGAATCCTCCAATTATTCTTCAAGCTCAACTTGAAACTTTGAGGTTTCTTTATTCCCTTTACACTTAGAAACATCTACTTTCTCTAGTTGACTTATTAAGCTCAGATTTTCAAATTTCATTTTAGCAACCTGTACCTCAGTTTCAGATATGTGGAGATTCAAAGCTATCAGCTCAAGCTCATGATCTTCTATTTTTTTCTCTAAAGCATTATTCTTTTCTTTATTACAAACATCATCTCTTTTCCCCAGTTGACTCACTAAATTCAGATTTTTAGATTTTAACTTGGTAACTTGCTCTTTAACTTTAGATATTTGGAGAGTTAAAGCAATTAACTCATTTTCTTGACTTTTCACTTTTATTCTAGAGTAAATTTTTCTAAGCCATTTCACACATAGAGTCAATCAGCACATTTGCTTGCCTTTTTATCTTTCTAGTTGAATAGTTGTCCAAGTTATCTTTAAGCTCAGAAAGTGTTACCTCATTTTTTTCATCATCTTTAGTGTTTGCCATAAAAGCAAACAGGGAATCAAAGGTCACCTTTTCATCCTCCACATCAAGCATGGAAATATATGGAGACTTCTGAGCTTCATCAGATCCACTGGAGGAGTCACCCCAACCAGCTAAGGCTTGTTTAACTACAAGATCAGTTGTATCCTATCTTTTTGATTTTATAGTGACCTGTACCCTGTTCTTTCCTTTGTCATCTCTAGTGTTGAGATACTACTGATAGTCCATTTTATGCATTGGACAATCCTTAATGAAATATTCAGGACTTCTACATCTGTGACAAACTTCTATAGTGGCTTATTTTCTACTACTACTTCAACTTCTTTGAAACTGGGCAATTTTCCTCATAGCTCTAACAATTCTTTTTGCCAAGTAGGCAATATCAGTGTCTTCTTCATTTGAGCCTGACCTTGAAGCTTTTAATGCCAAGGATTTTTCCTTTTTACTTCCCTTTTCTCTTCTCCTTATTGCTTTTTGAGTTCATGGGTTTTCAAGTTCCTAATAAGTTCATCCATAATGAGGGTCTTCAGTTTTCTTGCCTCAGTTATGTCATCCACTTTGCTTTCCCATGACTTGGGAAGAACATCCAGAATCTTCCTCACTTTCTTATACAATGGAATCACTTCTCCTAAGCATTGTAGTTCATTTGTGCTGGAAGTGAATCTTGTATGCATTTCTTGTATTGTCTCTCCTTCTTTCATAGTGAAGGTTTCATACTGTGTTGTTAGAATGTCAATTTTAGAATACTTCACATCTGTAGTTCCCTTATGATCTATTTTCAAGCAGTACCAGATTTCTTTAGCATTTTCACATGCAAAAATCTTGTTGTATTCATCTGGACCTATACCACACACTAGCAGTTTCTTTGCCTTGTAGTTCTTCTCCATTATTTTCCTGTCTTCATCATTGAATTCCCTCCTGCCTTTGATAACCATTCTTGTAACATCTTCTTCTTTGACTTCTCTTACAGGTACATGAGGACCATCAAGAATTATATCCATCAACTCACTATCCTCATCCATAATGAAGTTAAATATTCTTTTTTCCACCACTCATAGTACTGTCCATTAAATCTGTGTGTCCTAGTAGTAGATTGCCCTTCTTATAGGTTAGGTGGAGCAGCCATGCTAACCAAATCACTCTAGGTGTGAAACTTTTAGAGTATTCTGGCTCTGATACCAATTGTTGGAACCCTTGGGGGTTTCACTACACAATGAATGACCAGGTCCCTTAAAGTCAATCACAGAAAATCAAATAATAAAGTTTAGGAAAACTAAAGGCTATACACATTACACAATATTTAATATGGAAACCTCCTTTCTCAAGGGAGGAAAAACCACTGCTTTCCCTCACAAGCACCTCAAAATATTACTATAATAAATCTCTTGATTACATACTTAAACTTGAACCTAACTCTAGGTTCCTCTATCTTGTAATACCTCTAGTACAAGGTCATCTTGACAACTCTGCCAAGGCACTCTCTAAACCGATTAACTCTAATCAGTTTTGTACTTAGGCAACTCTACCTAAGCACTCTCTAAACAAAAAGAAAAGAAAATTACTCTTATATCATGAGTAATTTGATTACAAATCAGGACTCACTTAAGACACTCTCTAATTCAACACACACATATGACAAAAAAGCTTGAGCAATATCAAATATGAAGTTTTTACCTCTCTCTCTCTTTAGTACTCTTTTTGTAATTGTAAAAACTATTTGATAAAGAAACATATTTCTCCTTTTATGGAGGAGTGATAATTATGGCTGAAATGTCATTGGACTCAGTGTCCTAATTAGTACGAGCAACACCTTCCAGTTTGTTACACAAGAGGACAAAACTGTGCAGTCACGCATGCCAGCTGTATTGTAGCCATGAACATTGAGGGACCTGGTCCCTTGTAGTCATATGCTCTTCATCAAAACTACATATAACATAAAATGATGTGAAACTCAAGGAGGGAAAAAACTGTGTATCTACAATAATCAATTGTATTAAATATATATTACAACAAATGTCTATATTAATTTGATTATTTTTAACAAATTATTCATCTGTTGCAACATTGTTGACTATTTATTCACTTCTACACATACATCAGTTGTTGGACCATTACCAATAGACTAAAAAACTGTAACAAGATAAAGTATATTTATTTTGTTCCATATTTTGATGATGACTATGAGACATTCAGAAATCAGTATACTTTGCTGAATGACAGTTGTACACTGTCGCACTCTGCATAATTTTATCTTGTAGCATAATTACTATGCAGGTGCACAGTGTACAACAATAGACACCTGGTCCAATTAAATCCCAGCCAAGATTTCGACACTCCTATATAAATAAATAGAAGCAGCTTGAAATTTAGTTTTTGCATCTGATATTTCTCGTAGAGTCAGCAATAATCCTTGGGCTCAAGATCTTAGAATTCCATTGCTTTTTAGTTTTATCTTTCTTTAGTCATGTTCTATAAATTGATTTACTCTAGTATTGTGAGTAAAGTTCTCTCTTCATCTTTTGTGTTCAGTTTAATTAGGTAGACTTACCTAATGTGAGTTGGGTAGAGTTAGTCAACTGAGAGAAAGGTGAGAAAGAGTTGTCTGAAGTAGGTTTGTAATAGAGCTATCACATTCCTTAGGACTTACAGTTAATTTCATTTTGAGTCTATACTCAGAGTTGATTTGATTTTAGTGGATCTTGAGAAATCATGCAAGGATATTCTTGGTTTTCCTCCCTTGAGCAAGGAGGTTTTCATGTAAAAATCATTTGTGTCAATTTACTTAGAGCATTTACTTTGCATTCATATTTTACTATTACTTATTACTTCTTAGGGACTTGGTCCCTTAGTGATGGTGAACCTTTACAATTCATCAATTGATATCAACGCGATGCACTCTAAACGATTAACACCTAGAGTGGATCCTTGATTATGACTGCACCACCAAATCTGTAGGAAGGACAGTTAACCACCGGATCACCTCGATTTAATGTTCAATACTATGGTTGGTGAAAAACAAGAATACATGATTTCATCATGGCCGAAGATAGTGAGCTATAGGTATGTGATCCTTGATGGACCTCATGTTCCTGCAAAAGAAGTTAAGGAAGGAAAAATAACCAGGATAGTTGCTAAAAATTGGAGAGAGTATGGTGAAAAAGATCGTAAAAATATTAAAAAGAATTTCAAGGATAAGAAGCTATTAGTTTATGGGATAAAACCTGATGAATACAACCGTATCTCTACTTATGAAAGTGAAAAGGATATTTGGGATTGTCTAAGGACTGCTCATGAGGTAACGAGTCAATTCAAGGAATCCAAGGTGGATATGTTAACCACTCAATATGAAATTTTCTCTATAAAGAAAAGTGAAACCATTCAGGAAATGCACACCAGATTTACCTCAATCACCATTGAATTGCACCGTTTTAGTGAGGTAATTCCACTTTATAAATAAGTGAGGATGATATTGTGAGTTTTGCCTAAGTCATGGGAGAGTAAGATTAATGCAATCTCTGAGGCCCGAGATCAAAAACTCTCACTATGAATGCATTAATTGGAAACCTGAAGACTTATGAAATGAAGAAGCAGCAAGATCAAGAGAAGAAGGAGCCTAAAAAGGAAAAAATATTTGGCTTTAAAAACTTCAAAATTTGAGTCTAGTGAGGAAGATGAAGATGTTTCCTACCTAGCCAAAAAGTTCATAAGGGCTATGAAGAGGAGTGAAGAGTTTCAAAAGAAGGGTAACAACAATAGACCTGTAGGTGCAAGTGAGTTATGTCACAAATATGGAAAATCAAGACATTTCATCAAGGACAGTCCCTTACACAAGATGGACTATCATGAATATCTAAAGTAAGGAGGAGATAAAGTAAAGAAGAAGTATTGAATCCCTAACAAGTATAGAAGGAAAACTATAACTGATTATATGGTGAAGCAAACCTTAACTATCTGGGGAGACTCATCAAGTGATTCAGATGAATTAGAACAACCAGAAAATGCCTCTATGATGGTTATGGAAGATGACGAAACTACATATAATTCTTTCTTTGGTCTCATGGCTAGATCTGATGATGAAGAAGATGATGAGGTAACTCTCTTTAACATTAAGAAGAATTTGAATGACTACACTCCTAAAAAGTTAAAGAAACTTATAAATGTCTTGAATAACTCTGTATGTGAGCTTACTACTAAGACATATCTACTTGAAGATAAAGTAGAAAATCTAGAATATGAAAAATTAGCCTTAACTATTCAGTTGTTTGAGCTAAGAGAACATTCTCGAAAATTAAATTCTGAAAATAAGAAGATGTTGAAAAAACTGAGAAAGTTAGTTGAATCTAATGGTAAAGGAAAAAGAGAGGCTGGCAGTTTAAAACTTTAACTTAAAGAGAAGTTGAATAATTCTCAAAATCTTCTCATGTCTTCTCTTGAAAAGAATGATGAGTTAGAAAGGGACCTACTTCTCATAAGAAAAGATCTTTACAAGTCTATGAAATGGACCACCTCCTCACCGATTCTTTCAAACTTGACAAATCGAGGTCTAAATAATGGTAAAGGTCTTGATTGTCAACTAACCTTCCTCCTTTCAAGCCTCATAGAAAGTATATATCTATAGCTAACAACCCTTTATGCACCCACAATCAAAGAAATAGGCTAAAAAGAGGATTGTCAGGTAAGGCTTAGAGCTAAAATGAATTCTGCTAAGCATGTCCATCAGATGCAGTCACTTTCTAAGGGACCTAGTCCGTTGACAAACTTCAAGAAGAATAGACTGCCTATCTAATCCAAGAAAGTTTTGATCACTCCCCTATACCCCTTTAGGAACTAAGATTCTGAATGAGTTCCCAAATATAACAAATGATCTCTATATGCAGGTAGGCGTAAGAAAAAACGACCAAAGAAAGTTCATGGATAGTGGATTCTCTAAGCATATGACTGGAAGAACTGACTATTTTCTCTCACTCAAGGCACTTAAAGATGGAGGTGTCTCTTTTGGCAACAAAAATAAAAGTTATATTCTTGGTGTTGGAAAGATTGGGAAATCTTTAAATCATGCTATTAAAGATGTATACTATGTGAATAGTTTAAAGTATAACTTATTAAGTGTGTTCCAAATTTGTGATAAAGGAAATGAAGTAAAGTTCTTGTCTGGTTAGTGTATTAACAACTTGAAATATTATTCTCAGGGCTAAAAGATGTAAGAACATAGATGCGACTGATTTAGACTCAGTCCCTGGATGTGAATTAACATGCTTAAGTGATCAATGTGATAATGTTGATATGTGCATAGAAGATTGGGTCATGTATAAGTTTGTCATAACCCAAACCAGGGCCTGGCTATGACAAGCATCTCCAATCCACCGTGCACTGGAGACCACCCCTTAAACCTAGCCAAACACCACATATTGCACAACAATGGTTGAATTCTAAGCATATAACACGATATCACAAGATAGTTCATGGAACAATATATATATATATAACCGATAATCGACAACCGACCAAACACATACAACCAGCATCACTCAAGTCCACAGTAATCCAACAAAGCCTCTATACAAAAAGAACCAAAACCCAGTCGTAGTCAGAACATGACCCCGACTCTGACAATGACAATGATAATGTTAATAATAATAAAAACTCTCAATTCTAATCTATGATAAAAACTGATGAAATGTCTAAGTCTTTCAGAGATTGGAAGCTCACTACTTCACCACAATGGACCAATGAACCGAGTCAATCCACCCAAATCTATGGAGGAAAAGTAGAAGTATCTCTGGTGTCTGCATCACATAGGGATACATTGTCCAGAGGTGGTTAATAGATTGAGCACTAACATGTAACTCAGGGATAGGGGAGCAAAATAAAGACATTATCAATACTTCAAAATTAGTTAAAATCCAATGCACATAACTAGATGTGTGTGTATATATATATCACATGCCGGGCTAGGGAATAAGGCTTAACATACACTTTAAAACTTTAGCCTGGATCTTGTATCTCAACCGTTATAATATAAGAAGGCACTCATGGGCTATATGGTCCCAACTCTCTTCCATCTGGAAGGGCCTCAGTGCGTGTGGCCACACAAACTAGAGGATGTGTATATGCACCATGGAGGACTCGAACCTCCCGACATACCAAGGTAACACAAACATCCAATCATGTAATATATTGTGAAGGAATCGAACCTCTCAATCATATGATAATAATAAGGGAAACTCAAACCACCCGATTATGTGGACCCCTACATCGGCAATTGCGGTTACCAGTATTGGTCCCTTGGGACCTCCACTTTTATGACTCAGCTACAAAACCCTTATTAAACCTAATTAACTCTTTTATCACATATTCCTATTCATTGAAACATGATACATATTTAGACATGCATTGTTAGCATCGTCATACCAACTACACTTGCAAGGTGACATTAATATGCCAAAACAATTTTATTATATGGGGAAATTCATAGCCCCGTTGGTCAATTATGCATTATCTTGGGGAGTTACACAACCCTATAAGGTTCAATTCAAAATCATTATGCTTCATTGACATTTTCACATTATGTAATAGTTCAAGTGTAGTTCTGTAACACCTCAAAAATGGGTCCCGAGATATCACACGATGCTCAAGACTACAAGTAACCTTAAGCTAACCCTGTACACCTTCTACTAAATTTAAAACTCATAATAAAGAAACATAGTTATATAATTCAAAGCTAAAATATGGAATTCTGTCCGATCTAAGCTAAAATTGTCTGTACATAATATCTAAAAATACCTGACTTAGAAGTCTGGACAATCAATACTAGAAATCTGAATCATAACTAGCAGTCTGACAAGCCTCTACTACTAATAACTAGAGAGCCACTAGGACAAACCCCCAACGGACTTGAACTGACTAAAAAATACTAAATCAACTACTCTAATAAGCTGAAAAACTAAATAACTAGGTCCCCAAACTATGAGGACTCACCAACTATTGGAATATAGATGAAGATGCTCAAAATCACTCACGCTGCTAAAACTGAGCACCTGAACCTACATTATTAAACAATGTAGCACATAGACATATATATGTATCAGTATTTCTGGATTGTACTGAGCATGTAGGGGTAAATGCTTAATTAAAATAATTTCTCAACATTATTATAGGATTGTAAAAGAATGTGTGCTAAGTATCGATGACTCACATTAGCTTGAATAACTGAAAACTGAGAATCATAGTCAGGAGTAGTAAAGCATACTGTATGAATCTTGTGAGTCATAACACTTAGTTCTAAAAGTTGTACTCATATTCTATTTTTAAATCGTGTGGCCTAATTGTAGAAAGGACTCACTTTTCTATCTGTAAACTAAAAGCTAAAATATCGTAGCTAATGTCTTATGTAAAGTAATATCTGAATAAAACTGTGAGCCTTTATACTTAGTTTTTAAAAGTAGTTCTATCATTCTTTTCTGTTAGGATTACTTTTTTCTGTAGAGAGGTTCTTCTAACCGACATACACTATGTAAGATATCATAGTATCCAATGTCTAGTTCCCTTATTAGAAAACCTCACGCTAGGGAGAGGTGTCATACTCTTACCAAGGAGTATAACCTAAGCTAAGTGATCACATTGTAACTGTCATCCACATAGAAATGGAAATAATCTGATAATCTGAACATATATTGACTCGTAGTTCCGGGGCATATGAACATACCCAACTCGGTTCTAAATACTACTCCATTGAATATAAATGCTCATTCTGTAGGAAATCCACTTTTAAAACTAATATAAGGGTTTATAATGAAAACCAATTGTGCATCTGTTTACTGTACACTGTAATTAAACTATAAAGTGGATTGATTCCATATCTAAGCTGAGGATTCAAAAATATCAAATCTTGTTCAAAATTTGAATATAAACTAATCATGGGATACTTAAAAGCATAATCTTCTTGAAATATCAACATTCAAACTAGGGCTTAATAACCCATGCATCAAAGTCATGTCAAATCATTATAAAGTTTATGCTTGATAATGAAAGCCTTGAAAATTCAATTCTAAATCTGGAAAATAATATCACACGCATAAAAATATGAAAGTAGACCTACAATTCAACATCCCAATCACTTATAGGATCATATTCTTCAAATAACAATATTTGGGTATGAACCCTAATCTGAAATTCATGTAAAAAATCAACTTTAAAACTAATTTTGGGCACAAAGATGAAAGGATTATCCTTGTTCATAACCTCACATACCTTAATTGATGAATAAATGAAGAAGCTTGAACTTTGAGTTCCTATTTATGCTCTTGAAGATTTTTCTTGAAGATCTTGAATTGGAAATCTTGAATTTTGGGTTATCTTGGAAAAAGAATGGTGGAATTTGAATTTCTTGAGGTTTGAAATTTGAAGTTCTAGGGTTTCTTGGAGAGTAATTTTGGTGAAAGTGAGCGTATAATGCTTAGAATAGGTTTAATTCCTTATTTTTCATGATTTGGGGGCTTAGGAAAAGATTAAATTGCCCTTTGAAATTTTAAGTTCGAAACTGAAATCTCGATTTTGCACCACAGCGCAATGCGGCGCCATCGTAGTGGATTACTGGAAAAGGGCCGAGTGCTATTTTTCAATATGATGTGACATGCCATAACTGCATTACATCACTGGAAAAGGACGAGTGTTATTTTGCACTCCATCGTGACGCGGTGTCTGTCCCATTATGAATTCTGGCGCAGTACTGGTGAATTATGGTGAGCTACTGGAAAAGGGATGAGTGGGATTTTGGACTTCACCGTGATGTGGTGCAATTGCGATGCTTAACTAAAAAATGGACAATTATGAATCTGCACTTCACCGAGATGCGGTGCTATCGCGGTGAACTATTGCTTTTTACTAAAGGTGCCGTAACTTCTCACCCTTTTATTGGATTAAGGCAAAATTGGTATCATTGGAAAGCTGATTCAATTATCTACAATTTGGTAGGTCTAGAGCTGGAAAATTCTACACGTATAAAGATTTATACACTCTTAAAGTTGACCCTAGACATATAAGGAGCTAAACAGGACTAAGAAAAGTATGAGGTATTACAATATCTCCCCCTTGGGAACATTCGTTCTCGAATGAGACTAGTTAACCGAGGATATTGAGGAACTGGGAATATATACTAGCATGCGCAACTAAAAGAAAACTGCTTGACTGCATCTAAATCATACTGAGCAACTGAACTAATCTGCGAATGCATGAATCGGCATGAAAATAATCACATGGTTGAAACTAAAACTAGAAAAGATCTGAATTAAGGAAAACTTTTATCTTAGGATGAATCTGGGTTTGTGGAGAAGAGGTGAGGATACTTGGTTCGTATGTCTACTTCTGCTTCCCAAGTAGCACCCTCAACAGATTGATTTCACCACAGAACTTTGTCCAAGGGAACTTCTATGTTCCTTAGTCTACGGATCTGGTGATCAAGAATCTATACTGGAAGTTATTCGTATGAAAGGATATTCGAAAAATCTGTGCTTTCTAAAGGGACTACAACAGTTGAATCATCTATACACTTCTTTAATAGGACACATGGAAAACTGGGTGAACTGATGACAAGTCTGCGGGTAGCTCAAGTTCATACTCTACCTTCCCCACACGACTAAAAATCCTGTAGGGACCTATATATCGGGGACTGAGCTTACCCTTTTTGCCAAATCTCTTTACCCCCTTTCATGGATGAAACCTTCAAATAAACAAAATCACTAACTTCAAACTTAAGATCTCTCCTTCTTGCATCTGCATAAGATTTCTGAAGACTCTGAGCTATTTTTAATCTCTCTCAAATCAACTGAACTTTCTCCATGGCTTAAAATACCATATCTGGCCCAATAAAAATATCTTTATCTACTTCGAACCAACCTCCTAGTTATCTACATCTCTGCTAATAAAGAGCTTCAAACGGGGCCATCTGAATACTAGAATGCTAATTGTTATTGTAGGCATACTCGATCAATAGCAAGTGGTCATCCCAAATGCCTTTGAAGTCAAGAACACATGTTCTCAACATATCCTCTAAGGTCTGAATGGTCCTCTCTGCCTGACCATCTATCTGCGAATGAAAAGTTGAACTAAAATAAACTTGGGTACCAAGACCCTTCTGAAAGGCTTTCCAAAATTGAGAGGTAAATTGAGTACTCTATCTAAAATGATAGACAAGGGAACTCCGTGCAATCTAACCAACTCTCTGATATATATCTTAGCTTAATCTTCAGTTGTGTAGGATATGTGAACTGGAAAAAAGTGGGGTGATTTGGTCAATCTGTCTACAATAACCCAAATCGAATCATGTTGTCGATGTAAATGGGGTAACCCTATCACAAAGTCCATGTTCACCTCTTCCCACTTACAAGTGGGAATACCAAACTCATCCAATGTGCCACCAGGTCTTTGGTACTCTACCTTGACCTGTTGATAAGTTGAGCATTTAGCTATAAATTCTGCGATATTTTACTTCATACCACTCCACTAATAGACTTTTCGCAAGTCGTGGTACATCTTGGTGGATCCTGGATGAATGGAGTAATGCGCACCATGTTCTTCGACCAAAATCCGCAGCCTCAAATTGTCAACACACAACGCACATAATCTACTCTGGTATCTCAATACACTAGCTCCCCCTTGGGAGAATACCTCTACCTTTTAGTCTTTAACTGAACCCTTCAGTTTGACCAAACTAGAGTCCTTATCCTGCTTCTCTTTCACTTCTAAAACTAAAGAAGATTTTGAACTACTCTGGACCCAAACTTTACCCTCAGCTAAGTCAACCAACCTCACACCTAATCTAGCTAACCGGTGAACTTCTTGAACTAATTCTCTCTTATAATTCTCTACATAAGTAACACTACTCATAAACAGTCTACTAAGGGCATCTGCCACTACATTGGCCTTGCCCAGATGATATAAAACACCCATGTCATAATCCTTCAACAATTCTAACCACCTTCTCTGACGAAGATTTAACTCCCTCAGAGTAAACACATATTGTAAGCTTTTGTGGTCCGTAAACACATCGACGTGCACCTTATAAAGATAGTGCCTTTAGATTTTCAAAGAAAATACAACAATAGCTAACTCAAGGTCATGTGTAGGGTAGTTCTTTTCGTGAGGCTTAAGCTGTCTAGAGGTGTAGGCTATAATCTTACATCTTTGCATTAAAACACAACCCTGACCAATTCTAGTAGCATCAAAATAGACAACGAATCCATCTGTACCATCAGGTAGCGACAAACTGGAGATGAAGTAAGTTAAGTCTTCAACTCCTGAAAACTCTTCTCACAGGAATCTGCCCACTAAAACTTAACTTTCCTTTGGGTCAATCTAGACATAGTGGATGCAATAGACAAAAAACCTTCAATAAAACATCTTTAATAGCCAACTAAACCTAAGAAACTTCTGATGTCTGATGGAGAGATAGGTCTAGGCCAATTTTTTACTGCTTTTATCTTTTGGGGATCAACTCTAATGCCATCACTAGAAAAAATATGACCGAGAAAAGCTACTGACCTTAGACAAAATTCACATTTGCTGAATTTGGTGAACAACTGGTGATCTCTAAGAATTTACAACACAATTTTATGATCATCTGCATGATCATCCTCACTACGAGAATAGACAAGAATATCATTGATAAAGACTATGAAAAACATGTCCAAATACTGTTTGAACACCCTGTTCATCAAGTCCATGAGTGTTGATGGAGCATTTGTCAGCCTAAAGGACATGACTAGAAACTCGAAATGACCATAACGGGTTCTGAAAACTGTCTTTGGAATATCACATTCCCTTACTCTAAGACGATGATAGCCGGATCTAAGGTCTATTTGGAGAAGTAACTTGCACCTTGGAGTTGGTCGAATAAGTCATCAATCCTAGGAAGAGGATATTTATTTTTTATTGTGACTTTATTCAGCTGACGATAGTCAATGCACATTCGCAAAGAACCATCTTTCTTAATCACAAATAGGATGGGATCGCCCCATGGAGAGACACTGGGCCTTATAAAATCTTTATCTAAGAGGTCTTTAAGCTTCTCATTTATATCCTTAAGCTCGGCTAGAGCCATATGATATGGAGGAATGGAGATGGGATGAGTATCTGGGAGAAGGTTCATACCGAATTCTATTTACCTATCGGGAGGTACCCTTGGTAGATTTTTGGGAAAAACTTCAGGGAACTCATTGACTACGTGGACTGACTGAACTATTGAAGCCTCAGACTTAGTGTCTTTGACTCAAACTAGATGATGGATATACCCTTTTGATATTAACTTTCTGGCCTTAAGATAGGATGTGAAATGACTCTTGAGAGACACTGAATTACCTTCCCACTCAAAGACTGGATCATTTGGAAACTAAAACTTTACCACTTGGGTACGACAATCTATAGATTCATAATAGGAATGGAGCCAATCCATGCCCATAATCAGGTTAAAATCAACCATATCTAACTCTATTAGGTATGCTAACATGATCTTATGAAGGACAATGATAGAAAACTTTCTATAGATCTGTTTGGCAATAACTGACTCACTCATTGGGGTAGAAACTAAGAAGGGCTTAGAGAGCTTTTTAGGACCTACTTTAAAATTTATTGTAACTAGCGGGGTCACATAAGAAAGATTTAACCCGGGGTCTAACAACACATAAACCTCAAGATGAAAGACACAAAGCATACCAGTAATAATATCTGGTGAACTTTCCATCTCCTGATGGGATGGTAAAGCATAAAATCAATTCTGGCCTCCATCGGTTCTGGATGATGCACCTTGAGGAGGGACTGGGTGACCTAGAGGAGCTGGTGTTCTAGTAGCCTGAGTATGAGGACGAACATCCCTATTTACCTGCTTAGCATACGAACACTCTTTGATTCTATATCCCAACTTACCACAACTATAACAACCTTTCTATCCCAATAAGCACTCACCAAGATAATTTTCACCACACTTAGCACATGAAGGATAACTGGGTTTTCCACTTACACTATTCTGAGGTCTGGACATAAAAGTCATACCCAACTACTCTTGCCTAACTCTGAGGGTGGGAACTAACTGAAGATGGCACTGGCATAGATGAATGACTCTGAAACTGCAAATGATTTCCCCCTTCAAACTTTGTCTGGCCATATTCAAACTACCCGGTCCTAGCCTTCTTATTTTCTCCCTCTCTCCTTTAACTTTTCTGCCTCAATATGCTGAGCATGAATCATCAGCCTAGAAAGATCCATATCCCCAATAAGCATGGAATCCTTACACTCATTGACTACCAACCCAAATATTCTAGTAATAAACTTACTCATACTCGACCTAGGATCAACCATCGTATCAGGGGAATACTTAGACAACTAGTTGAACTTAAGGAAGTACTCCTTCAATGTCATTGAGCACTGCCTCAGGTTCATAAATTCCTCTACCTTAGCTTTTCTCATTTCACGCAGAAAGAACCTGTCTAAACATGCATCCTGAAATACTTGCCAACTCATAGTAGCTACATTATCACCTCTACCATTCTTCCACATAACCACCCAATCACACGCTACATCTTTCAACCTATAGGATGCCAACTCTACACTCTCTTTCTCAGTAATATGCATAATCTGAGTGATCTTTCTCAGTTCATCTAAGTAAAGATGTGGGTCCTCACCTGCCTTTGACCCAAAGAACTAAGGCAGATTCATTCTCATGAAGTAATGAATTCTGGATACTTCTATATCACCATTCTACTGAAGTGGGATTACAGCCTGATAGTTTCCCTAAACATTGGAAGTCACAGCCTGGGATAATTCCTGAAAGGTAGCCCAAAATTCAGCATAGGATACATTCTCATTCAAAGGGTCAACAGGATGGGGTGGTTGGTTATTATTTCTATGTGCATTAGCTCGGCGAGGAGGCATATTCAACTATCACGTAAGAGCATGAGTTTAAAGTAGATAGAGATACTGTAACACCCCATATTTCCCTAGCATAATCTAAGTCCCAGTGCATAAGTATTCGTTAATAAAAATTTTAAAACACTTATCATTTTTTATTTTAGAGTCTGCCATTGCATAGGAAATTCATTTATCTTTCCAACGATATAAAATTTTCCAAAATCCGATAACCGGGTAAGAAATTATGACAATTTTAAGTTCCGGTGGTTAAACATCATCATTTTAACCCTTAGCGCGTCACAGAGACAGTCCAAATGACAATTTTCAATTTCCAGTGTGATTCCTCTATGTTGGCACATCACGGAGCAGGCCAATTTCTAGTTTGGTAATTTCCAGTGGGCCCCATGATGGTGGCACGTTGCAGAGGTGGCCAAATTGGCACTTCAAAGGATTAATGCGATAGCTCCGCATCACGGTGTTTGTCCAGGTCCCAATTGTCCCTTTTATAGTGTCTTGGTGTGATAGTGGCACATCGCGCCAAGGCCAAAAATTGGGATCTTCAGTTTTCAGCTTCCGTTTTTAAATTTGTTCAGGGGTATTTGGGTCTTTTTCCACAACCCTAATTAACCTAAAATACGAAATTTAACCCTTAAAAACCCGAACTAGTCATCATTATTTCAATTCCTCACACAATCAAAGATCCCCTTTTCAAGAACAAGAAACCTTAGCTCTCAAATTCAAGGTCAATCCTCAAAACCTCACCCAGAACTTCAAGAAATTCACTATCCCAGGTATGTTAGATGTTCATCCATGGATTCCTTTCATCCATGCAGTCCAAATATCCTATTTTAATTACCAAGTTATAATCTTTTCAAGCTATCTGATTTTAAATTATAATTTCACCTATAAACCTCCACTTACTACAGATTTTATACCATGCTACCATGAAATTATTGATATCATTTAATCCTCCATGTTTTTATATTATTATTTATTGAATAAAACCACAATTTAGTACTATTATGTTGAATTCATGCTATTTTTATAAGTCCCATGGCATTTCTATGATTATTTTAAACCTTAAACTACAACTGTTTGATAAAATGCCTACAAGTGTGATTGATTTAAATAAAAGCTTTCATGTTTTATCCTTCAAGCTTTAGTATCATTTTACTATTATTGTTTTTGAGTCCTGGGGGTATTGAATACCCGAAATCCATAGTTGTTTACTTAGTCTAGTAGCAGTAAATTACAGAATAGTCTTTAGAACATACTATGAGCATTATCAGAACAGTCAGTTACCAGTCAGATAAACTCAGAATAGTGTAGTATTTTAGTGTCTTTTAATTGGGAGTAAGATTTAGCACCGAGCGAGTGTTGGGATGGTGACTTTCCCATCAGATAGGCAGAGTTGTTAGTAACAGTCCCTATACTCCAGAACTACGTAGCCAACATAGGGTATGAGAAGTCACCTATCAGATTAGGCTTGACTATCTCGCAAAGGTCACCCGTCAGTTCAGGCTTGACACCCTTAGTCCTTTGGACATTATATCAGTTTAGTGGATCCATACAGCTATCGTTAGTACCTGTGGAATGGTATTAACACCCTTCCAACTGGGGTTACAGGTTGGACCCTGATTAGCTCAAATTGGGGAATGTCGGTTAGATGATACCTCCCACAGTCTCAGATATAGTCTCAGTTACAATCTCAGTTCAGTTATGAAGTCTTAGAGTTGCTTGACCAAAACATATAGATATCAATATTTTCCAGTTATTCAGTTTACAGATTTTACTCAGTCCATGTTATATGCTTGGTCATGCATCTTCAGTGTCTACAAATTTTTACGTATCTTTATTTATAGACTATCATGCATACTCGGTATTTATAGATTCTCCATATTTTCAGTATTTATAGATTCTATGTTCTCTACTCAGTACTCTATGTTTTACATGCATATTCAGTTAATTATTAGTTCTGTTAATGAAACCATGCATATCAGCCTACCTCATTTAGCATACCAGTACATTCAAAGTACTAATCACATACCTTTCTTTTGAGCTATGATGTATTATATCATAGGTGTTGATGCTCAGTTCTCGGACTATGCTTAGACCTCACTCCTCAAGCTATCAGCAGTATAGTAGCAGTGGTGAGTCCTCATCATTTGAGGATAAATTATTTTACTTCATATCTCTATTTTAGTAGTTAGTAGAGTTAGTTTGGGGCCTATCCCATATCCAGTATTCATAGTTTCAGTTGACATGTCAGTTTATCAGTATTTAATCAGATTCAGTTAGTTTTTCTATAGATTCATATTTGAGTATTGATTCATTGATATAACCTTATGGCAATATCAAATATTTTCTGCAATTATGATATTATTATTTAGTGCTCATGATAGGTACCAACTCATAGGTTAGCTTGTGGTCCCTCGGGACTATAAGCACTATATGACGCCCAGGGTGTACTCTCGGTGCGTTACAAATATGGTATCTGAGCCTAAGGTTTTAAAGTGTCCTAGGAAGTCTGAAAGCCACTTCAAGTAGAGTCTTGTGCATGGGTGTATAACGCGCCACACTTATGGACGAGAGGCTACAAGATGTTTAGGAAATGTTTTCCTTCTTTCAGTATTCCTATCGTGCGAGTGAGCATAAGCTCAAGTTAAAATCCCTGTATAATCTATTTCTTCCTTCCATTTATAGACATAACTCCCAAGAAGAATAGGAAATCAGCCAGCCCCTCAGCCGGTCCAGGCAGATCCGCTGGATAAGCACGTCTCTCACATAAAATTCAGGGTTGTATTCACTACTCTTGCCAATTCCGTAGCAGTACAAAATAAACGGCCAGCTGTTGTTCCAGCTAACCTAGTGGACAATACTACTACAACTAGAATTCAGGATTTCACTCGGATGAATCCTCTTCTTTCACGGGATCCAAGTCTGAAGAGGATCCACAAGAATTCTTGGATATGGTTCAGAAGGTCACGGATTCTATAGGGGTGACATCTAGTTAGAGTGCTGAGTTGGCTACATACCAGTTGCAGAATGTATCCCATACTTAGTTTAAGCAGTGGAAAGTAGATATGGGTATAAATGAGGGCCTGTAGAATGGGAAGAGTGTGCCAGAGCTTTCTTAGATAGATTCTTCCTATTGGAGTTGAGAGAGGCCAAAGTGTTAGAGTTCATTAACTTGAGGTAGGGCGGCATGAGAGTGAGGGAGTATTCCCTCAAGTTTACTCAGTTAGGTAGGTATGCTTCTCATGTGGTAGCTGATAACAGGTCCAAGATGAGTAAGTTTGTGTTTGAGGTATCTGATAGTGTGGTCAAGGAGTGCAGGACCGTGATTCTTATTAGTGAGATGGACTTATCTAGGCTAATGGTCCATGCTTAATAGATAGAGGAGTAAAATATTAAGGAGAGTGAGAGAGGAAACAAGAGAGCTAGGATAGATATTTTTAATTTCAATCAGCCAAAGTCAGAAGTTGGTAACCGTCCTTAGTTTCATCAGAGGTCTACAGCCCCAGCACCCTCTTCAGCTAGTGCCCCAGTACCCAAATTTAGAAATGACAATAGGGATAGGGCACCAGACTCTAAGTCCCAAGTCAGTGTTAGCAGTGCTCGTACAAATCCTCCATGTCAAAAATATGGCAAATACCATAAAGATGAGTGTAGAGCGGGTAGTGATGTGTGCTTCGGGTGTAGAAAGCCAGGCCATCAGATTCGAGAGTGTCGGGTAGTTGTTTAGAAAGGTAGGGATATGCGCCAACATGGACAACACCATCAGTCGTCAGTTCCATTCGATCGCCCGACTCAGCAGGGTGCCACTTCTAGTGCTACCAGTGGTCAACGTCCGAATAGATTTTATGCTCTTCAGTCCCGTCAAGATCAGGAAAATTCTCCTGACGTAGTTACTGGTACCTTGCAGGTCTTTCACTTACATGTTTATGCTTTACTAGACCCTGGGGCTTCTCTTTCTTTTGTAACTCCATATATAGCCATCAATTTTGGAGTCAGTCTCAAAACTCTAGCAGAGCCCTTTTCAGTATCTACCCCAGTAGGCATTTTCATTATACCCAGATAGGTATACACGAATTATCTGGTCATAATATCTCAGAAAGTTACCTCAGTTGACCTTGTGGAGTTAGAGATGATGGATTTTGACGTCATTCTAGGCATGGATTGGCTTCACTCATGTTATGCCTCAGTTGACTATAGAAACAGAATAGTTTATTTTCAGTTCTAAAATGAACCAGTCCTTGAATGGAGGGGTAGTACTACAGCTCTTAGGGGTCAGTTAATCTCGTACCTTAGAGCCAGAAAGATAATATCAAAGGGGTGTATTTAAACTCTTGTGCGAGTCAAAGACTCTAACTCAAAAACTTCAACCCTTGAGTCAGTTTCAGTAGTCAGGGAATTTCCAGATGTGTTCCCTGAAGATCTCCCCGGAGTTCCTCCCGAAAGGAAAATTGACTTCGAAATAGACCTTCTCCCAGATACTCAGCCTATATCTATTTTGCTATACATAATGGCTCCAACTAAACTCAAAGAATTGAAAGAACAGTAGAAGTATCTCTTAGATAAGGGATTCATCAGACCCAGTGTCTCCCCATGGGGTGCACCAGTCCTATTTGTAAGTAAGAAAGACAGTTCTCTCAGAATATGTATTGACTACCGTCAGTTGAACAAGGTCACAGTCAAGAATAAATATCCACTTCCTAGAATTGACGAATTATTTTACCAACTTCAGGGTGCTAGCTACTTTTCCAAGATAGACCTCAGATCAGGCTATCATCAGCTCAGGGTCAGAGAATATACAAGTTTATAATTATTACATGTTTGATGAAATGCCTATGTTTTGGATCTTTGAACTGTGATTACTTTCTACAGTATTTCAAGTTTGATATTGTATTTTATAATCATTAATGATGGTAGGTTATGAATACCTGATACCTAGTTGTTTTACATGATTTCAGTGCCTCAAAAAGGATTTCAGTTAAAACATAAGTATTATCATTCATTCAGTTATTACGGACAGACCATGATGAGCAATGTAAGTTGTATGTTCAGTTATATCTAATTCAGCTCAGTTTAGTACCAGTGTCAGTTTAGTTGCGATTAGGATTTAGCACCAAGTGAACCTAGGGATGGGGGCTCACCCACTAGTTAGGACTGGATCCTTAGTAATACTACTTAAATTCCGAAACTACATAGTCAGTATAGGATTATGAGAAGTCACCCGCCAGTTTAGGACTGACACTCTCTTAGGGGTCATCGACCAATTTAGGACTGAATCCTTAGTCCTTTGAGACATCAGATTAGTGGATCCACATAGCCAGTGTTAGTACTCGTGGGAAGGTACTGACACCCTTCAAACTAGGGTTACAAGTTAGACCCCAATTAGCTCAGATTGGGGCATGTCAGTTAGATGATACCTCCCATGTATAGGCATACATATAACCTTGGGAGTAGTATTTAGCACCGAGAAGGAAATGTGAATGAGCGTATCCAAAATTCCCAAAAACTATGAGACAATGTAGGTTAAGTTTTTTCACAATATAGATGAAGTAAAGTATAGTTATCACTAAGATAAGGTTCTATTCTGATGGCAAGGCTAGGACAACACTCCGCAATTTGGGTAAGACGTTGGACTCCATTATAGCTCACATGGTTTATGTTGGTTAGTAGAATCTCCCATAAGCAAGATTAAAAGCAAAGATATTAAGAAACTAAGTTTTATGGCTCACCAAGTTTATTCATATGCTTCATACTCTAAGTTTATGATTTGTAGTCTTAAGTTTCACTCAAGTCCAAGGTGAGTCATTTATGTTTAGCATGCACAGTTTGAAAGATTATATATATTCAATATTATTTTACTTATGCATTCATCCCCACATGCTCAGTATATTCCAGAAGTACTGATCCACATATACGTCTGGGTGCTACATTGTCTTATAATGTAGGTTCTGGTGCCCGTTTCCAGCAGCATAAGTGATTTTGGCATCATTACCTGCATCCCGATGTTTAGAGAGTCCTCATAGTCCGAGGACCCAATATTTTAGATTTGTGTTTTCTTTGATGGAAGTATTTTTTTACATTGATTTCATTTTATGTATGGGTCAGCTGGGGTCTGTCCCAATGGTTCTCTAGACTATAGTAGAGGCTTGTCAGACTATGTCTTAGTTTAAGTTCAAGAATTTTATGTAAAGATTTCTAAGTTAAAGATTCATTTTAAGTTATGATGTTGTTTATCTTTTGTTTTCTTCTTATGTTCACCATCCTTATTGTGTGAGTTCTAAGTTGTAAAGATATCATGGGTTAGCTTGGGGCTATTTGTAGTCCTGAGTACTGTGTGACGTCCAAGGGGTACTTCTGGGGTGTTACAAACTTGGTATCATAGCCTAAGGTTTAAATATTCCTAGGGAGTCAGACAAGCCACGTTACGTAGAGTCTTGATCAAGAGTGTGAAGCATGTCACATTTATGAGCAAGAGGTTACTGAATGAATTAGGAATCATCAATTCTTTCATGATCTATCATACTTACAATTTTCTCTATCCACCTTAACTCGTGCTTTTACGTGATAGACTGTAATGCCCCGAGTCTATACCCTAGATGCTATACAATGCTTACGACCCCGAAGGACCACAAGCTAGTCTATGACTAATATCTATTGTGAGCACTGAAACATGATACTGTAATAAATGTGGAATAATAGGCTGAAATGCCATAAGTTTCAAAATATCTAAAATACTAATAAATTATATCATCTAAAATAACAATCTATAAAAATGAATACTGACTGGAAACTAGTCTGAAAAGCCTCTAACTAAAACTATCAGAAAGTGGAGTTAATAGGACAATCCCCCAACTAACTCCATCTACTGAAATACTGATTCTACTAAAATAATGAAATAAAAGAATATCCTCGAATGATGAGGACTCACTGCTAATCTATGGCTGCTGGCTGAATCTGAGTCTATCTATGCGCGGTCAGGAATCTGAGTGTCTAAACCTATGATATGAGACATCATAGCACAAAGAGAGAGTATGTGTCAGTACGTGGAATGTACTGGTATGCTAGATAAGGTAAGGCTAGATGCAAGAGTTCATATGCATGAACAATAACTGACTATATGATATAGAGTAACTGAACATGAGAGTACATGGATAACTGATACTGCTGTAAAACTGAATGTGCACTACTGTGCATATAATAAATACTGTAACTAAGATTATCTAAAGTTAAGTCCTAAGTTTTGATACTGAGTAACTGATATCTGAAGTTACTGATACTGATTGATTGTATCTGACAGTCCTGATTCTATAGAACTGAACTGAGTTCTATTCTGAAGACTGAGACTGAGACTGTGGAAGGTAATCATCTAACCGACATGCCCCAAATAAGATAACTAAGTTGGGGTTCAACTTGTGACCCTAGTTGGAAGGGTGTCAGTACCGTTCCATGGGTAAAGACACTGAAGAGTTACCCTCATCTGGTAGGTACTCTAATGAGAATAGTGAAACCCTCATCTGGCAGGTTAAAACACCTTATCAACCCTCAACTGGCAGGTTTGATGTCTCAACCTACGCAGGCTACATAGTTCTGGAATACAAGGATTACTTCTAAGGGTCATACCCTCTACTGGAAGGTGAACCCCCATCCTTGGGTTCACTCGGTGCTGAATCCTACTCCCAACTGAAAGATACTGAACTGGACTGGACTGAATACTGAGTTTACTGAGTTTTCCTGAGTTCTGTAACCAACTGAGTTCTACTGAGTTCTATAACTGACTGAGAGTACTACTGATCGTTACATGACTTAGATTTTGTAACTCACATTGGCTCTAGGTAAACAGCTAAATTTTTGGGTATTAAATATAATACCCCCAGGACTCGATAGCATAAAAGAAAGGCATAGCATAATCTTGAAATACATAACACTGTACACTTGCCCATAATTTATTCATAAGGACATTTTATCAAACACTTGTAATGCATTAACTTGTACATGAATGGGGAATACATGCTATCATGTTATAATGGCACTATTTCATTCACATAGGCATTTTATCAAACACATGGTGAGGCATAACTGAATTATTAAGTTATAAACACTTAGGGTTGACATGGTTCCAACAATCAACTTGCAAATTGAAGGGTTTATCATGGAGATCATGTAATTCAACACATACAATGATTAATTTCATAAAAGCATGTAATTTAATCATGGACTAAAACCCAACAATAACATGAGTCTGAATTCAATTCAATTCAAGCATGGAAGTTCATAATTCAACAACCTTGTATTTTGAAAATGGATTCGTGGACTCTATGGTTGAAGGAAGCCCATAGATGAACACCTAACATACATTAATTTGTGAGTTTATTGAAGTTCTTAGTGAATCCCTTAAGATTTCTCTTGGTTTCTTGAAGCTAGGGTTTGGCCCCTTTTGAGAGAGATCGATTTAATCTTTGAATAAAGTGAATAGTTACTGAGATAATGGGTTATTTAAGGGTAAATTTTTTGTTTAGACTGATTAGGTCCATGTAAAATACCCATTTACCCCTAAGAACGACTTAAAAATTCAAACTAAAAAATCCAATTTTGGGCCCTGGCGCGACGCGATGCTGTCGCGCTAAGCCATTGGAAAATGACAACTGGAAATGTGGTTGGTGGCGCGATGCGGTGGAATCGCGTTGCAATACTGGATGGAAACAGAAAGCTCGGTGTGATGTGGTACAATTGTGTTGTCTCACTAGAAATTGACAAATGCCATTTTGGCTTACTCCGCGATGCGCTACTGGCCTGAATTACGGTGTTTAACGACTGAAACTTAAAATAGTCATAACTTCTTACCCGGTTATCAGATTTAGGCAAATTTTATATCGATGGAAAGCTAATTCAATTTCCTATGTAATGGAAGGATCTAAAATGAAAAATAATAAGCATTTCAAAAATTTTATATTGGATAACTCATGAACTGAGAGTTAAGTTAAACTTGAGAAATATGGGGTATTACATAGACTGTCATGACCCAAGACTACCCCCTAGTCGTAACACGGTGCTTGGAACCACAAGTAATCTTAATCTAACCCATGATATGGCATACTTCTTGAGCAACTAATTCAATATATTAAATAGCTAGTTCTGCTATGCGAAAACATAATCATAATAAAATCTGAATAAGGTAATGCTGATACAGTTTACATCATGATAAAGCTGAAGAAAGAAACTTAAATTACATGACTGACTCTGACTGACATCTATGAAGCTTCTACTATACTGACTATAGATAGCTGGGACATTCTTCCAACTATAATTAATCAATACATATGAATGATAAAGATAAAGTACATAAACAACATCTTACTAGAGTCCCAAAATAGGAGAACTCATCACCTACTAGCTGGAAACTACAACTGTTTGATCATGATGTGCGAACAACAACTGGTATCTACATTATGAAATAATTTATCCACATAGACGTATATGTGGGTCAGTACTTATGGAATGTACTGAGTAAGCGGGTGTTAATGCAATATGTAAAATTGAATAGGTCCATAATCTAAAAACATGCATGCTAAGTGCAAGTAGACTCACTAAGAGACTAAAATCAACTAAAATCTGAAGTATCTTAAATCATGAGTAACAAACATAATTAGGTAAGCTGGTGAATCACTATACTTAGTTTCTTAAAACTTTATTTTTGTAGAATAAGTAAAACTGAAGTTGGGAGGCGATAAAACATGAATACATGAACATACGAAACCAAACATACATGTACTAAGCTGATCTGATTAACTGAATATCTGATGCATGGGTGCCGAAATGATTGAAATCTAATTAAAGGAATAACTAATGTGTATATACTGAGTAGCTGATATATAAATACAGACTACCAATACTCAAACAATGAATAGATGATGACTAAATACTGAGTGACTGACATTTGAATACTGATTATGTAAAACTGAACTATACTTAGTCAGAATAACTGGATTAAAACTATGGGGTACTGTGCATATGAGATAATTTGTGACTGAACAACATAAAATAGCTGAGTATGAATGCATGAAAACTATAATATCTAAGAATGCAAGACCAAGCATAAATCTATTGAGATAAATCTGTAATATTAAAGATTGATAACTGAATAATTGAAAGTATGTACACTTGGTCAAGCAAACTTGAACTGAGAATACTCTAAATACTATACTGAGACTGTGGGAGGTATCATCTAACTGACATACCCCAATCTGAGCTAATTGGGGTCCAACCTATAACCCCAGTTGGATGGGTGTCAGTACTGTGTCATAGGTACTAACACATAGTTATGTGGATCTACTGAACTGGTGTTCCAAAGGACTAGGGAGTCAGTCCTAAATTAGAGGGTGACCCCTAAAAGAATGCCAGTCCTAAACTGGCGGGTGACATCTCAAAGAATGTCAGTCCTAAACCGGAGGGTGATATCGCATAATCCTATGTTAGCTATGCAGTTCTGGAACTTATGGACTGCTTCTAAGGACTCAATCCTAGCTGGTGGGTGATACCCTATCCCTAGGTTCTCAAGGTGATAAATCCTACTCCCAATTGAACTGACATAGATTACTGGACTGAACTAAGCTTACCTGAACAAGAAACTAATCATAATAACTGACTGAATGATAATGCTCATCATGAATATGAATATCTGAGTATACTGATAAGATTTATGGATTAACTTTCTGAATACTTGGAAAGCTGAATTTATGTAAATCATATAGGTATCGGGTGTTCATAACCCACCAGCAGCACTAAATAAGTATGAAATATGATACCAAACTTGAAATATTGTAATAAGTGATTATGGGAATGTCTTAAAACATGCGAAAACAACATGAATACATGGCTAAATTCACAATTCGATATTTATGACATGAAATTCAATTGAACACGACGTGGGAAATTGAAACTTGAGACATGAGAAACCAATTTTTTCATGGGATCATACTAGGACATGAATTGAGTCAAATTATTAAGGAGAACATGATTTAAACGTATCTTGAACATATAAAACATCATAATAATTGAAAAATCCATACTTTAATTTAAAAGAAGGGTTTTGGGCTCCATGGGTGAAAGGGGACCCATGGATGAACTACCACATACCTTAATAAATGTTTTCTTGAAGATTTCTTGAGGGTTTCTTAAACTTGGAAACTTGAATTCTTGATTTTGTGAGAAAGGGGATTGAATTTGGTTCTTAGGGAGAGAGAAGGGTTTTGAATCATACAATGATTGTTTTAGAGTGAATGGATTGGAAATAACATTCTTAAAACCCCTTAATACTTTTAGGGATGATTAGGGACAGTTTAGGGGTTGTGAAAAGACTCCAACACCCTTGATTAAGTCAAAACAGAGCACTTTTGGCACTGTGCAATGACCCAGGCGATGCACAGAAAATCGCCCAAGCCAAGGTGGGTGATCCATGGACAATCACGCATCCCTTAAGTGGGCGTCTCATGTCCAATCGCATACCCTTTCCAGTGACCCTCTGCGATTTGTCAGGCGATGTACGACCCTTTTTATGGCCATAACTTTTTGCTCGGGTATCTAATTAAGGCAAAATTGGTATCGTTGGAAAGCTAATTCAATTATCTATAATTTGGTGGGTATTGATATGCAAAATTATAGGTATATAAAAAGTTATACACATTCAAATTAGACCCTTGTATAATCAAATACCAAACTTTGGATAAATCAAAGGTTCTTAGCTCAACTTTGTTCTAAGTGATTTCTATGAACATTTTTCACCTCAAAAGAACTTAACACACTATTATAAATATCATGACACATGAATTTAAAAGTAAAGAATGGTATTATATTCTACACATGTAAAAATATGGGGTGTTATACACATTATGCCTCTTCATCAAACCGACGCATGTAGAGATGTGATCAACCACCCCTTAAATGAGAATTATCTCATGTTGAGTTTTGGGATATATTACAAGAATTGTGCCAAGTTGTGATCGCCAATATTCAAGGAAACCACCAGGCAGTGGTACCACTTCAAGAGAATGGTAATTTAGCTACATCTAGGATTCGAGATTTTATAAGAATGAATCCACCTGAGTTTTATGGGTCAAAGATGGATGAGGATCCTCAACTCTTTATTAATGAGATGAGAAATATTACTTAGATTATGCATGTTAATAAAGAGAAAAGTGTAGAGTTGGCATCCTATAGGTTGAAGGACGTTGCTTATGATTGGGTCACTATGTGAAAAGATGGTGGGGGTAAGAATGCATCTCCCATGAGTTGGCTGGTATTTTAGAATGCTTTTCTAGACAGGTTATTTCCATGTGAGATGAGTAAATCTAGGGTTGAGAAGTTTACAAACCTGAGGTAGGGTTTGATGACAGTGAAAGAGTACTGCCTTACGTTCACTCAATTATCTAAGTATGCTCCTGAGTTGTTAGTTGATTCTAGAGCCCGTATGAGCAAGCTTGTCACTGGGTGTATAATTTAGTAGTCAAGGAGTGTAAGACTGCCACGTTGATTGGAGATATAGGTATTTCTATATTGATAAATCATGCTCAACATATTTAGTTAGCAAAGTTGACGGAAAGAGAGAAAATAAATAAGAGAGTTAGGATTGGATAGTTTGAGTTTAGTCAGCCAAGGTCAGGAGGGGGAAATAGTTCATAGTTTTAGGGTCATTTATCAATTCCTGCACCATCTTAAGTTAGTTCTCCTGCAGCCAAAACCAGGAAGGAGCAATGAGGTAGGACTTTGAATTCCAGATCCTAGAACAGTGTAGTTGGGAGGCCCATTTTCCCAACATGTGCAAAGTATGGTAGAACGCATCTTGGTAAGTATTTGATGGTCAATGGAGGTTTTTATGGTTGTGGTAAGATAGACCACAAAATCAAGGAGTGCTCATATGCTAAGAAGAAAAGCAGAGATACTCATCCCCATGCTCAGGTTACTAGTGCAGCACCTCAGCCAGGCCACCCAGTTCCTCCCTAGGGCACATCATCCAGTACCGGTGGTGGTCACTACTAAAATTGGTTCTATGCTTTACCATTCTGTCAGGAGAAGGTCACCAGATATTATCATTGGCATGCTTCATTCCTTTCACCTTGATTTTTATGTATTGTTAGACCCGGGATTGAATTTCTCTTTTGTAACTCTTTTGGTTGTTGTAAATTTTGGGGTAGGACTTGAAAATCTCTCTAAGACCTCCTTAATTTCCACCCTAGTAGGTGATTCAGTTGTTACAAGATGAGTCTATAGGGAGTGTCCTATTACCTTTCTTCATATGATCACACTAGAGGACCTAATAGAGTTAAAGATGGTAGATTTTGATGTTATTTTAGGCATGGATTGGATCCATTCATTCTATGTATCGATAGATTGTCTCACCCATGTCGTGAAGTTCTAGTTTCCTAATGAGGCAGTTTTTTTAGTGGGAGGGTAGTTTTGTATCTCCCAAAGGTCATTTTATCTATTACCTTAAGGACCAAAAGTTAATATCAAAGGGGTGTATTTACCATTTAGTTTGAGTCAAAGATACTACGTCTGAAGTATTGACAGTTCAGTCAGTTTGGGTAGTAAATGAGTTTTCAGAGGTTGTTTTCAAAGATCTTCCAGTGGTACCTCCAGATAGAGAAATAGAGTTTTATATTGATCTTCTTCCTAATACTCTGCCCATCTCCATTCCTCATTATCATATAGCTCAGACTGAACTTAAAGAGTTAAAAGAGCATCTTAGAGATCTCTTAGATAAGGGTTTTATCATACCTAGTATATCTCTGTGGGGCGCTCCGGTCCTATTCATGCATAAGAAAAATGGCACTCTCAGAATATGTATAGATTATAGACATCTAAAGAAGGTTACCATCAAGAATAAGTATTACATTCCTAGAATCGACTATTTGTTCGACTAGCTTCAGGGTACCAAGTGGTTCGCCAAGATTGACCTTAGATTAGGATATCATCAGTTAAAAGTTAAGGATCAAGACATTTCGAAGATAGCTTTCTGAATTAGGTATGACCATTTTGAATTTGTGGTTATATCATTTTGACTGACAAATGCTCCTGCAACCTTTATGGATTTGATGAACAGGGTTTTCAAGCAGTATTTGGATATGTTTGTCATCGTCTTTATGGATGACATACTAGTTTATTCCAGGAGTGAAGAAGAGAATGCATATCACTTGAGGATAGTACTATTAAACCTCAAGGGTCGTCAATTGTATGCAAAGTTTGGTAAATGTAAATTTTGGTTGGAATCTGTTACCTTTTTAGGGCATGTTATTTTAGGGGTTGGTATTCATGTAGATCCTTAAAATATTGATGCAGTAAAGCACTGTCCTAGACCCATCACTCCATTCTATATCAGGAGTTTTTGGGGTTTGGCTACGTACTACAAAAGATTTATTGAAGGGTTCTCCTCCATAGTCGCGCCATTGACTAAGTTGACCCAAAAGAAAGTAAAGTTTATGTGGTCAGATAAGTGTGAAAAGAGTTTCCAAGAGGTGAAAGATAGATTGAATTCAGCTCTGGTGTTAGCCTTGTCGGAAGGGTTAGATGGATTTATGGTATATTTCAATGCTTCCTGAGTCAAAATAGGTTGTATTTTGATGCAGAATGGAAAAGTGATAGCTCGTGCCTCTAGACAACTTAAGGATCACGAAAAGAATTTCCCAACTTACGACTTAGAATTAGTTGTTGTAGTGTTTGCTTTGAAAATTTAGAGGCACTACCTCTATGGTGTACATGCTGATATTTTCACTAACCATAAGAGCCTCCAATATGTATTTTCTCAAAGAGAGCCAAATCTTCATCACAGAAGGTGGTTAGAGTTGTTGAAAGATTATGACATGAGTTCTTTATCATACGGGTAAGGCCAATGTGGTGGCTGAAGCATTGAGTAGGTTGTCCATGGGTAGTGTCACACATATAAAGGAGAAAAGATGAGAATTAGCCAAAGAGGTGCATAGATTAGCCTGTTTGGGAGTTCGTCTGCTCGACACTGATGATGGAGGAGGAGTAGTTCAGAATGGTTCAGAATCATCATTGGAAGTATAAGTGAAAGACAAGCAGCAAAATGATCCTAACCTTAACCAGACATTGGAAACATCCCATTAGTAGAAGGTTGAGGTTTTATCCCAAGGGGGAGATGGTGTACTTCGATATCAAAGTAGACTTTGCATTCTGGATATAGATGAATTGCGGGAAAGGATATTAGTCAAGGATCATGGTTCTAGGTATTCCATTCATTCGGATGCTACTAAGATGTATCGAGACCTGCAGAAAATTTATTAGTGGAATGGTATTAAGAGGGACATAGCAGAGTTTGTGAAAAAATATTTGAATTGCCAGCCAGTAAAGGTTGAACACCAGAGATCGATAGATATGATGAAAGAGATTAGTATCCCTACTTTGAAGTGGGAAGTAGTGAATATGGATTTCATTAGAGGGTTGCCTCGTACAAAACATTAGCATGATTCAATTTGGGTTATAGAAGATCAAATGACTAAGTCAGCTCATTTCTTACTTGTCAAGACTTTGGAAACAGCAGAGGATTATGTTGAATGTATATTTGCGAGTTAGTAAGACTTCATAGGATACCTTTATCCATATTTCTGACAGACACGCAGTTTACTTTACAGTTTTGACAATCTTTTCAGAAAGGCCTTGGTACAAAGGTTAAGCCTAGCACTGTTTTTCATCCACGGACTAATGGTCAGTCCGAACGCACAATTCAGATATTAGAAGACATATTGAGAGCGTGTGTTTTAGATTTCAAAGGAAGTTAGGATGACCACTTATCATTGATTAAGTTCGCCTATAATAATAGTCATCATGCTAGCATTCAGATAGATCAGTTTGAAGTGTTATATAGGCATAGATGCAGACCACCTATAGGATGGTTTGAGGTTGGAGAAGAGTCTTTGATTGGGCTAAATTCTTTTCTTGAAGCCATGTAAAAGGTTTAGTTGATTCGTAAAAGGTTGAAGACTGCTCAGAGTCATCAAAAGTCATATATTATGTAAGAAAAGAGATCTAGTTTGAAGTGGGCAATTGGGTATTCTTAAAGGTGTCACCTAATAAGGGGATAGTGAGATTTAGAAATAAAGAGAAGTTGAGTCCACAATTTGTTGGTCCGTATGAGATAGTGAAGCATATTGCAAAGGTGGCTTATAAAGTGAACCTTCTATCAGAGTTAGTTATGGTTCATCTCGTGTTCCATGTTTCAATGCTTAAGAAGTGTATTGGAATTCTATCCTTAGTAGATCCCCTAGAAAGAATTAGGGTCAAATATAATTTGTCATACGAGGAGATTCCTGTAGAGATACTTGATAGGCAAGTCCAAAGGCTAAGGAATAAGTAAGTAGCATTAGTGAAAGTTCTCTGGAGAAACTAATTAGTTGAAGGGGCTACTTGGGAAGCTGAAGCAGACATGATGGCTAAGTATCCTCACCTCTTTTCTTCCAACTCAGTTCCTACCGAAGGTAAATAGTTGTTTTCAGCCAAAACTCTCTCTCTTTTTAAGTTTTTTTAAGTATTCTTGAGTCATATCATATATGGTGTATGGTTGGATCCTTAAGATATATGTACACTTATTTATAAGTTGGTTGTTTGTGTGATTGATCCATTTCCTAGTCCTAAGTTTGCCACATTCGAGGAAGAATATTTCCAAGGGAGAGATATTATAATACCTTATCTCTAAAAGTTTTTTGTCCATCATATGACTCATCTCTTGAGTCATATGCATAACATACGAGTGGTAAGTTAAAATCGTATCTAAAGCAGTGTGGCATAGTGGACAATCTGTTGTAGGTACGACTTTACCCTAGGAGTCACCAAGTGGGGTACGAGTCGTATAAAAGTGGGTCATAAGGTCATCAGTGTAGACTCCTTGAGATATTGTCCAAGATACAAGTGGGGGGATAAGGGTCATATGATGAAGATAAAAGTCGTAGGTGGAGCTCGTAAGTTGATAAGCGTATACCCTCTTTGATTTTGTCTATCTTACGATTTATGATGCCTAGTCATACCTTTTCATATGAGTCCTATGATCAACTCGTAAGAACTGGCGAGTAAATTCTGAGAAGTTAAGGGGATTTTTAGTATTTTACCCCTTATAACTCCCAGCCCACGATATTTAACCCCAAGGGGCATTACTTTTCCTCTATTTTCCATTGATTAAACAACACAAAATCTCTTATTCCATTCTCAAAAACAAGACTAGGGCTTCTCTCAAGATCATCTCCCAAGTCTTAAAGGTCAAGCTTACTTCACCAAGCCAAGAACTTTAAGGTATGTGGGTTTTATGAACAAGGATATTGTTTCATCCTTATGCCCAAAACTTTTTTTAAAGATAAAGTTATATGATTTGCAATTAGGGTTCATACCCAAATTATCATGTCTTGAGTTTATGAAATTATCATGTGGTTAAAGTATTAAAGTTCATACATGTTCTCATCTATTTATGTTTTGACTTGAAGATTCTCTGTTATGATTTGAATATCATGAGTTTGATTTGAAAAATTGATTAAAGATTTCCAATTGAGTTTTAAGCATGATACTGTATTACAAGTTATATGAACGAAAGTATAAGATTTAAGGCTTAAGTATAAGCACTAAGTTTACAAGAAAATTTGATCTTTTAATTCAATGACAAGACTCGAAATCCACAATTGTTCATCTTGATTATGATTTAAAGTAAAGACAAGCATAACTGGTTTCTAGTATACAAACCCTTATGCTATTTTAAGGTGGATTTCCTAAGTATGAGCATACATCTAACTTTGGGAGTAGTATTTAGCACCAAGAAGGGAATGTGGATGAGTGTATCCTAAATTCCCAGAAACTACGAGCCAACATAGGTTAATTTTTTTCCCGATATGGATGAGGTAAAGTATAGTGATCACTAAGATAAGGTTCTATTCTAATGGAAAGGGTAGGACAGCTCTCCCCAACATGGGTAAGACATTGGACTCTATGGTAGCTCACATGGTTTATGTCGATTAGAAGAATTTCCCATAAGCAAAATAAAAAGCAAAGACTTTAAGAAACTAAGGGTTATGGCTTACGAAGTTTATTCCTATGCTTCATACTCTAAGTTTATGATTTGTAGTCTTAAGTTTTACTCAATTCCAAGGTGAGTCGTTTACATTTAATATGCACAGTTTGAAAGCTTATATATACATTCAATATTGTTTTACTTAGGCATTCACACCCACATGCTCAGTACATTCCAAAAGTACTGATCCACATATACATCTATGTGCTACATTATCTTATAATGTAGGTTTGGGTGCCCATTTCTAGTAGCACGACTGACTTCATCAGCATTACCTGCATCCCGACATTTAGTGAGTCCTCATAATTTGAGGACCTAATATTTTAGATTTGTGTTTTCTTTGATGGAAGTATTTAAGACATTGATTTCAGTTTATATATGGGTCAACTGGGTCTGTCCCATTGGCTCTCTAGACTATAATAGAGGCTTGTCAGACTATGTCTAAGTTTAAGTTTAAGAATTTTTTGTAAGGATTTCTAAGTTAAAGATTCACTTTAAGTTATGAGATTGTTTATCTTTTGTTTTCTTCTTATGTTCACCATCCTTATTGTATAAGTTCTGAGCTGTAAAGATATCATGGGTTAGCTTTTTGGCTATTTTTAGTCCTGAGTACCGTGTGACGTCCAGGGGTTACTTTTTGGACATTAAATAAAATCACAAAGAACCAGGTTCTCCTACTCTATCGAAATCCAACCCTATTTTTGCTTAGTTGTTCGAGGAGGACCTTCGAGTTGAAATGTCAAACTCCTCTAGTAGTGAATTAGCAGGAGAAGATTGGGTGACTGAAAGTCTCACTCTATTGGCTTGTGCTCAAAGAGAGAGCATTTTTAAGTTGGAGGAAAACCTATTTTAGGAATCCTCACTCCCCGCTTTTGGCACAATCCCTGCAACTACTAAGGAAGATGATATTATTATGAAGCCTCCTATGGAGAATTGTGAGGTGGATGATGATGATGTACATTTTAGATGGGCTATGCAAAGGAAAAGATAAAGTAAGGAAAAGGAGAAAAATGACAAACCTATTAAAGTGGTTAAGACTTACACCACTAGAAGTATGGAAAAGCAATTGTTGGGAGATGTCTTGAAAGCCAGTAAAACAGCTACAACAAATAGAAAAAGGCTGAAAAAGGGTACAATGGTTGATGAAGAAAATGTTAAGGTAGCTGATGTGGGAGATAGAGAGAAAGATATTGATATTAATATTGATACTGCAACAGAAAAAAAGAGGAAGAAAGTTCAAGAAAAAATGAGGACCAGGTCCTCCCAAGCAATACCAAAAATTATTGTTGTAAATAAACACATTGATGTAAAAAGAAAAGTGTCTGACGGACCGAGTCCCTCAGAGAAGAACTTGTTAGAAGAATAGTATGGAAGTGGCTCTAAAAGGACAAAGGTACAAAAAGAAGCACAAGCCTTGTCAAGAGAACAAAGAAAAGACATTTTATAATATAAAAAAGTTTTGTCTAGAAAGGTGTTTGAATCCAGAATATTTGAACAAACTAGAATGATAGAGTTGGTGGAGTATGTGAGACATTAGGAATGGTTGAACCTCTTTGAGGAACCAGTTCCCTCTGTATTTTATAAAGAGGTCAGAAAATTCATTTACACTTTGAAGTTTGCAGAGGATGGGTTGAGTCTATATATTCTAGTGCAAGGGAAAAAGATAAAGTTGGATAAGGAAACCCTAGGAAATATTTTATACATTCCTATCATCAGAGTTAGATCTATAAAGAATCAACAACCTTCAGAGGAATTTATGAAGGATGTTTCCAAAGTGGGTGGGGCTTCTAAAGCAGGTGTGAGAAAGAAGTTCCTGAAGAGTGAGTTCCAGTTGGTGTATGAGTTTGTAAATAAAGTGTTTCTACCTAGGTTAGAAAAGCAAATTGTATCCTCTGCTTTTTATCTCTTTGTGATGGAATATTTAATCAAGTTTTAACTTGTGAGTCTGCCAGCCTTGGTGAATGAACACGTGTACAAAGTTGTACATATTAAACATGGAAGACATGGAATGACCTATGAATCCTTTCTGAATAGAGTGTTTAATCACCTTAAGATTATTGGTGAGAAAGGCGCACCTTGGACTGCTAAGAAAATGTCCACTCTGAACACTCTAATTGGAAATAAGGGTGCAGAAGGGAAGGTGGAGACCATGTCCCAAAATTCAGAGTTGATTGTTGCCCAAGATAAGTTGAATATGGAGATGGCTGAGTTGAGAATGGCACTGGATGTAAAGAAAGCTAAGATACATATGTTTCTCAGATCTTTTTCCCCAGAACCTCTACCTTCTTAAGCCTTCCTACTCCTCCCCATCCTTGTTGTTTTATGAGTATTCCTTGAGTTAGTTTCCCTTGTTTGTCCTCATGTTTATTAAGTATAGTTTTTTATGATCTTTTTGAAATTACATTGTATGGTACCTATCCGGATTGTAATATGAATGGAACTTTTATTTGTGTCTATCATCTATCTCTCTTTTATAGTTGTTCATTCATGTTAGTGTTTCCCAGTGCCATGAGTTAACCTGTTTGTGCTAATTAATTAACTCGATTTACTGTCTTTACCTTTTTATGATGCCAAAGGGGGGAAAATGATTTCCCTATAGGTTGGTCAGTGGGGACCTAGTCTTTATGTAATAATCATGAAAAGAGTGTTGTTGATAGGGGTAAGAAGTGCTGGTGATAGGGGGAAAGTAGATATGTGATATTGTTGAATGGAATTTGAGTTCTCTTTATGATTATAGTTTGTCATCATCAAAAAGGGGAAAACTATTGTTTCATATTTTGATGATGACTATGAAACATTCAGGGACCAGGTCCGTTATATGCTTTAATGAAGGACAGTTGTACACTGTCGCACTCTACACATTTTTGTCTTGTAGCATAATTACTATGAAGGTGCACAGTGTACAACAATAGACACCTTGTCCCATCAAATTTCTGCCAAGATTCCTACACTCCTATATAAACAAATTTAGTTTTTGCATCTGATATTTCTCGTGGATGCAGCAAAAATCCTTGGGCTCAAGATCTTAGAAAGCCATTGCTCTTTATTTTTATCATTTTTGAGTCATGTTCTTGAAACTGATTTACTCCAGTGCTGTGAGTAAAGTTTTCTCTTCATTTTTTTGTGTTCGGTTTTCTTAGGTAGAATTACCTAAGATGAGTTGGCTAAAGTTAGTCGTGCCAAAAAAGATTCACTTTAGCTTCTAGCTCGCTTAGCTTAGTGTAGTTTGCTTGCAAGACTTTCGATAGCTGGCTCGGCCGAACGGACAGTACCATGCAGCTGCTTCAAAGACAACGTGATTCTCATTGGTCAGATGACCAAGATATTGGTGAATACCACATATGATCAAGAAAATAGTACCTATAATCACATGAAAACCATGAAATTCAGTTGCTAAGAAAAAGGTAGAACCATAAATACTATCCAAAAGAGTGAAGGGTGCTTGATAATATTCCATTCCTTGAAAGCCTGTGAATGGCATAACCAAATTCTTTATATATATTATATATTATTTATATATTTAGAATATATGAATATATAATATGAGTATTCTCTTTTACAAAGATCTTCCCTTGTTTCTTGATAGCCAAAATTCTTATCCCGGGGCACGACATTTTGAGTTGTCCCATTCCCCTTCGACCAGTCGTAAAAGGAGAAGAACTGAGAGAGTATTCTATGCGCAGATTGACTTGTTGCTTTCTTTCTTTGAGGACTCTTTTGTAATAGCTTGATGAGATGAACCAACAAGAGATATTACGTTCTACCCTCTACTTCGAGCCCGGCCGAGAGTAAGCTTCCCGATAGTCTCTTCCTTCCTAGAAATAGATGGGTAAGGTAGGAGACATCTCTATTTTTCCCCCGGGAAATCTTTTGAATTCCCACTGCTTAGCTTTCAATTCGCCTCTGACCATCAAATGAAATGTGAATAACCCGTCCTACTCTTCGACCTCTCATTTCGGCTATTCAACCTCTTCTGAATACATATTCCAAATACCCCAGACTCCCCTAATGGATAAGAGAACTAGTCCGTTATGATAGCTTTCCCTCGGTTCACTTCTGCTAAGGCAGTAGCTTCGGGCAAGTAGACTAACTGATATGAGATTGAGCGAGGAAATGACAAAGCCAAGGCTAACTCTCTCTCCTGCGCTAGTTAATCAGTCTTGCACCTCTATTGAGTAATGCCTGAGTCGCAGCATCAAGGTCTGAGCCAAATTGAGCAAGGGCGGCCACTTCGTGATATTGTGCCAATTCCAGTTTTGAACTACCACAGACTTGTTTCATAGTTTTCAACTGAGCGACAGACCCGACGCGACTGAAAGATAAGCCGACGTTAATAGCAGGTCTAATTTCGCGATAAAAGAGCTCTGTTTCCAAAAAGATTTGTCCATCAGTAATGGGGATCACATTGGTGGGAATATAGGCCAATACGTCTCCAGCTTGTGTTTTAATGACGGGTAAGGCGGTCAAGCTACCTGCGCCTGTCTAGTCCGATCGTTTAGCCGCTCTTTCTAAGAGACGGGAATGTAAATAGAAACCACTCGTGCAGTGGGTGTATGGGCTAGCCCATGGTGCGGTCAGCTATGATATACTCAACTTCTTCTTTAGTAGGTTTATCTATAACATCTGGTGGTGCCCTCGTGGGCACGTTCCACCGTTTTTTTTTTAATCTGCCTCAAGCCCCAACCCTACCGCCAAAAAGCCGTTTGTATAGTGCAGGAGCGCTCACATTTTTTTGCTTACTCTTTCACTTTCATTTCAAAATCTGGCTCACTCCCGGCTACGGTTTGGACCTTTCGCCTGCTTAGAAGTGGATTCAAACCACTGATACAAGGATTTTCAGTCCTTTACTCTAACCAGCGAAAGCTAGTCTATCAGAATGAGAAAGAGAGGGAGTGAGATTTTAGGTTTCATTAGGGTAGACTGAAGACCAAGCCAATCTCGAAACTCAAAGGAACGTACCCACGGTAAATGCTGGGTAGCCAAGTATGGAGCGGATAACTGCTGAAAGCATCTAAGTAGTAAGCCCACCCCAAGATGAGTGCTCTCCTATTCTGACTTCCCCAGATCTTCCGGTAGCATAGCTAAGACAGCGACGGGTTCTCTGCCCCTACGGGGATGGAGCGACAGAAGTTTTTTTGATAATTCAATAGAAGGCCATGGCGAGACGATCCGTTTATCATTTTCTTCTTTATATGATATTTTTTGTTAGATGAAAAGAGGGCTCCGGTAACCAATTGACGTCGAAACTTTGTACTTCACTTCTGCTTCCTTCCTAGGTATATTCCTACCCTACCTATCGAAATGAAAAAAAAGTCCCCTTTACCGGGCACGAAATCATTCTCAAAAGTGTATTTACAGGTACCAAACGCTTATCCATTCTAAAAAGGTTGGAATTAAAAACAAATTTCGAAAGCCTAGGAAACCGCTTTCGTTACTTCACTTCTATGCTTCCGTTCCCCACCCCTTATTAGTATAGTTACGAAAAGTATAGTTCCCAATTGGCTATTCGGTATATTGATAGTTCCAGGGAAAAGCGGATAAGATGCGGTATCGGGACTAGTGATGTACGAATTACGAAAGCGCTGTTTTCATCTCGGAGAGAAGTAAGACAGAATTGTATGAAGTAGGTTTGTAATAGAGCTATTACATTCCTTAGGACTTAGGGTTAAATCCATTTTGATTATATAATCAGAGTTGGATTTGATTATAGTGGAGCTTGAGAAACCATGTAAGGACAGGTAGTGGTTTTCCTCCTTTGAGCAAGGAGGTTTTCACGTAAAAATCATTTGTGTTAATTTACTTTAAGCATTTACTTTGCATTTCTGTTTTATTGTTACTTATTACTTCTTAGGGAACTGGTCCCTTAGTGGTGGTGAACCCTTAAGATTCATTATTTTATATGCATAAAAATTAAGTTCACTAACATACATAACATACTTCACCAACAAAAGTTATTAAGTTCAGAATAAAATCAACAATAACAGTAATTACTATTACAATAATTATGAAGCATTTTGATTTGGGCATGTAGTTCTTTTGTGGTTGACCGTCTTACATATATCTCTTATTTTTTCTCATTGGAAATAATTTCCCAACTTCACGCCTTCTCTTTGTCTTCTTCTTCTCAGTTTGTCTTGGTCAACATGTGGAGGATGTATTTCTTTGTCTAAACTCTCCAAAGAAACAATTCAAGAATTTTTAGGATGCACCAGATTAACTCCTCACAATGTGCAACTATGCATTTTTTCACCATATAACATGGAGACGAGTACTCATAAATCTGATTTTCAAATTGTTCATTATATTGAGATCGAAGAACTGCAATAACAAATGAACAAGGAATTTTATCCAAATTAAAAAATTTACATGTACAAGTTCTTCTTTGAAGATAGACTGACAGCATCACCATGACCGATGATACTGAACTTGTGGTTACCTTTTTTATTAAGCCAATATCTTGCTCCTCAAGTTGATGTGCTTTGATATCTTTTTCTAGGGTCACTTATAAAAAACAACCTATATGTCAGGAAAATGAGAGTGCCCCTAATCTAACTTCAAAAATTATAATTCGTAGTCTCTTTTTCTCTTTTCTTCTTCTTTTCTTTTTTCTTTTTTTAATTTTTTTCTCTCTCTTCAATCTTTAACATCTATTTCTCTTCTTTTTTTTTGCCTCTCATCTATCTCTGGCCTCTACTTCTCTTTCTTCTTTTTGTTTTCCTTTTTTGATTATCTTTTATTTTTTTTGTATTTTTGAAAAATATGGCTACGTCGAATACAAGTCAAGAATGATATGGAAATATCAGTCACTCATTGCATTTATGTTCACCATAATTTATTTTTTTCCATTTTCCTTTTCTCTTTCTTTTCTTTTCTTTTTTTTCTATTTTTTTTTTGTTTTTTCTTTTTTGATTCTTTCTTTCTCTCTCCTATCTCTAACTTCTATTTCTCTTTCTTTTTCTTTTTCTTTTTTATTTTTTCTTTCTTTTCACTTTTTTTTCTTCTCTCATCTATGTCTAGCTTCTATTTCTGTTTCTTTTTTTTTCTTTTTTTCTTGTATTTTTTCTTTCTCAACTTTTTGTTATATTTTATGTTTTTTGTATTTTCGAAAAATATGGTTATGTCGAGTATAAGTCATGGATAACAAAAATATCGCAATCGCTTATTGCATTAGTATTCACACCATCATTTATATTTTCGTATTTATAGATACAATTGTATTTGTATTTATAATTTATAACTTGTGCTTGTATTTGTATTGTATAGTTCATATTTATATTTATATTTGTATTTTATAGTTCTCATCGTATTATATTTTATAGTTCGCGCTTGTATTTGTATTTTATAGATCGCACCATCATTTATATTTTATACAATTCACACTTGTATTTTGAAGGACTATTTTATATTTATATTTTATAGTTGACTACATATTGTATTTGTATTTTGTGGTTTCATTTTGTTTGTATTTATATTCTATTTTCGTTAATACACTTGTAGTTTAAAAAAAAAACTATTTTATATTTGTTTTTGTAAGTTGATCGCATATTGCATTTGTATTTATAATAATTTCATTGATTTTTATTTGAATTTGTAGTTGATATCATCATTTGTATTTTAAAATAATTAAAAAAAATTATTACTTTCTATGAATACTTGTATTTATATTCAATAATACAAATTGTATTTTATTAATATTGTCACGATCCAAATCCGTCATGAGTGGCACTCATGCTACTCATCCTGTGGGAGAACCAACTATCCTCAACGACAATTCCATAATCTACTCTTAGAAGAAATAAGCGGAACTAATCCATCAATATATCATCCAATCAAAAAACAAATCATAAGTACAACTGAAGGCGAAAAGTACTTATGCAAAAACCATCCCTAGGACCCGAAAGTCATCTGTACCAAAACATGTAAGAATATCAAGAAGGGGATGCACCCCAAAACAGAAATAAAACATAAGTTCAGAACTAGAGAACAATGCCAATAAGGAAAGATTCCACGGTAGCCCGGATATGTTTCTCACATTAAAATGTGGAGTCAACCGCTAAAATCACAAGTGAGGTCCCATAGGAGCCGCTGGAACGTGCGTTGCACTGAAAAAAGTAAATGCAGGTGTAGTATCAGCACACAAGAATAATATTTTACTGGTACAGTTATTTGCCCAACCCAAGATGAGAATGTGGACATATAACTAAGTTGTAGTACAACAAGTTAATTTATTCTTAACAAACATACACTTAGCATAACAAGCAACAATGAACAATTAAGAATCAAACTAGCAAGTCAACATATTATCACCAAGTCAATTTTAGTCAAGCCAATCCAAAAACTAGTTAAGACAATTTATTAAGTATAAACATATATTTTTTCGATTCACTCATGGAACTATCAAACTCACCTGGCTCTCGTACATACTAAGGGATATATAACCACCCTTTAGCCATGACTTGGACGGAATAATTTCCATCCATGTACTAAAACTTCAAACACAAGTGTCTAGCAATTTGTTTCACCAAAAGCTCGTGAGAACATTCTAAACAACGAACATTCTATATTTAGCAAGTAAGGTAGGTCAAAATAATATAACCACCATAAATTATTTACAAAGACCACACCAAACAACATGCACTAACAAGTCATACTACAAAGTAGTTAACATGAACATATAGCACAAATTGGATTAAACTACAATACCATCACCTACCTCAAATCAAGCTTGCATAACTTTTCTATCCTGGAGTTTTTCCCTATCGTGCAATCTCCACTTGCTCGTTGACACGACCCAAACTAGGGCCTTATCATAATGGGCAATCTCAAGTCCAACCCAAATCAAAGACCATCCCAACACCCAACCTAACCAACCAACATGTACCCTTAGTCGGATGAACTCCGAACATATAACCTAACAATGTATTAACAATATGGTGACTTTGGGATAAACCTATATCTGAGGCCAACCCAATCAAGTCCATCCACCCAATAACCGATACTAACTACCTAAACCAACCAATAATCGATCCAAAACCATAAATCAAAACCAAGATATTAACCCAATGTGTATGTACATAAATCATATCCAATCCATATTATGCCCAAGTCCATAGTTGTCCATACAAATCCTCTAGACTAAACCAAAGAGTACGTAGTCGTGACATGCCCTATACATAGCCATAAACCAAGTCTATAAAAGACAAAAGTACATAAAGTAATCCATGACATGAAATAGATGCCTTCTGAACTATGTAAGATCACCACTTTAATCCAATAGCTAATCTAGAAATCGGATAGCTAAGCGGGAGGAGTAAAATAGTAGGTTCCTGCATCACGTGGGGATTCAGCCGCCCGAAGATGGGTTAGCGGGTGAACTCTAGTATGCACTCAGGATAAGGATAAAATAATATCATTTATAAAAACCAAGTAAAAACCATCCATATGCACACAACCATACATATATGTGTATAACCATGCCGGGAAAGAGGACCGGGTTTAGCATGCCATAAAAACCCTTACCTGGGCTATATAGCTCTACCATCTTAAACCATCCACAGTCTATATGGGTTCATCTCCCCCTGCTCAAAGGCCCCAGTGTATGAAGTCGCACAACCAAGAAAGAAAACCTGGGATAACTAGTACATCCCCCCAAAATATATAGTGTGACATTATGCACACGGTCACTAGGACCAAACCTCACATCGGCAAATATGAGTTTCCAGTTTAGATCCTTCCGGGACCTTCACCTTCCACGGCTTTGCTACACATCCCTCTTTTAAGCCCAATTGAAACCATTACCAAGCAACTAACTAAGCCATCAACAATTTGTTAACCAAGGCTATTAGTAGTGGTATCGTCATACTGACCATAACTTGCAAGTATTGTCCATAACCAACTATTTATGGATTAAGGTATTCCCATATACCCTTTCATTTACCATATTAAACCACATGGGAGATTCCCATGTACCCCATAAGCATTATCAATTAAGCCATAACCGTTATTCAAACTAATTTCATTAATGCATTCACTTGGGGGATTCCCGTGTACCTTGCAAGGTTTTCAAATAGACCAACCATGACCACCAAAACCTTACCCTTTAAACCATTCCAAACTATTTTAGACCATGCCAAACATTTAAAATATTTATTTTATTTAAAACATTTAAAACATGAAAAACCACCCAAATCCATTCAGGGTTCCATTACCAAATCATACCACGGAAGAGTTCCAATGAAAGTTCAACAATAGAGTGAAAACATTCTTTTAGGTATTTTATCAAATATGATGAGGGCATATCTTTACCAAGACCGAAACCAATGTATAAACCATTTAGATTAGGGTTATCCATGACACATTTGTTAAACCATAGCCAATAACCACACATATATGCAAACCATTACCAAAAACATGTAAAAACATAATTTAAACTAATACCAAACAATATGCATCAAGACCCTCAACATATATTTTGAAAACCACCATTCATGATTCATAAATCAATGTTTAAAACACAATACAAATTCTTTTAATTGGAACTAACAATGAGGGAAGGAGTACATACCTTATACAAGAAGATTCCGAAGAGAAACATAACTCTTGAGCCCCTTTGAAGAACACTTGAGAAACCCTAGCATCCAATCATCAAGAGTGAGTTTGAGAGGGTATTTGAAATATTTTAATCCTTTAACAAGTGTTATGGAATTCCACCAAGGGTCATATAACATGAGGACATAAGGATTTTTAATTAGGAAATGTCTGGACTATCCTTGACTTGAAATTAAAATAAGCCACACAATAGGGTACGAGTCACCCATGCCATTCGTATCCTAGGGTATGAGTGGTACCCCAACTCGTACCCTAGACCTTGCCAAGACCTTATATATTGGTTCCTATATGACTCACACCTCCCTAAATCATACCTAAGGGTATGAGTGTTACAATCAATCATACCCACCAACTATACCATGGGAAGATTCCACAAGACAACTCGTTCAGCACCATACGACTTGCCTTACACCACTCGTATCTTCTTATATGACTCGTACCATGATGAGTCATATCTTGGGGAGTATCCAAGACAAACATACTTCCTAGTGTATGAGTGAACCCTCAAGACCACCCCTAACTCATATCCAAGGGTACGATTGGTACCCTTGAGTCGTACCAAGTCCAGTAAGTTCAAAACCAAGGAAATTTTGCAAGGGTCCAATACTTGGGGTATTTCACTCGCGATCTAGAACATGCATATAAATACATAATTAAAGAAATGACCTATGATGTCAGGATTAATAACTCACAATAAACTCCTAAGGTCAAATTCATGATCATTTCCTTCCCACTCTAGGACTTTCCTACAGTAATTCACCTAAAACTATTAATTTCATGGATAAATTAGTGAATTAATGAAAGGCAAGGGTAAATTAAGTGTTAATAATCAAAACCATTAAATTATTTCTTAATTTCCCCCCTTACACTAACTATTACCAAAATACACCCTGAAATCCTCTCTGAACTTCATGAATTAAAAATTCTAAGGCTTAATATTTAATACAAATTAACGGGGATGAATTTCTTATCTTAACAAAGGCAAACGAAGAAAATCTAGTGTGTTTCTTCCTAAATCACTCTTTCTTTGCCTCAAAACAAGTTTTTAAAAAATAAATCATTTTGAAAAAATATTTTTATAAATCTACGATTTCACCGTTGTAGAAGTACCTAACCACTATAGTGGTGCCAACCGTCTTTTGACTGCGGTTATAGCAAAAATTTCTCCGCAATAGTGCTTGACCTTATAGTGGGTTGATAGAATAGATTATTCTTCTTCGCCCAAAAATTCTACTTTTTGCAATACACCTTAAATTTGGAACATTCCAAATAGTGTCCATTATGCTAGGATCAATTTCGGGAGTTCTACTTACCCAAATTTGATTTCATAAATTTCTACAGATTTCTTATCGTCTTTGTTTTATCCCTTTTAGGTTCGAAGGGTTGGAAAATACTTGGTTTTGACTATTTAAACCATTTCAAAAAAAAATTCAAAATCTTAAAGAAAAATTTGAAATAATTTAAGAAATTTCAGAGTCGCCACTTAATTTATTTGAAAAGAAATTTAGAAAACTTTTTAAAGAAAATTTTAAGTCTTAAAATAGAAAAAGACTATTTTTCAAGAAAATTCCAGGTAAGAGGTTCTTATTAACGTTTTAGGAAGATTTTTAAGGTACCTAAAACGTCCACTAGATTGCGGTTATCCGAGCTATTTGAAAACAACTCTTTGACTAACTTTAAAAAGGAAAGATGATTTTTGAAAGGAAATCGATTAAGGAAAAAATTTTATTTTCAAGATTTGTGCAAAATAATTTTTGACGACTTAGCGAGGATTTTTAACTAAGTCTAAGAAAATTAAAAAAAAAACTACCATATAAAGGGAAAAGGGGGAGACTAAAAGGCTTCGTCCATTAGGCCCAAATCCATAAACTCTGTCCTAAGCTAATTTGGGTGTTAATCTAAATACTTGTGCTTTTGGCCCATAACCTGTCTTAAACTATCTTTTTGGACCTTTCGGGCCCAAATTCTACTTCACCTGTATTAGATTACAACTTTGGCATCGACGCCCAAAAAGAATGAATAAACAAATAAATAAATAAAACAATAATAAAAGTTGAGACTTTTAAGTCTCCAAATCCCCACAACTTCATCAGTGGGTTCTTGATCCATTTTTCTTTCTCCCTCTATAGTAACTCCTTTCGGGAGTCAATCTTGAGATGGTTGACTCGAAAAGGTGGGCCTCATTGACCCATTATAAAATGCAAAAGAGATGGAGTCCATTTGGACTCGAGACATTTTTTCTTTTTTTGGAGCAGTAAAAAAGAGACTTCAAGCTTTCCTTGGAGTCTTGATCACCACCGGAAAGCAATCTTTCAATAACTCCAATTAGCCTACCGCTTAAAAAAATTTAACTCTTCGCTCCGAAGTTTTTTCACTGTTTGAGACTTTTCTCTCTATCAAAATAAGGGTAATATTTATATGAAGAAATGGGGATTCAATTCTTTGAATCCACCAATATGAGAGAAAGAATTTAGGGGTGTTTTGGGAATTTAAAATTAAGTATAACGTTTGTTGGAGGATAAGGTGAGGTGGAATTGTACAATCTAATACAAATTAGAATTTCAAAAATGGAAAAAGAATAGGGTTGAGGTGGAATTGTACAATCTAGTACAAATTTTGAATTTCAAAAATTAAAAAAGAATAAGGTGAAGGTGAAATTGTACAATCTAGTATAAATTTTGAAATTCAAACGAAAAAAAAGGATAATGTTGAGGTGAAATTGTATAATTTAGTACAAAATTTGAATTTCAAATTTGAATTTTTGGGATTAAGATTGAGTATTAGAGGAAGATTTGGTGGTTGATGCGTTTATTGAGATTAGGATTTAATAAATGGCTCTAAATCATAGTTTTAGTCAATTTCATTTTAATTAAAATCATATTGAAACTCAATTGGTCAATTGCATTGCAATTATGGCCAAATTTATTTCAATTATGACCAAATTCAATAAATTGACTAAAATTTAAATAAGATCCGATACAAATTATTTACCGGTTTAATTTCGAGATTCTTGATTAGATAAAACCAAATAAATTATTTTTTTGAGAATAAATTATATTTGAATCAAGATTTTATCCATTTGAATTAATTTTCAAGCTTAATCTCAATAAAAGTCGAATTTTGATAAAAATGTTCATTTTAAGTAACAAAATTTATACAATTTCGTATATGTAAATATAAAAATGTATAATCGTCACTTAAATGTCAAAATTAACTCAAATAAATATTTTAGAGAGCATTATCCGAATGAAATAAACATTTCCATTTTTTAAAAAATCAAAGAAACTCATGATTAAATTTAGTAATGAAGGGAAAAAATAAGGTGTCAACAACTGCCCCCACCCTTTGGGTAGGGTGGATACAAGTAACCCTGGGTAAAGGGAGTTTTTTTCGACCACATATTCATTTTTGAAAGAGATTGGTTTTCACACGAGTTACACGGAGTTATGGCCGGACCCCGGTGTTGGATTTCCTACATATCCTAGGTTACATGAGAACTCGAGCCACTTGTAGTTCATAACGCTTGATTTTAAGCACGAATCTTACAGAATTCACAAGCTATCCTAATTTTAAATTTTAGTAACGTTGAAAAGTTAGAGAATAAGCGGATTGATGTAAGACCCCGCAAAATTTCTAAGCTTAATTCATCCTTTTAGGCTTGTCAAGGGGTCTCAAACTTAGAAAATTCTAGCTAAGTTCCCAAACTTAGTTTATTTTTGGCCTTCAAAAGTTGGCAATCTCATTTCGTGACCTTAATGTCCCTTAATGGCCCATATTTTTGTTGATTTATGATCAGAGAGGTCGATAGGTATTTTCGAACAAGTTTAAGATTTTTTGAAACTCATTTAGACCACATTTGGTGTCCCAAAACAGTGGACCAATGCGATATTAGTGTGTCGCGCCGCCTATCGCGTTGGTTAACATTGTTGCAGGGACTGCCAGTAAAAATAATTAAGGCTTGGCACGATCGTGGCATGATGCATCGGGTAGCGTGTTGATGCCATCGACACGACGCATCACCAATCGCGTCGATGCCCAGTTTTTAGTCATTAAATGTCCGTTTTTTTAAGTTCAAAAGAGTCAATTTGCCACCCCAATATAAGCCTATAACACGAGATTCAACTAGGTTTTCACCAAAATAAAGTTGTTTCTCTTAAATTCCCTCAAGAATAAGTCTAGGATTTTCAATTGAAGGTTCTAATCCACGAGATTCCACCGTTAATCTTCAAGAAACTTCCATCTAAGGTATGTTAAGTTTTGATTCATGGGTTCCTATCACCCATGAAGCTCAAGAAACCATATCAAAAATATAAATTTTGAATTCCATGTTATGAATTGAATCATATCCATGTCTATGTTGTTGTATGATTACCAAGTTAAAATCTTTAATAAATATAATGAAATTATGTTAGCATGTGGTTATAATTCTTGCATTTGAAGTTAAAGATGTTGCCATGATGTATTATTTTAATGTTTATGCCTAAGCCTCAAGTTATGCATGCAAGGTGGTTGTTAAAATGCCTAAGAGAATAATAATTATGCCTTATGACTCAATAGTGACCAAATTGATGAATCCATGCTTTATCCTTATGTTCACAATGACCTCCATGTTATTATCATGCATTGTAATGGTTTGGTGGAATTCTCATGAGATTAGACGTACGAAATTATGACATGTTTATATGTATTTCTATTCATGTGTAAGCTTATGACATACAAATACTTTATGAAAATCCCCAACGTTTGTACTATGAATTGTTGACTATGGTCATGTGTTCAAGAAGTATCATGTCTTGTCAGTATCATGATATCGAGTTCTGGGGGTACTTGTACCTGACAACTTAGTTGTGTGCCTAGAGTCAATGTCAGTTTCAAGATAATCTCAGTCACGCCATGATCAGTAGTATTCTCGGTCAGTTTCAAAACTCAGTCGAATTCAGTCAGTTACATGACTCTGGAAAAACACCCTATAGACTCTTCTGACAACCACAAAGTCTCCTACCAGGGTAGAAATAGTAAAAGAGTCCAACAGACACTCAGGACCAAAACCAAAATACACAGCCACAAATAGAGTCACATAAGGGAAAGAGGACCCCAAATTAAGTAAACATTACACATCATGAGAAAAGAGTTTCAACATACCAGTAACAACATTCGGAGATGCCTCAGACTCCTGATGAGTAGTGAGAGCATAAAGGCGGTTCTAACTAGTGTTGAAGCCATAAGTAGCACCCTTCGGTACGGGAGATGATGAAGAGGCAACAGGAACCTTGTTTACTCCAGAAGCAACTCTAGAGGGATAATTTCACTGCATATGACCAATCTGACCACACATAAAACATTGGTTCCTCCCCTTCTCATATTAACCATGATGATGTAGACCATAAAATCTACAAGAAGGGTAGGATGGTGTGAATTGGACCCCACTAGCCTGAGAATGGGCAACTTGTGCCCTAGAAGTATCACTACCCTGAAAATATCTGTCTCCCAACGGCTTTAGGTAGGGAGCACTAGCCGTAGACTCACTCAACTCTTTCTCTTAGGCCACTTTCTACTTAGCTGATGGCCCCCACTCTATTCTAAAAACCGAGACCTCTTACTCTATCTCTCACTAATCTCAACCTATTTCTTCTTCTTCTCATTGACCTGTTGAGTATACACAACCAATCTAGAGATATTTATGTCCTTGATCAAGAAGGTAGCCTTACTCTCAAGGATCAACTCATGAGACAATCCTAAAGTAAACTTTATTATTTGGGCCTTCATATTAGATACCAATTCAGGAGCATATCGGTACAGTTGATGGAATTTCAAGGCATACTCCTTGATTGTCATCCTTCCTTGCTTCAAGTTAACAAATTCTTCTACTTTAGCTTTCCTCAACTCCTGAGGAAAGAAGCTATCCAGAAATGCACTAGAAAAATCATCCCTTATGGTCGAACTAGTATCCTCACCTCTTAATTGCTCTCATTCCTCATACCATTGGTATGCCATATCTTTCAATTACTAGGCAGCAAACTACACACCTTCTACTTCTAAAGCATGCATAACCTGGAAGATCTTTTCTATCTCATCAATAAAGCTTTGAGGATCCTCCTCAACCTTTATACCCATAAATATCAAGGGATACAACCTTATGAATTGGCTAACTCCAGTGGCCTCAAATAAACCTATAGCAACACCAGTGGACCCAGACTGTTATGACTGAAATGTGACCAACTGATTCAATAGGGTAATGGAGCGACAGAACACATTAGTAACCTCCTCGAGAGGCAACTGAGTATAGGTGTCACCCCAGGAGTTGGATTAGTGGGAACAGGTGGAATCCCACGAGGACAGTCAGATGTAGCAACCCTTGATTGGGTTTGGACCATAGAAGTTGGATGAGCTCCATCCGCATTATCCTCAGACGGGACTGAAGAGTTTGCATAAATATCAAATATTCTTGGAGGCATGATCTAAAAGATGAACAAATGGAAATTAGAAGAATCCAAGACCTTAGACTCAATAACTCAAAAATAAGACAAGAAAAAAAAAATTCCTATATGTGTCATAGCCTCTCTCTTAGAAGTATGGCGTACTACACACCCATAAAAGAGACTCTACTTGACACGGCTTCAGGGACACCCAATTAACCATAAACCTAGGCTTTGATACCAACTTTATCCTGACTCAAACTAGGGCCTGGCCGTGATAGGTATCTCAAGTCCCACGTAGATCAGAGATCACCCCATCACCTAACCTAACTAACATATCAACCACAAGTGTCGAATGAATTCCAAACATATAGAAAGATAGTGGAAAGTAAGTCAAATAATAACTCATATAGTATCTAGGTCAATCTACCAAATAATATACTAAACTATCACACCCAAGTCCATAGTAATCCACAAAGCCTCTACAAAACCGAAGCCAATAATATGTCAGGACATGCCCCTAACGATAGCCAAAAACAATGTCTAAACCAAGTCTAAGACAAAGAGTAAAATACCATGAAATGAATGCCTTCCAAAGTATGGAAGATCGTCACTTCATTGTTGATCTCACAAACCACTAGATCACCTGGTCATTACGCGAGAAAAAAAGAAGCTCTGATCCCTGTATCACGTAGGGATATATCTTCTGAAGATGGTTAGCGATTTGACCACTAGCATATAACTCAGTGATAAAGGAATAACATAATTCCATCAATGTAACTAACTCAAATCATTATATGGAATAACATGTATGCATACATATATATATATATATATCGTGCTTAGATAGGGAATAAGGATTAGCATGAACTTGAAAACATTAACCTGGGCTATGTAGCATAACCGTCATAAAACAGGGCACCCACTGGCTATATAGGTCCATCTCTCCCCTAGCTGAAAGGGCCCCAGTGCGTGTAGCCGCACGAGCCAGAGAATATCCATATCTGTATATGACATTTTGGGGGACTCGAACCTCTGTACATAATCAAGGTTTATTAACACCAATGTATACAATATCAGGGACTCGAACCTCTCATTCATATATCCATTCGGGGGACTCAAACTTCCCGGTCATATAACACTTGTATCGGCTAGTACGGTTTCCAGTGTTAGTCCTTTAGACTCTACTTTCATGGTCAGGCTACGTATCCCATTTTAAATCACAATTTAAAACATTATTTACACATCCACACAACCATTAGTCCAATTACTTACCAAAGGTATGTCGTTGGTATAGTCATACCAACCCCGCTTGCAAGCATACAATATGTCATAACCATTATCATTTGACTTTGGGACTCGAACCTATCATCTATACAAAGCCATCAATTCAATTCAACATTTAGAGACTCAAACCCATTTAGCGATTTAAACCACCAAGGTTACAATTCAATTCAACTTATGGCTAACAAGGCCTTTCATGAAACCATTTACCAATCATTTACATTATTAGGCCAATGCCTTAGATCAAAACACATTCCAATTCAATTTATGGTCATCAATACCTTTACAAAATCATTTATCCTTTATTAACATTCTTATATCAAGCATTAGTTCAAAACCCAATTCATCATGTGACAAGATTTTTCTCCTAGGCATTTTCACAAACAGGTTGAGGGTATACCATTACCAAACTATTATTCAAGTCAAATACCATCAAGTTAGGGTTAACCATGAACCTTTTATTAAACCACAATTTCCATGCACCCACATATGCAAAACCATTACCAAAAACATATATAAACACAAATGAAATATGAGAGAACAATACTCAACATTAGACGTTCAAACCCCTAACCATAGGTTTTAAAACCACCATTATAATTCAAGAACACTACTTAAAATATATGATTTTCAGGAACTAACAATTAAGGAAAAGTCACATGCCTTATTCATGAAGATTCGCAGAAAGAACTTGACTCTTGAACCCCTAGATGAACACCTTGTGGAAACCCTAGCCTAATCTTCAAGAGAGAGTTTAGGGAGGACTTTGAGAGTGTTTTGGTCCTTCAAAGTGTGTTACAAGAGGATACAATGTATTATAAGATGTGTGGTCTTAAGGGTTTTGGGGTAGGAAATTCTCAGAATACCCTCAGCTTAAAAGCTGAAAAATATGCACGGGATAGTACGGTTGGATCCCTCATGTCGTACCCACATCATATGAGTGGTACCCACCACTTGTACCTTGATAAGAATGTTGGACACCATATTCTATCCATTATAATACTTCTTAACCTAAACCATACCCATACAGTATGACAAGTACCCTCAAACCATACCCTAAGCAGAATCCTCTAAGCTAGACTTTGGACATCATATGGTTTATCACTATACTTCTCGTACCCTAACATACAACTAGTATGATGTCTTGTCATACCAAGAATAAAACTTGGCCAATGTGACACTGACCAACATACGACTAGGGTCATTGATCCGTATCCACACCATACAAGTGGTACAGTGCAAGTTGTATGATGCACAAAATATTCAAGAAAATAGAAGGTTACCCTCGGTATGAGTTTAGAAATATCCCAAGAGTAAAGCTGAAACCAAAATATCCAAATTTACCATATGCCTTCTAACAGAGATGTGGTCTAATAGTGGTGGCAATCATCCTTTAGCTTATGTTAAAAGAGTTTGACGTCCCTCTCTAGACTCCGTCCCATTTTGTTGCTAATAAATAGTTTCATGTTATGTTGCGCCCTTTTTGGAGTCGTTCGTACCAGTGATTTTGATTTGAGATTTTCATCCTCTCATATGCTCTCGACAATATCTCAAACAAAAATTTTTAGTAATAAACATAATTCACAAAAGAGGCATATAGTCTTTTTTACCATATCTTCACGTGAGTTGTAATTCGAAAAGTAAAGTTGTCCCCTCATGTACCTATTTGGAGGGTAATAACTTGCAATAACAAACACAACAACCCTCTTGATTGTTGAATAAAATAGCTCTTTTATCGATTGAATATGTTTTCAAAGTAACGACACTTTATGTTGACGGTCCCCATAACCGTGTAAGCTTATGCTGATGAGGCAACCCTTTTGATAACCTATAATGCTTATTGAAATGATAACCTCTTTGGCTATTGACAATGATTCTTTTATATGACCTTGGGGTAAGTCTTGCGCTTCTTTTGTATCGATACGACTTATAGATTTTCCTTGAATTGTCAATCTTTGGGTAATATTGCACATCATTTGATATTGGATATGAGGAGACATATAGATATCCTTTGATTTGCTTGCTTTTAAGGTAATCCTGCACATTATCTGACCTTGGATAAAAGATGTCTTACAGATATCCCTTCAATCACTAGCTCTCAGGAATTCCTGCACATCATTCGACCTTGGATATAATATGACTTATTAATATCTCTCAAATTGCTAGTATTTGGGTAATCCTATGCATAATCGATCATGGGTATGACGCAGCTTATATAAAACCCTTGGAACTATCAATTTTATAATCTCGTATATTCTCTAAAAAGGATTTAGTTGTGACTTATGCATAAACTTTGGACTATCAATTTTAGGGTAACCTTGCACACTATCCGGTTAGGATGTTGTTGTGGTTTACAAATGACCCATGGACTATCAAATCATATGAATCTCGCACACTATTCTATATCAAATAATGTGACTTATAGATGACCCTTGGATTGTCAATTTTTGGGAAATCTCATATGTCGTTTGCTTTTAGATAGAATTGTAAAGATATCCCATAGAGTCATGTGTTTTTGATGCATTCAAATGATAATTCATAAAATGATGAGATATCCTTGATGCTGGGCTATATATCCTTTGTGTGGTTAACAGATATAAAATACTAAGACATACTCGACTCTAGATTATATTATCTTCGCGTGGTCAACGGCTATTGGTGCTCTAAATCATTTTCCAAGTCTAGACCTGATTGTCTTGCATGGAGAGCAACTATGGAGACTTAGTTGAATGGCATGATGTCTCTCTCGGCAATGGCATGAAATGAAATGGCACTCTCGACATTGCCCTCTTGGTAATGGAATGAAATGAAATGGCCCTCTTAGAAATGTAATGAAATGGTCGTCTTGGAAATGAAATGATATGAAATGGCCCTCTCAGCATGGATGTCTTGGCAAAGGAAAGAAATGGCCTTTTTGGCAATGGAATGAAATGGCCTTCTTGGAAATGGAATGAAATGGCCCTCTCGATAATGAAATTTCCCTCTTGGCAGTGAGATGATATTAATTGGACCTCTTGGCAATGGCATGATATGGCACTCTAAAAAATGAGATGATATGAAATGGACCTCTTAGCAATGGCATGAAATGGTCCTCTCGATAATGAGATGATATGAAATGGACCTTTTGGCAATGAGATGATATGAAATGGCCCTTGTGGTAGTAAAATGATATGAAATGGTCCTCACGGCATGTCCCTTTTATCAAAGGAATAAAATTTCCCTCTTGGCAATGGAATGAAAAGGCCCTCTTGGCAATGAGATGATATTAAATGGCCCTCTTGGCAATGGCATAATATTTTAATGACCCAAAACTACCCCTAGTCGTAACACGGGGCTTGGAACCACAGTGATCCTAAGCTAACCCATGAACTGGCATACTATTGAGCAACTGATTTATAATATATTAAATAGTTGGTTTCTGCTGTGCGAAAATATAATCATGAAAAAATCTGGGAAAATTTAACACTGATACAATTTACAATCTGATAAACCTGAAGAGAAAACTTAAATTACATAACTGACTCTGACTGACACCTATGAAGCCTCTACTATACTGACTATAGATAGCTAGGATATGCCTCCAACTACCACTAATCAATACGCATGAATAATAAAATAAAGTACATGAAAAACATCTGACTGGAGTCCCCGAAATAAGAGAACTCATCACCTGCTGGCTGAAAGCTGCAACTATCTGATCATGATGTGTGGACTACAACTGGTACATACATTATGAAATAATGTAGCCACATAGACGTATATGTAGATCAGTACTTCTGGAATGTACTGAGTATGTGGGGGTGAATGCAATAAGTAAAACTGATTTCATACGTAATCTTAAAACATGCATGCTAAGTGTAAGTAGACTCACTAAGAGACAGAAGTAAACTAAAATCTGAAGTAGCTTAAAACATGAGTAACAAACATAATTTGATAAGTTGGTGAATCATTATACTTAGTTTCTTAAAACCTTACTTTTGTAGAATAAGTAGAACAGAAGCTGGGATATGGTAAAACATGAACATATAAAACCAAACATACATATACTGAGCTGATCTGATTAACTGGACAACTAATGCCTGGGTGACTGAATGATTAAAATCTAAGAAAAAGGGGTAACCAGTGTATACATAATGAGTTGTTTATAGATGAATATAGACTACTGAACAACATGAGATAACTAGGCATAAATGCCTAAAAATTGTAAAATCTGAGAATGCAATACCAAGTATAAATATAATTCTGATATAGTCTATGAACTAAGATACTAAAATACTGATAACTGAATAACTGATAACTTATGTTATGGTCAAGCAAACCTGAAACTAAACTCTGAACTGAATACTAAATTGAGAATGTGGGAGCTAGCTATAACTGACATGCCCCAATGTACTATCAGGGTCCAACCTGTAACACCGGTTGGAAGGGTGTCAGTATCGTGCCATGGGTACTAACCTTGGTTGTGTGGATCCATAAATTTGATTTCCCAAAGGATGAGGGTGTCATGCCTAACTGGTTGGGGACCCCTCAAAGTCTATGGTGGCATCATAGGTATGAAACCTAGGGACTTACAATAACATCTCATGCCTACTGACGGGAGAGATGCCCTCCCTACGTTCACTCGGTGCTAAGTTTTACTCCCAATTGAAAGACACTGATTAATAAACTAACTTAAATTTAACTGAGCCACGATTGAACATAACAACTAACCGAATGACAATGTTTATGGTTTATTTGAAATCATCCTATAATTACTGGAAACTATGTAAATAGCTAAATTTTAGGTATTCATAACCCCCAACACTGAATGGAAATAAGAACAAGGACACATAAAAGTTTTGAAACCATAATAGGGAATCATTATCAAAAACCCAACACTTTGGCATTTCATCAAGTACATGGAGATCAATATTTCAACATAGGAATGCTTTTAAACATAATGAGATAGCTTGGTTACATGACTAAAACCATAAATTGGGGATTTACATAGAATTCACTTGAAATAGGACATGAGCATTTCATCAAAACTGTAAAGATCTTAGCTTGAACATAAGAATTTCTTAAACATGAGGGAACAATAGAGTTACATGAAAAAATTCATAACTTGGGGATTCATCTTGAAATTAATTGAACATGATATGGGAATTTCAATACTCAAACATGATATGACTCATTCTACTTGAAAACACATGAAACCATAACCCGTAATTGTAATCAACAAGAGATTCATAGAGATAATTCAACTTGAAACATGTAAAACTCATAATTTAATTCAAAAGGGGTTCTTGAGCTCCATGGGTGAAAGGGGACCCATGGATGAACTCCCACATACCTTAAACCCTCAATCTTGGAAGGAGAACACAATTCTAGAAGCTTTCTTGAAGGTTCTTGAATTTGGAAACTTGAATTCTTGGTTTCCTTACAGAAAAAGGAATTGAATTTGTTCTTGGGGGATGAGTAGGGTTTTCTTGAGAGGAAAATTGGAGAAGATGGGCAAAATAATGCCCTAACTGGTGCCCAAATCATGTTATGAATGATTGGGGTGAGGTGGTAAAAGACCTAATTGCCCCCCAATCATTTAAATAAAAAAATCATAACTGCCATACGGATTAAAGTCCCATCACGATGCGGTCCTATCACGGTGGCTTATTGGTTCTGACGAAAATGATCATAACTTTTCGCTCATGTATTGGATAAAGAAGAAATTGATATCATTGGAAAGCTAATTCAATTATCTACAATTTGGTGGGTCTTGAACAAAAAAAATTCAATGTATATCAATAGTTATACACGATCAAAGTTGACCCTTGTAGAATTGAATACCAAACTTTGGACGAATCAAAGGCTCTTAGATCAACCTTATTCTAAGTGATTTCTATAAACATTTTTCACCTCATAATCACTTCACACACTAGGATAAAGATCATGACACATGCATTCAATTATAAATCAAGAACTGGTCGAAAACACCTTCACCTCGATGTGATGACTGTCTCATTTCTATACCCATCGTGACGCGATGCTATCGCGGTGAGGTTGTAGAATTAAAATCCAAACGTGCCCCAATCCTCGTCCAAAAAATCCAAAACTTCCCCGAGACATGCTATTTACACCCCTAAACATTAATTAACTTAAAAACCAATGTCTCGGAGTTGGGAAGACTCGTTTAAAAATCTGTGAAGTTAAGAGGCCAAAAATAAGACTAAGTCCCTAACACTTAGTGAAATTTTTAGGTTCTAAGCCTCTTATGCATGCACTATAAGCTAAACAAAACTAAGAAAAGTATAGGGTGTTACAATATCTCCCCCTGGGAACATTTGTCCTCAAATAAGACTGATTAAGCTGAGAATACTGAGGAAACAGAGATCATATATTGAACATGCATGACTTGGAACATGATTGCATATCTGAGTCTGAAACATGACACATGAATTAAATATCATAAACTGGACTGATTTCTTAAATACATGCAATTGTATGAGAATGGTTATAAGGCTGAGGTAGAAACGAGAGAGTCAACTTATAAGTAACTATTTCCTCATGTTGGATCTGGTTTTGTGAAGAAAAGTTGAGAGATTTAGGACATGAAAACTCAGGGTATTACCATATCTCCTCCCCCTTGGATACTTTGTCCCCCAAATGATACTAACGTGGCTGAAATACTAAGAAAAGACTGAAATGATGCATGGGACAGATACGAACTAAATCATGACTGAATATCTGGAATCTAAAACTAATGCATGAACTGGACTGGATTCACAATTTTCATGCATGCGAACAAACTATCTCTTGGAATGGCCATATTCATGAAACTTAGTAAGACTAGATCGAAAGATAGAAAACCATAGGAACTTGTCTGTCTGACTACGAAACCAACCTGCTGGCTAAACGGACTGAATTATACTGAAAGCTTATACTCAACTATACTTTCCACTTCAAAACTGCACTTCACTTGAGGCTACTTAAAATATTCACATAGGCACTGATAACTCTATCTACTGAAGTCTGAGTTGTATTGAATTCTCTCACTATGTTCAAGCCTACTTGAATCTACAAAGTACTACACATCACACCATAAAACTAGTCTGAATCATGAATTCAATACACCCTACGCTTTCACAACTTCTCATCTCATGAATAATTCCTATTACCACTTCAACTACATTCAACCATTACTAGACATTCATTGACGTGCAATGCATTCATCCACATATATATATAAACATGACATTCAAAGCTATCACCATAACCACATATGCACTTCTAAACAAACACCCATAAAAGCATCTTTCTTATATCCTCCAAACCTCTATCATCAACAACTTCCATGCACTACACCAAGAAAACACACATAAAAATTTCAAATAACAATTACATATATCAAAAACTTGGCCTCAATTTTACTTCACACTTACAGCCTTAGCTAAAGTAAGCATACAACAATCTTTCATCAACAAGAAATATTTTGTCTCTCCCATCTAAACAATTGGTCATCATCACTATCTTGACATAAGGAGAGGTCACTAAAAGGTTAGAATATGAGGACCTGAAGCATGAAAGAATACTATGCATAATTGGGACACTTAACTGAGGCCTGAGGAATAGAGTATCCACGACATGGATTCATCACAGAGATCAAAATTAAGGATACACATGACATAATCAGAATTTTGTTGATCATTCAGAGTGTAGCATAAATAACTGGAACTTAACTTACTGAAAAGCATGAGTACATGAGTCATGAGTTGCATGACCTGAGTTTGGGGTTCATAATTTCATGGAATATGATTCATACTGCTGAGTGAACTGGAACTCCTTATACTAGGAACTGGAAATGTATATGATTCTATGGAAAGTTCATAAATATAAGCTATGATCATAGGGATGACTTTAAAAGCATGAGTAGATATTGTGATGACTGAAAACTTTGCACTGAGATAGTAATGGGTTTGGCAATCATCCTTCCTTATAACTTTTCTACATATACTGGCATCACTATTAGGATCTGAGAGCATGTCCTGGTTGCTTGTTCTAACATCTCCCCCTTGGTTTTAAGCCATCACTGTAAGTCTGTAGACCCTTTTAAAATCTCTAAACTTAACTATAATTACTTTACTCTAGAGTCTGAGAAATAACAATACACATAAATACTATACTTGTCTTGAAAGACTGACCCTGAAGTGTAAGACCCACTGCTAATACTTCCTTTTGAGATATAACTCTTAACTTTCTATAGCTCCAATAGTCATGTTATTCTAACTTAAACACTGACTAACTTAGAATTTTCAGGAGTATCACCATACCCTGAGTTTACACCATCTAGTGCTTCAACTCTTCTTTCTATTAGCTCAATCTTCAGAGATTCAAAATTAGATTCTAACACTTAACATAGATATCCCCAAACCTTTAATAAACCATAATAACTTGCATCATAGTCTACTAATATCACATCATCATACATAATTTCAAATCAACATCTTAAATTCTTGCATACATTATTTCAATCCTACTAGCTCACCTTCCATATAACTAGCCCAGAGATACATAATCTACTAAATTTTGATACCACTATCCCCATTTTACTGTTGCTAAACTTCTGGGTTTGTGTTTCTAATGCTAGGTCATATACTATCATAGGATTCTGATAAGGGATCTAAAAGCACATCTAACTTTAACTCAACACATGATTTTCATGAACATGAATGAAATCCTTCAAACTTTTGAACATAAGGGCACTAATGGGATACTTTTAAGCCTGTATACAATCCTATAACTATCTGTAGGGACTGTCTGAGAAAAATCTATCTATAGAGATTTGAGCTTGACTATTTTTATTGCCTCAAGAATAAGGAAGAGTTGCCACGAATGGAGTAACATGACAAACAACATAAGTTCCTGAGAAAACACCTCTACTGCACGATCTAAGACATGAAAGAAGGGAAACATTTCCTAAATGCCTTGTAGCCTCTTGAAGAAAAGTAGAGACGTCTCTGTACCGTTCCACAAGACTCTACTAGACATGACTTTATAGATACCCTAGGACACTTGAACTCTGGGCTCTAATACCAAGTTTTTCATGACCTGAGACTGCCCCTAGTCGTAACATGGTGCTTGGAACCACAAGTAATCCAAAGCTAACCCATGAACAGGAAAATATTGAGCAACAAATTTATAATATATTAAATAGTTGGTTTTTGCTGTGTGGAAATATAATCATGACAAAATCATGGAAAAATTTAATACTGATACAACTTACAACCGATAAAGCTGAAGAAAGAACAGAAATTACATGATTAACTCTGACGGACATCTATGAAGCCTCTACTATACTGACTATAGATAGATGGGACATGCCTCCAACTACCACTAATCAATACACATGAATAATAAAATAAAGTACATGAACAACATCTGACTGGAGTCCCCAAAATAAGAGAACTCATCACCTGCTGGCTGGAAGCTGCAACTATCTGATCATGATGTGTGGACTACAACTGGTACATACATTATGAAATAATGTAGCCACATAAACGTATATGCGGATCAGTACTTCTGGAATGTACTGAGTATGTGGGGGTGAATGTAATAAGTAAAACTGATTTCATACGTAATCTTAAAACATGCATGCTAAGTGTAAGTAGACTCACTAAGATACTGAAGTAAACTAAAATCTTAAGTAGCTTAAAACAGTAGTAACAAACATAATCTGATAAGCTGGTGAATCATTATACTTAGTTTCTTAAAACCTTACTTTTGTAGAATAAGTAGAACAGAAGCTGGGATATGGTAAAACATAAAAACATAACATATAAAACCAAACATACATATACTGAGCTGATCTGATTAACTGGACAACTGATGCCTGGGTGACCGAATGATTAAAATCTAAGAAAAAGGGGTAACCAGTGTATACATAATGAGTTGTTTATAGATGAATATAGACTACTGAACAACACGAGATAACTAGGCATAAATGCATAAAAATTATAAAATCTGAGAATGTAATACCAAGTATAAACATAATTCTGATATAGTCTGTAAACTAAGATACTAAAATACTGATAACTAAATAACTGATAACCTATGTTAAAGTCAAGCAAACCTGAAACTAAACTCTGAACTGAATGTTGAACTGAGAATGTGGGAGCTAGCTATAACCGACATGCCCCAATGTACTATCAGGGTCCAACCTTAACACCAGTTGGAAGAGTGTCAGTATCGTGCCACGGGTACTAACCTTGGTTATGTGGATCCACAAATCTTATGTCCCAAAGGACGAGGGTGTCATGCCTAACTGACTGGGGACCCCTCAAAGTCTATGGTGGCTTCGTTGGTCTGAAACCTAGGGAATGCTACTAACGTCTCATGCCTACTGATGGGGGAGACAAGTGTCTCATGCCTACTGATGGGGGAGACTTCATCCCTACATTTACTCGGTACTAAGTTTTTCTCTCAACTAAAAGGCACTGATTACTAAACTAACCTAAATTTAACTAAGCCACGACTGAACATAACAACTAACTAAATGATGATGTTCATGATTTATTTGAAATCATTTTGTAATTACTGAAAACTATGTAAACAGCTAAATTTTAGGTATTCATAACCCCCAGAACTGAATGGAAATAAGAACAAGGACATATAAAGTTTTGAAACCATAATGGGGAATCATTGTCAAAAACCCAACACTTTGGCATTTCATCAAACACATGGAGATAAAGACTTCAACATGGGGATGCTTTTAAATATGATGATATAGCTTGATTACATGACAAAAACCATAAATTTGGGATTTACATGGAATTTACTTGAAATAGGGCATAAGCATTTCATCAAAACATGTAAAGATTATAGTTTGAACATAAGAATGTCTTAAACATGAGGGAACAATAGAGTTACATGGAAAAAATCATAACTTGGGGATTCATCTTAAAATTAATTGAACATGATATAGGAATTTCAATACTCAAACATGATATGACTCATTCTACTTGAAAACACATGAAACCATAACTCATAATTGAAATCAACAAGAGATTCATGGAGATAATTCAACTTGAAACATGTATACTCATAATTTAAATTCAAAAAAGGGTTCTTAGGATCCATGGGTAAAAGGGGACCCATGGATGAACTCCCACATACCTTAAACCCTCAATCTTGGAAGGAGAACACAATTCTTGAAGGTTTTTGAATTTGGTAACTTGAATTCTTGGTTTCATTGAAGAAAAAGGAATTGAATTTGTTCTTGGGGGATGAGTAGGGTTTTCTTGAAAGGAAAATTTGAGAAGATTGGTAAATAATTCTCTAACAAGTGAACAAAAATTGTGTTATGAACGATTGGGGTGAGGTGGTAAGATACCCAATTTCCCCTCAATCATTTAAACCAAAAATTTGTAATTGGAATGCGGATTAAAGGCCCATCACGTTGCGGTCTTATTGCGGTGGCTTATTGGTTCTGACGAAAATGATCATAACTTTTCACTCGGCTATCGGATTAAGGAAAAATAGATATCATTGGAAAGATAATTCAATTATCTACAATTTTGTGGGTCTTGAGCTGAAAAATTCCATGTATATCAAAATTTTGACACATTCAAAGTTGACCCTTGTATAATCGAATATCAAACTTTAGACGAATCAAAGGCTCTTAGCTCAACCTTGTTATAAGTGATTTCTATGACTATTTTTTACCTTATAAGCACTTCACACACTAGGATAAAGATCATGACACATGCATTCAATTATAAATCAAGAACTAGATGAAAATACCTTCACCCCAATGTGATGACTATCTCATCACTATACCCATCACGACGCGATGCTATCGTGGTGAGGTCCTAGAATTAAAATCCAAATATGCCACAATCCTCATCCAAAAAATCTGAAACTTCCTCGAGACATACTATGTACACCCCTGAACATGAATTAACTTAAAAACCAATGCCTCGGGTTCGGGAAGACTCGTTTAAAAATTTGTGAAGTTAAGAGGACAAAAATAAGACTAAGTCCCTAACACTTAATGAAATTTTCAGATTCTAAGCCTCTTATGCATGCTCTATGAGCTGAACAAAAATAATAAAAGCATGGGTTGTTATAGATATGGACCTATTGGCAATGAGATAAAATGAAATGGCCCTCTCTGCAATGGCATGAAATGGCCCTCTCAACAATGAGATGATATGAAATGGCTCTCTTGGCAATGGCATGATATGAAATAGACCTCTTGGAAATGGTATAAAATGGACCTCTCAACAATGAAATGATATGAAATGTTCTTCTCAATAATGGCATGAAATGGCTCTCTTGGCAATGAGATGATATGAAATGTCCCTCTCGATAGTGGTCGAAAATGGCCCTTTCGGCAATGTAGTGATATAAAATATCTCTCTCGGCAATGAGATGATATGAAATGGCCCTCCTGGTAATGGCATAAAATGGACCTCCCAGTAATAAGATGATATAAAATGGCCCTCTCAGCAATGGAATGAAATGGCCCTCTCGACAGTGAGATGACATAAAATAGCCCTCTTAGCAATGGCATAATATGAATTGGCCTTCTTAGAAATGGCATGAAATGTACCTCTTGGCAATGAGATGATATGAATGGCCCTCTTGGCAACGAGATAATATGAAATAACCCTCTTGGCATTGCCCTCTCAGCAATGGCATAACATAAAATAACCCTATTAGCAATGGCATAAAATTGGCCTCTCGGTAATAAGAGTATATGAAATGGAACTCTAGGTATGGACCTCTTGGCAATGGAATGAAATGAAATAGCTCTCTCGGCAATGGCATGAAATATCCCTCTCAGCAATGAGATGATATGAAACTTGGTGATTTAAAAATAGTTTCACCTGAGTTTATTTTGTCTGTGTTTTTCTTTCTACATGTACCATTTGCGTCGCCTCATGGAAAATTTTAGGATGACTTTTTCACTCTTTCTTCTATTGAGTGATCCTTAGATTGTGTCCTTATAGGGCCATCTCATTTGAACATATCTTTACACAAGGTAAATATTTAGTAGATACAAAGTCGTTTTTACCAGCGACTATTTTTTAGAAAAAATCTAAAGATGATAAGATTCCTTTGTTTGTCATTCACAATCTCTTGAAATGAGATAAACAATTCAAAAGGTCATCGATAAATGGATATTGAACCTATCTTTGGGGCTACCCAAAAGTGCCGTTCTTGAGCATTATATGCTTTGGTTTGGTTCCCAATTCTCTTGGGAGTTTTTTTGAAAAAGATTCCCATTTTTTTGTATTAATCCCTGCATCCACAGAAAAATAGTTAGTTTTGAGTGAAACTACTCCGTGTTTTAGTTTTGAGTGAAACTACTTCATGTTGATCTTCTTTGATCTTTTGTTTGCTCCCTGCCATCTTTTGGGTGCTCCATCATGGTTGGACTTCCACCCTGGCTCATTGTTCTAATAGATGCTTAGGCAATCACTAAGTAAAAAGGTGTGTATAGATTTTCAAAAATAGTCTTACTTTTAAAAAATTAGTTTCAAAAAATTTTGTAAAGCTTTTAGGAAATCATTGCCAGTCATGTCATGTACTAGCTCAATAAACATCTTCCACTTAAGGCTCGACTATATTCGACATCCGATGGAGGATTTTCAAAGACTCATCATTGTCGTCGAGGTTTTCTACCAAAAGTTTTTTCATAGCTAGAGATTTAGTCTATCCATACTTTGCCGCAGTTAGTGATTTCTAAAGCTTGACTTTGACCTATGGTGTTGGAAAATTTGAAATACAATCTGGTATATTAGCAGAAATTTTGAGGACCTCCTCAAAATTTTTACCCCAGTTTAATGTTATTTGAGATGATCTCAGCTTGAGAGGGTTCGAAGTCTTTGTTGGTCTTCATTCTCTTTAGATGATAATCTTCTTCCATTAAATTTTTTAGATTCCTTCTCAAAAATTCTTCCCCAATTTCCATTTCCTGGGGCAGTATGACCGAGCCATTGAGGCGCCTACGTACCCCGTTGAAGCAGGAATCAGGTCAAACGTAGTTCAGGACTACGCTAGAAAAATATAGAAAATCTAATGGATTGACCAAAGCTGACGTAGGCCGCCTGCATATCTCATTATTAAGAATTTAGGTCATCACGTAGTTCATACATAAAAAGAAAGAGCAAATTCTCTTAAGGAATTGACTGAGGCCGACATAGGCATCCTACGTATCCCTTTCTTGGGAATTCAGGTCAAATGTAATTCGTACCAAGACCCATATTCAAGGTTAAATGTCCTTGGATGCTCTTATCTATCCCACTATGATATAATTAAGGCTTCTTCGAATAGCACTTTGTAGATGACGTGATGCTTTCATTGTGTTTGTCATGATGAAGGGAAGGATGAACTATGTACTTTCCTTTGAGAGAATTGATAAGATTCTTTATTTCTTTATTTTCAAGATCAAGATAGACATCGACCCTAATTCTCTTAACTTGGTCTCTCTTCCCCTAGTTAACCACCTTGGTTTCTTCTAAGCTAGGCTTTCTTGATTCTCAAACTCTTTGGCTCTTCTGCTGACTGTTCTAGGTCTATTATCTCCCATTGATCATTATCTTTCTTGATTTGTTCATTGTTATCTTGACATAACATGACATTGTCAAGTTTTAGATGTTTACTATTTTTATCAAAACCCAAACAAGTTCGATAATATCAAGTAGATAACTAAATAAACAATAAGGATTTTCACAATAGGGGAAGATTAAGAGTTTTGAGAAAATATTTACAAACTCTAGCTATGACCCATACGAGGGTGGTCTATTCTTTTTGAAAAAACACAAAAATCAAAAGAGGAGTAGATAAACTTAAAAGGTGGGTGTCATGCCTCGTCCATACTACCACCGACTTTGTAAAAAAATAACATTTATTTTTTCCATCTACCCTATTAATCGAGGAGTAATAAGTGGAGTGGAAGTCCAATTCAACAATCTTCTCTCCAATTCATGTTCCTTGGTTTCAGTTGTCTTGGAAAAATCTTCCATGATAGCATCATATTTTCCCTTATTCCATCCTCAAGACCATGGCTTATAGGTTTTGAAAAATGACTGGTAGAGTCTAGTTTTATTACTAGTCATTTTTCTTTCTTGCAACAAAGTTATAGTCAAGAGATGAATATTTATTCACTTTGAGCTAGTGAAGTAGCGCCATTTTATGCCAACACAGAGTAGTTTCTATTACCTATAATGTAAAAACAACTCACAGACTGACGTGTTAGATTTTGTAAGTAATAACAATGCAAGATAATTGTAAGTATTAAAATTTTAGAATTTAAATTTATATATTTATTTGGACTATATTAAATTCAAGAAAATAGCCCAAATAATGTGACTAATATGATTGGGTTAAAAATCTAATCTCAAATACATTGGGCTAATTCAATTGAAATGATGAGCCCATATTTATTAACCCAAGGCCCAAATGGGTGCTAGTCCAGTTTAAAAGTTCAAACCCATGTCCATTGTCACATGAGGTGGCAATCCATGTTAAATGAAATGAGCCACTAATAGTATTACATGTGTCAACATTATGTGGCAATCCAAGTTAAATGAAATGAGTCACTAAAAGCATGACATGTGTCAATATTATGTGGCAACCCAAGTTAAATGAAATGAGCCACTAAAATCATGTCATGTGTCAATATTATATGGCAATCCAAGTTAAATGAAATGAGCCACTAAAATCATGTCATGTGTTCGGGTGACATGTTCTAGCCAATCAAATTAGAGCTTTTCACCAAAAAAATGTGAATGGTCAATTTCAAACCAACCAATAAAATCACACAATTGTCTTACCCCTCCAACTATAAATAGGAATCCTCATAATTCACAAGGGGGTGATTTTGAGAATCAAGAAGAAAGAAGAGAGCTCGTGGATCAAAAATAATAATTTCTTTACGAGTTATAAGTTTTAATCAATCAACCTCAAGACCAAGTTCAAGATCAAGAATGAAGAAACTTTTGTTCAAGATCAAGTTACTTATTTATATTCATCATTCGTGGCAATCATCCAAGTGTTTGTGATGAACTAATATCAAAACTCAAGTCCGAAGACGAAGATTCCAGATCAAGCTACACAAGCCCTTGAATCCAAATCAAGTTCAAGTCCAAGTTCATATTACTTTGAAGAATCAGAGAATTGTCACAGAGATTGTAACACTTACTACTTTTGAAATTAAATATTATATTTTGTTACTTAAATTTTCCTGTCTCAATTATTGTTTTCTTGACTCGGAGAATTTGTCGTCTACAAATTCTGGCATACCTAGTGGGACCTTCTCTACCTCTCATCTCTTTGTATTAATCATTCTATTTAAGAATATTAAAATGGCATCCAAGAAGTTTTACTCCAAATCTATTATTGCTAAGGCTACTGACTCCAAGTTTTCCTCTGAGATGGATAACATACTTAATGCTACCATGGAAACTGTGGGGCCCATTACTAGGAACAAACCAAACTTACTAGGATATCAAACACTTGAAGTGTCATTCATATCAGCTTCTGTGTTTAATCTTCAATCTTCAAAGGGGGCAAGATTTTTTCCCAATAAGTTGGAAAAAGGGGAGAATATCGTTGAGACTGTTGAGAAGACTTTAGCTAGAATTAGCCTATTTAAGACTAAGGACCATACCATGCACGAAGATGATCATGCCTTGATCACTAAGTCTACTCCAATTACCCCACGTGAATTGTTTTACTCAGATTTCAGTTTGAGTGAAAATCCATATTTTAATCCTTCATTTTTTATAGCTATCAAAGCGATGGTGACTAACACCTCAACTGTTAAAGAGCAGCTTGAAACTTTGACTAAGGTGATTGAAGTCCTAACAAAATATGTACAAGATCAGGATAATCTAAGTGTCTAGTTGACAGAAAAAGTTAAAAGTGTTATGGAGGGAAGCTCAAGTCATGCCTCTGGGAAGCGTTTGATGGAACAAGAAAAAAGAGAATCATCTGTGAAGCAAAGGCATGTTGCTGATGAACTATAAGTATCTACGGATAGGTTAATCTTAATTCACCAACTGAAGGACTTTATTATGGAAACCACTAAATACAAGTATGACATTACTTCCAAACCATATCTCACATATGCTGAGCCATATACTTCAAGAATTTATGGATTGAAGATGCTTTAGGCTATTAACCTCCAAAATTTCAATGATGGTAAAGAAAACCTAAACCAATATATTGCACACTTTGTTGAAACATGCAACAATGCTAGAACTTATGAAGATTACCTTGTTAAACAGTTTGTCTACTCTTTATAAGGAAATCCATTTAAATGGTATATTGACCTTGAGTCTAGTTCTATTGATAGCTAGGAACAACTCGAACATGAATTTCTTAATCGTTTCTGTAGCACGAGATCTATTGTAACACCCTATGTCCAAAAGTTATTATACACGTATGACTTATCTCTTTAAGTTGTATAAATGACATACAAGTCATATATTGGAGTCGTACCTATGGCAGTGTGAAATAGTTAAATATTATTATAAATATGATTTGATCCTAGAAGTCATCAAGACATGGTGTGAGTCGAATGAAGTTGAGTCATAAAAATAACAACCTACGTTCTCTAAGTTTCTATCCAAGTTATGAGTGGGGGATACAAGTCGTATTAAGAGGTTACTAGTCATAGGTTAGACTCGTATGTTGACCAGTGTATACCATCTTGGTACTTCCAAGCTTACGAATCATGAGGCTAACTCGTATCTTTACCATACGAGTCATAAGGTTGACTCATCATGACTGGGAGTCAATTTCTGTAATATTCAGTTAAGGGGCCTTTTGGTTTTTTCCCCTCATACAACTACCAACACACGACTTATAACCTAAAAAGAAGCTTTTTCTTCCTCTACTTTCAGTCAATTAATGACACTTTTCTCCTCCCATCTTCAATATCATGAACATTAGGGTTTCTCTCTCTAAGTTATCTTTAAAGTCTCAAAGTTCAAGCTCTCTTTACAAGTCAAGAAATTCCAGATATGTGGAGTATATGAAAAAGGTTATTCTTTCATCTTTGTGCCTAAAAAACATGATTTTAAGAGTGAATTTACTTGTTTTGAATTAGGGTCATACCCAAATAACCATATTCTTGAAGTATGACATTACCAGGTGATAGAAAGCTTTAAGTGTATCAAGGTTTACATATATTCATGTGTTGACTTGTAAGATTTATAATGTGATTTGAAATTCATTATCTTGACTAGGATGTTGTTGAAATATTTCAAGGTTATTATTGAGCATAATGTTTTTTTATGAATTTCTATGAAATAAAATATGAACTCTAAGTCCTACGTACAAGTAATGAGTTTACAAAAAGTTTATGCTCTTAAGCTCCAATGATATGTTCTATAACATGATTTAAAGAAAAGCTTGATTGTTTTATCTAAAGATAAGACATAAAATCCATAAATTGTTCATCTTGATTATGATTTAAAATAAAGGAAAGCATAACTGGTTTTCAGTCTTTAAACCCTTATACTATTTTAAGGTGAATTTATTAAGTATGATCATATATGTACTCTGGGAGTAGTATTTATCATCGAGAAGGAAATACAGATGACCGTATCCTAAATTCCTAGAAACTATGAGCCACCTTAGCTTAAGCTTTTTCCCAATATGGATGAAGTATAGTAATCGCTTAAGTTAAGATTATATTCCAATGTCAAGGGTAGAACAACTTTCCCCAATGTGGGTAAGACGTTCGACTCATGGTAGCTCACATAGTTTATGTCAGTTAAAATAATATCCCTCAAGAAAGAATAAGGGTAAAGATTTTTGAACCTAAGTATTATGACTAACTAAGTTTACTCTTATGCATCATTATCCATGTTTTATGATCTTGCAGTCTTTAGTTTTACTCAAGTTTAAGGTGAGTCATTTATGCTTAGCATGCATTATTTAAAAGTTTACATCTATATCCAGTTCTTGTTTTACTTTGCATTCACCCCCACATACTCAGTACATTCCAGAGGTACTGACCCGCATATATGTCTATGTGCTACATTGTAAATAATGTAGGTTATAGTGCTCGTTTCCAGCATCATGATTGACTAAAGTCATTATCGCCTACATTCCGACTTTTAGTGAGTCCTCATAGTTTGAGGACCCAGCTTATCAGACTACTATTTATTGATGCAACTATTTTAGTTATTTGATTTCCATTTATGTATGGGTCAGTTGGGGCCTGTCCCACTGGCTCTCTAGTTTGTAGTAGAGGCTTGTCAGACTTTGTATCTTCTAAGTTCAAGGAGTTTGTTTAAGGTTTCCAAAGTTAAAGATTTATATTAAGTTGTTAAAATAATTATCTTTAGTCCATTTTCATATAAGGGTTCACCGTTCATGCGAGTTGTAAGCTGAATAGATATCATGGGTTAGCTTAGGGATAATCATAGTCTTGAGCACCGTGTGACGTCCAGGGGTACTTTTGGGGCATTACAAACTTGGTATCATAGCCTAAGGTTTAAAGAGTCCTAGGGAGTCATACAAGCCACATTCCATAGACTCTTGATCATAAATGTGAAGTGTACCACATTTATGAGCGAGAGGCTACAAAACGAGTTAGGAATCATCATTTCTTTCATTATCTATCATGCTTACTGTTGTCGCTATCTGCCTTAACTCGTGTTTTTACATGATAGAATATGCCTCTTCGCCAAGCTGACGCACGTAAAAACGGTGATCAACCACCCCTACATGCGGACCCTCTAATAAAATGTACCTCATGCTGAATTTTGGGTTGCCTTTCAAGCATTGTCCCAAGCTGTGAATGCTAATGTTGAGGTAAATCAACAGGTAGAAATGCCACTTCAGCAAAATGGTAACCTAGTTGCAGCCCAGATTTGGTACTTTATGAGGATGAATCCAACTAAGTTTCATGGGTCAAATGTAGATGAGGATCCTCAACTCTTAATTGATTAGGTGATAAAGATTACTCAGATCATGCATGCTACTGAAGAGGAGAGTGTAGAGTTTACATCCTATAGGCTGAAGGATATTTCTTATGATTGGGTCACTCTATGGAAGGATGGTAGGGGCGAGAATGCAGCTCCAATAAGTTGGCAAGTATTTTAGAGTGTTTTTCCGATTAGGTTCTTTCCTCGTGAGATAATGGAGTCTAAAGTGGAGGAGTTCATGAACCTGAGGTAGGACTCTATAATAGTGATGGAGTACTGCCTTAAGTTCACTCAACTATCTCAATATGCCCTAGAGTTGTTATTTGATTCTAGATCCCGGATGAGTAAGGTTTTTACAGGGGTCTTTGACTTGGTAGTCAAGGAGTGTAGGACTTCCATACTGATTGGGGATATAGATATTGCTCCATTGATGACTCATGCTCAACATATTGAGGAATAAAAGTTGAAGAAAAGGGAGAAGAGAAACAAAAGAGCTAGGATCGGACAGTTTAAGTGTAGTCGGCCAAGGTTCGGAAGGGGAAGCCGTTCGCAGTTTTAGGGTCATTCATCAATGCTTGCACTATTTTTAGCAAGTGACCCTGCACCCAGGACCTGGAAGGATCAGTGAGGAAGGACTTTGAATTCCAGGTCTCAGAACAGTATAGTCGGGAGGCTCAGTTATCTGACGTGTGAAAAGTGTAGCAGGACCCATCCTGATGAGTGTTTGATGGGAAAAAAGGGTTGTTATGGTTGTAGAAAATTGGGACATAGGATCAAGGAGTGTCTATATGCTAAGCAAGAAGGTAGAGATGCTCATCCTCAGTATCAGGATACTAATCCAGTAGCTCATTCAGTATGCCCAGTTCCCCCACAGGGCGCATCATCCACTACCAATGGCGGTTAGTTCCAAAATTGGTTTTATGCTTTACCATCCTATCAGGAGCAGGAGAGTTCACCAGATGTTGTCATTAGTACACATCATGGCTTTCACCTTGATGTATATAAGTTGTTAGACCCAAGATCAAATTTATCTTATGTAACTCTATTGGTTGCTTTAAACTTTAGGGTGGGTCCCGAGAATTTCCCTAAACCCTTCTCAACTTCTACCCCAGCGGGCGAGTCAATTAATGTTAAATGAGTCTATAGGAAGTGTTTTATTATCTTCCTCCATAATATCACACTAGCGGACTTAATAGAGTTAAATATGGTAAAGTTTGATGTTATTTGGGGCATGGATTGGCTCCATTCATGCTATGCATCAATAGATTGTTGCACCCACGTTGTGAAGTTTCAATTTCCTGGTGAGACATCTTTTGAGTGGGAGGGTAGTTTTGTGTCTCCCAAAGATCATTTCATCTTTTATCTTTATGCAAAAAAGTTAATATCAAAAAGGTGTATCTATCATCTGGTTCGAGTCAAAGATACCAATTCTAAAGTCCTGACAATTCAATCAGTCCTGGTAGTAAATGAGTTTCCAAAAGTTTTCCTTGAAGATCTGCTAGGTCCACCTCTCAATAGAGAAATAGAGTTTGGTATGGATCTTCTTCTTAATATCAAATCATCTCTATCCCTCCATATCATATGGCTCCAACCAAACTTTAAGAGTTAAAAGAGAAGCTTAAGGACCTCTTAGATAAAGTTTTCATCAGAGCTAGTGTTCCTTCATGGGGTGCTCCAGTATTTTTCGTGTGCAAAAAAGATGACACTCTCAGAATGTGTATAGATTATAATAACTAAACAAGGTTACCATAAAGAACAAGTATCCTATTCCTAGGATCGATGATTTGTTCGATCAGTTTTAGGGTGCCCGGTAGTTTTCCAAAATTGACCTTAGGTTGAGATATCATCAGTTTAAAGTTAGGGAGCAAGACATTCCAAAAATAGCTTTTCAAATAAGGTATGGCTATTTTGACTTTGTGGTTATGTTGTTTTGACTAACAAATGCTCCAGCAGCTTTTATGGATTTGATGAATAGGGTCTTAGAGCAGTATTTGGATATATTTGTCATTGTCTTTATAGATGACATACTAGTGTATTCCATGAGTAAGGAAGAATATACAGACCATTTGGGAATAGTGTTGTAAACCCTCAAGGATTGTTAATTATATGTATTGTTTGGTAAATGTGAATTTGGTTGGAATCTGTTACTTTCTTGGGGCATGTAATTTTAAGGGATGATATTCATGTAGATACTCAGAACACTAATGCAATGAAGCACTAGTATAGACCTATCACTCCATCTGATATCAGGAGCTTTTTGGGTTTGGCTATATATTATAGAAGATTTGTTGAAGGGTTCTCCTCTATAGCTACACCATTGACTAAGATAACACAAAATAAAGTGAAGTTTATATAGTCAGATAAATGTAAGGAGAGTTTTCGAGAGTTGAAGGATAGATTGACTTCATCACTAATGTTAGCTCTACCGAAAGGGTTAGATGGATTTGGGTGTATTGTGATGCTTCTAGAGTTGGGTTAGGTTGTGTGTTGATGAAAAATGGGGGAGTGATATCCTATGCCTCCAGGAAGCTTAAGGATCACAAAAAAAAATTACCCAACTCACAACTTAGAGTTAGTTGTTGTGGTTTTTGCCTTGAAAATTTAGAGGCACTACCTTTATGGCATGCATGTGGATGTTTTCACTAACCATAAGAGTCTACAGTATGTATTTTCTCAGCGGGAACTAAATCTTCATGAGAGGAGGTGGTTACAGTTGTTGAAAGATTATGACATGAATGTTCTCTATCATTCGGGTAAAACCAACATGGTGGAAGATGCATTAAGTAGGTTATCTATGGATAGTGTGTCTCATGTGAAGAAAAAAAGATGGGAGTTGGCTAGAGAAGTGCATAGAGTATCCCATTTGAGGGTATGTTTGCTCGACACTGACTATGGGGGAGTAGTAGTTCAGAACGGTTCAGAATCATCTTTGGTAGTGGAAGTGAAGGAGAAACAGGAAAATGATCCCATACTTAGCCAAATATTGGAAGCAGTCTAGCGGTAGAAGATTGAGGTTTTATCCCAAGGGGAAGATGGTGTACTTTACTATCGAGTTAGGCTTTGTGTTCCAGATATAGACGAGTTGAAGAAAAGGATACTAGCTAAGGCTCATGGTTTGAATTTTTCTATTCATCCGGGTGCTACTAAGATGTACCGAGACTTATGAGAAATTTATTGGTGGAATGGCATTAAGAGGGACAAAGCAGTGTTTGTGGCCAAGTGTCCAAATTGCCAGCAACTTAAAGTTGAACACCAGAGACTGGGTGGTACATTATAGGAGATCAGCTTCCCTACTTGAAAGTGGGAAATAGTGAATAAAGATTTTATCATTGGGTTGTCTCGTACAAGACGTAAGCATGACTCAATTTGGGTCATAGTAGATCAATAACTAAATCAACTTATTTCCTACCTATCAAAGCTTTAGATACAGCAGAAGATTACGCTAAAATATATACTCGCGAGTTAGTAAGGCTTTATGGAATACTCTTATCCATCATTTCAGATAGAGGCATGAAGTTCACTTCACAGTTTTGGTAGTCTTTTCAGAAGGACCTTGGTACAAACGTTAAGCTTAGTACTGTCTTTCATCTGTAGACTGATGGTCTGGCTGAACGTATAATTCATACATTATAAGACATGTTGAGGGCATGTGTTTTAGACTTTAAAGAAAATTGGGATGACCACCTACCTTTGATTGAGTTTGCTTGTTATTATGCTAGCATTCAGATGGCTCCATTTGAAGCGTTGTATGGGCGTAGATGCAGATCACCAATGGGGTGGTTTGAGGTTGGTAAAATGGCTTTTATTGGGCCGAACTCTATTCTTGAAGCTATGGAAAAGTTTCAGTTGATTCGTGAGAGACTAAAAACTACTCAGAGCCATCAAAAATTGTATACTAATGTAACAAGAAGAAAGCTCAAGTTTGAAGTGGGTGATTGGGTATTCTTTAAAGTGTCACCTATGAAGGGAATAATTAGATTTGGAAAGAAAGGGAAGCTAAGTCCCTGATTTATTGGTTCGTATGAGGTAGTGAAGCATGTTGGAGAGGTTGTTTATGAATTGAACCTTCCATCAGAGTTAGATGTGATTCACCCAGTGTTCCATATTTCAATGCTTAAGGAGTGTATTGGAGATCTGTCCTTAGTGTATTGGATATCCGTCCTTAGTTATTCTCTTAGAGAGTATTAGGGTTAAAGATAACTTCTCATATGAGAAGATTCCTATGGATATTCTTGATAGGCAGGTTCAAAGGCTAAGGAATAAATAAGTAGCGTCAGTAAAGGTTCTTTAGAGAAATCAATTGGTTGAAGGGGCCACTTAGGAGGCTGAAGCAGACATGATAACCAAGTATCCTCATCTCTTTTCTTCCATCACAACTCCTCCCAAAGGTAAATAGTTATTTTCAGACAAACCACTTTCTCTTTAGGTATGTTTAACTATTCTTAAGTCATATATTATGTGGTAAGTAATTGGATCCTTTTAATAGATATAAGTTTAGGTATAAATTCGATGTAGAGGTGTTAATTCTTTTCCAAATCCTAGATGAATCACATTCGAGGATGAATGTTTCTAAGGGAGAGATATTGTAATACCCCATGTCTAAAAACTACTATACAATGTATGACTTATCTTCTTAAGTCATATAAACAACATATAAGTCATAAATTGGAGTCGTACCTATGGAAGTATGGAATAGTTGAATTCTGTTATAGATACGAGTTGATCCTAGAAGTTGTCAAGACATGGTACGAGTTGTATGAAGTTGAGTCATAAAGGTAACAGCCTAGGTTCTCTAAATTTCTATCCAAGTTACGAGTGGGGGGCTACAAGTCGTATTGAGAGGTTAATAGTCATAGGTTAGACTCGTATGTTGACCAGTGTATACTATCTTGATCCTTCCAAGCCTACGATTCATAAGGCTAATTCATATCTCACCATAGAAGTTGTATAGTTGACTCATCATAACTGGCGGTCAATTTCTATAATGTTCAGTTAAGGGGCCTTTTGGTATTTTCACCTCTTATAACTCCCAACCCATGACTTATAACCTAAAAAGGTGAGTTATTTTCCTCCATATTCAGTCAATTAACGACACTTTCCTCCTTGTATATTCAAGATTATCAACATTAGGGTTTCTCTCACCAAGTCATCTTTCAAGTCTCAAAGTTCAATCTCTCTTCACAAGTTAAGCAATTCCAAGTATGTGCAATTTATAAACAAGGCTATTCTTTCATCCTTGCGCCCAAAAAGCATGATTTTAAGAGTGAATTTACTTGTTTTGAATTAGGGTTCATACCCAAATAACCATATTCTTGAAGTATGACATTACCAGGTGATAGAAAGCTTTAAGTGTATCAAGGTTTACATATATTCATGTCTTGAATTGTAAGATTTATAATGTGATTTGAAATTCATTATCTTGACTGGAATGTTGTTGAAAGATTTTAAGGTGATTATTGAGCATAATGCTTTGTTATGAATTTCTATGAAATAAAATATGAACTCCAAGTCCTAAATACAGGTACTGAGTTTACAAGAAGTTTATGCTCTTAAGATCCATTGATATGTTCTATAACATGATTTAAAGAAAAGCTTGATCTTTCGATCTGAAGATAAGACATGAAATCCACAAATTGTTCATCTTGATTAAGAGTTAAAGTAAAGAAAAGCATAATTGGTTTTCAATGTATAAACCCTTATGCTATTTTAAGGTGGATTTCTTAAGTATGAGTATATATGTATTCTAGGAGTAGTATTTAGTACCGAGAAGGGAATGCGGATAAGAGTATCCTAAATTCCTGAAAACTACGAGCCACCATAGTTTAAGATTTTTTCCAATATGGATGAAGTATAGTTATCACTTAATTTAAGGTTCTATTTCGATGGTAAGGGTAAAATAGCTCTCTCCATCGTGGGTAAGATGTTAGACTCCATGGTATCTCACATGGTTTATGTCTGTTAGAATAATCTCCCATAAGAAAGAATTAGTGTAAAGATTTTTGAGCCTAAGTGTTATGGCTTACTAAGTTTACTCTTTTCCATCATTATCTATGTTTTATGATCTTGCGGTCTTTTGGTTTTACTCAAGTTTAAGGTGTCATTTATTCTTATCATGCATTATTTGAAAGTTTACATATATATTCAGTTCTTGTTTTACTTTTTTGCATTTACCCTCACATACTCAGTACATTCCTAAGGTACTGACCCACATATATGTTTATGTGCTACATTATTTTATAATGTAGGTTCTGGTGCTCATTTTCAGCAGCACGATTGACTATGGGCATCATCACCTATATCCTGACTTTTGGTGAGTCCTCATAGTCTGAGGACCCAGCTTATCAGACTTCTGTTCATTGATGCAAGTATTTTAGTTATTTGATTTCCATTTATGTTCGAGTCAGCTGGGGCCTATCCTAGTGTCTCTCTAGTTGGTAGTAGAGGTTTGTCAGACTGTGTATTTTCTATTTTTATAGAGTTTTTTTATGGTTTCCAAAGTTGAATATTTATATTAAGTTGTGGAATTAATTATCTTCGGTCCATATTCATATAAGGGTTCACCGTTCGTGCGAGTTATAAGCTGAATTGATATCATGGGTTAGCTTAGGGCTATTCGTAGTCTTGAGAATCGTGTGGCATCCAGGGGGTACTTCTAGTGTGCTACACGTATTATAAGTATGTTTGAACTTATAAATATGTGCCAACGAGAAGATGAACGCGTCATTAAGTTCATTAATCGATGGAGGAATAGGAGTCTTAATTGCAAAGACAAACTTAGTGAGGCTTTTGGGATAGAAATGTGTATTTAAGGAATGCAATGGGGACTTCGTTACATACCACAGGTCATCAAACCCAAGTCATTTGAAGAACTTACCATGCGTTCATTATATGGAGTTAAGCATGTCCTCAAATGGAAATCAAGGACTACCTGTTTACAAGCCCCAAAAAGAAAAAGACAAACTAAAAGTGAAGAAGGGGGTAACTTTTTGCCAAAGTCTAAAATTAAGGAGGCGATGAATAGTAATGTCGTACCATTGAGGCTCACCACAAAGCTAAGTAAAAAATCAAAGTGTGAAAATAACATCGTTCCAGAATAATTCCAGCAAAAAGTTGACTCAAAAGGAAATGCAAGCAAAAGAGTATCCATTTTTGGACTCAGATGTCCCAATAATTTTTGAAGAACTCCTTTAATTTAAACTCTTTGAGTTACCAAAATAAAGTGTCTAGATGAAGCTGGAAGGACTAGTGACCCAAACTACTGTAAATATCATCGATTGTTAATTCATCCCATAGAAAAATATTTTATCTTCAAGGAAAAGGTCATGGACTTGGCCTACGAAGGAAAGATACTCTCGAAGATGAGAAAGAAAGTTTGAATCAAGTATCTGTCACTTTTGGTTCACTTGATCCCATATTTATTTACAACTTTGTTGAAATGCATGAATGTGATGATGTCCTAATATCATCCCCACAAAAGATGATTAAATTTGGCGACTTTGAACCCATCGATGATAGTAGGCCATTGCTCTTTCCTATGATGAATGAAGGAATAGTGAAGGAGTAATCATTAGAGGAAAGACAAACCCTTATTGAGTATACTAATGATGAAGGATGGATCCTGGTAACTCAATGGAGACGTTGTAAAGTGAGCTCACGAAAGGAACCAAGCAAACAAGCAACAAGAGGAAAGATGGTCAAAATAGCCCAAAAGAAAATGGTGGAGAAGAATGTGAGAAAGATGAAAATTGAAAAGAATTATCGTCCAAATCCCCATTACCCAGTGGCATTAGAGGAATTCTTGTCGAGTTGGTTTCGTGGTGAAATATCTTATGTTAGCGTCAAGGCCTTATGTTGTAATATCGATAAAGAAGAGACAACAACGGCAGACTCATCTCCATTAATCCTACATCAAGAACCCTTTAAGTTTCTTTCTGAATTAGTGAACATTTGGGATGCAAAGATCACATTCACTGACGATGACCTCTTATTGGGTGAGATATCACACAATCATCCCTTGTATATGGTTGGCTATGTGCATGAGCATAAAGTGAAAAGAATTATGATTGATGACGGTTCTAGAGTTAATATTCTCCTAGTTCACACTGTGAAGAAGCTTGGAATCTTGATGGATGAATTATCTGAATGTCATCTTATGATTCAGGGATTCAATCAAGGAGGCAAAGAGCTATAGGTTCTATTAAACTGGAAATCAATATGAGAGATATGAGTTCAAGCATATTACTGTATGTGATTGATGCAAAGACCTTATTTAACATCTTATTAGGAAGGCCATGGATACATAATAACAAAGTGATCACGTCCACCTACCATCAATGCTTTAAGTACTTTGAAAATGGAGTCCAAAAGAAGGTATTGCTGACGATGAGCCTTTTACTGAAGTAGAAGCCCATTTTGCAGATACCAAATTTTACTTGAAGAAATATATGCGAAATGAGGTAAATATTGATGAGTTATGCCCTATAAAGGAGGAAGATAGTACAAAGATGAATGATAAGGCAACTGGAGAGGCAAAGGTGGTGGTTGAAAAGAGTCTAACATCTTTTGATGTGAACAAAGTACCTGATATCAATGTGGCATTGTCGAGTAAAATAGTGATTCCAATTATTTGTTGTGTCCCAAAGGAAAAGAAGGTTGAATTACAATCATCTAGGTTGCAGCAAAATATTTTAGGAGGGTTGACTTTACCTATTAAGAAAATCGATATGATCAAGCCACCTTCAAGGTTGGTGGAAGGGTTTGTCAAGTCATCTAACCTTGATCCACAAAAAATATTTCCTGAAAAGAATATGAATGAGGATTTTGACCCAAATGCCTATAAGTTATTGTCAAAATCTGGATACAATCCATATGAATCCATTAAGCTAGGAAAGCTCCCACCTCAAGCATAATGAGGGCCAAACCATGGTCTAAATCCTACTCAAAAGATGATGATAGAGAAAGGGTATGTCGTCAAACAATTGCGTGAAGGTTTGGGTTACAAATAATAATCACCGATCTATATATCTATAAATAGGGTGTGTATCAATTACATTACCCCTACGGATGATTTTGTAGCATCAAATAAAAGGGTTTATGTGTTTGATCGGCTCATTGACCCAAGTCCAAGAGCTTTGGTGTTTGATATATTGGGGCCAATGAAGAAGAAATACAAATACCAAGAAAATGATAGAAGGATGGAAGAACATGTTTATGCTAAAGAGCCTAATTTTCACAAAAGTTGCTCCAATTTGATTCCCTCTAGAATGAGGCAAGAACCAAAAGTCTTGGTTTTATGTGGAGATGTCCTCAAAGTAAGAACTCATACTATAGTTCATACTAAGAAGCGTGAAGAAGATGCATAAAGTGTAGGATCATCATATTACATCACAATGTACGACAAGAAAGGTACTCTCCCACTTGTGAAGATCGAAGATGAGTTCGTTAATATCAACACATGTCATCACATATATTTTAATGATGGTGATCCTTAAAAAGTTGAAAATACTAAAGATGCACCACCTGAACTTGAGGAAGGGGTGAAGAACCTTGTTGATGTATTGAAGATCAATCCTGGGACTTATGAAGATCGAAGGCCTATGTATGTAAGCGCCTTACTGGATGTCGATAAAGAAAACAAGTATGTTGAGTTGCTTATAGAGTATAGAGATGTATTTTCTTGGAGCTACAAAGAAATACCAAGATTAGATCCTAAAATTGCAGTTCATCGCCTTGTTGTGAAGAGAGGTGCTCGCCCTATTAAGCAGGCTCAACATTGTTTTAGACCTGAATTAGTGACTTTGATTGAAACTGATGTTACCAAGCTCATCGAATTAGGTTTCATCCATGAAATCAAGTATCCCACATGGATTTCAAGCATAGTACTTGTAAAAAAGAAGAATGGTCAAATTCGTGTTTGTATTGACTTTAGGAATCTTAATAATATATGTCCTAGAGATGATTTTCCTCTTCGGATACCCGAGCTTATGATTGATGCCACAACTGGATATGACCCAATGTCTTTCATGGATGGTTCATCTGGTTATAATCAGATTCATATGGCACCAAGAGATGAAGACACGGCCTTCAGCATTCCTAAAGGAATATATGTTGCAGGGTGATGCCTTTTGGTTTAAAGAATGTTGGTGGTACTTTCCAATGAGCTATGCAAAATATTTTTGATGATATGCTTCATAAGAATGCTGAGTTCTATGTTGATGACTTAGTGGTGAAATCAAGAAAGAGACATGACCACCTACATGATCTGAGAATGGTATTCGAATAACTTCGAAGATACCAACTCAAAATGAACCCTTTGAAGTATGCTTTTGGAGTTGCTTCTAGAAAGTTCCTTGGCTTTATTATTAAACATCGTGGGATTGAAATTGATCAAGATAAGGTAGACACTATTTTGAAGATGCCTGAGCCTAAAGATATTCACGAGCTGAAAAATTTTGTAAGGAAAGTTGGCATATCTTAGGAGGTTCATTTCAAACCTAGTTAGGAGGTGTCAACCATTCAGTCGTCTTATGAAGAAATATGTCCCCTTTGAATGGGACAAGGCCTGCACCAATGATTTTGAGAGTATAAAGTCTTATCTAATGAAGCCTCTAGTGCTTGTAGCTCCCATACCTGGAAAGCCATTGATATTGTATATTGCGGCACAAGAAAGATCAGTAGGAGCACTTCTAGCACAAGAAAACCATGAAGGAAATAAAATGCCCTTTATTACTTGAGTAGGATGATGACACCAAATGAGATAAAGTATTTACCTATATAGAAGTTGTGTTTGGCACTTGTATTCTTAATTCAAAAAATGAAGCATTACTTTCAAGCTCATGTTGTATGACTCGTCTTAAAAGCAAATCCTATCAAGTTTGTCATATCCAAGCCTGTCTTAAGCAATAGACTAGCAAGGTGGTACCTACAATTCCAACAACTTGAAATTATATATATATCTCTTAAGGCAATGAAAGGACAAGTGCTGACAGATTTTTTAGCCGACCATCCGATTTTGTATGATAGGAATTTATCTGATGAACTACCTGATGAAGATGTTATGTTTGTAGAAATCCAATCTCCTTGGAAGATGTACTTTGATGATGTTGAACACCATGAGGGAACTAGTGCTGGAGTAGTATTTATCACTCCCAATGGGGAATTTTTACCATATTCCTTCACTTTAACATAGTGTTTCTCTAATAATGTTGTTAAAGATCAAGCGCTCATACTTGGAGTTGAAATGGTTGTCGATATAAAGTAATTACAATTGCAAGTCTTTGGAGATTCCAAGTTAGTGATCAACCAAGTTTTTGGTAGTTATGAGGTCAAAAAGCCTAAGTTGTTTCCTTATCGCGATTATGCTTAGAAGTTGATAAGTTAGGTTGGAGAGGTGACTATACTATTTAACACGTCCCTAGGACAAAAAACCAAAAGGGTTGATGCATTAGAAACCTTAGCTTCTGTATTTGTATCTCTGATCAAATGCAAGTCAGCATTTGCCAAAGATGGGTAGTACCACCAAATGAAAATGTAGAGAAATTTGAACAAGTTATCACTGCTTCTGAGGCCGAGATTGAAGGCTGGCGGCAACCAATATAATTGATTATTTATGTTATGGAATTTTGCCAAAAATCCCTTAAAAGATGACAGAAATCCGACGACGATCCTCTTGCTTTCTTTACTATAAAGGTACACTCTATAGATGATTATTTGATGGAGTACTCTTACGTTGTTTGGGCATAGATGAGTCTATTCAAGCTATGCAAGAAGCTCATTCTAGAGTGTACGGGGCGCATTAGTCTGGGCTAAAGCTTCATTTTCATATAACAAAATGGGTTATTATTGGCAGACTATGGTGAAATATTGCTTAAATTATGCTAGAAGGTGTAAAGTTTGTCAATTTTATGCAAATTTCATACATAACCCCCAGAGGTATTACACCCGACTGTTGTTTCATGTCCATTTGAGTCATGTGATTGGATATTGTTGGACCATTACTAAATTCTTTTGGTGGACATTTGTACATCCTAGCTGCAACTGATTATTTTTCAAAATTGGTTGAAGTTGTTTCTCTTAAAGAAGTAAAGAAAGGGAATGTGGCAAACTTCATTTGAGTCAATATCATATATCGCTTTGGCATTCCTAGATATATACTGATGGATAATGGTAAGCCATTTGATAATAAGTTGATGACCAAGATATGTGATCTTTTTGGCTTCAAGCAACGCAACTCCTCTATGTATTATGTTGTTGCCAATGGTGTTGCTAAAGCATTCAACAAGACACTCTATAACTTGTTGAGAAAGGTCATTTCAAAATCTAAGAGGGATTGGCATGATAGAATGGAAGAAGACCTTTGGGAATACAGAACAACGTATCGCACACCAACACAGGAAACTCCTTATTCATTTGTTTATGAAGTTGAAGCAGTTTTGCCACTTGAATGGAAAATCCCATCATTATGACTTGCTATTCAAGAAGGACTCGTTGATGAAGAAAACGCTCAGTTACGCCTTGAAGAATTGGAGTCTTCTGATGAAAAAAGGTTAGATGCTCAACAAAGACTAGCATCTTATCAAGACCGTCTATCTCGATCTTTTAATAAGAAAGTCTGCCATAGATATTTTCAAGTGGGCGACCAAGTTCTCATAGTAAAAAGGCCCATTATCACCTCTCATCGATCTAGAAGCAAGTTCTCAGCTAGGTGGGATTGGTCATATGTCGTAAAAGAAGTATACTCAAGTGGTACTTACAAGCTTGTTGTCTCAAAAGTCTTGCATATTATCCCCATCAATGGAAAGTTCATAAAGAGATACTATCCTTGAAGAGAATAAGAATGCTCCTTAAGGCACAAGCTTAAGCTGCACGTCACTCTTGACCCGTAAAAGTATAAATTGTGTATTGCCCCCCAAAAAAAATGTCTGCTAGGTTGAAAATCTCGAAAGAGGTGGCCTAGGCAAAAGTTTAGAAAAAAATAATAATAATAATAATAAATAAATAAGTAAATTTATTTCTCCTTCAAAACTACGTTATGACTTGATCCTCTTCACTAAGGTACGTATGCACTTGGAGTTTCATTCTAAATTCAGTCTCATTAGTAAAAAAAATCTCATAATTCGAGCATTCACATTTCGAGTTATGAGTTTTCTATCACAAGATGCGCAAAGCTGAAAAGTCAAGAAAAGCAAAACCCGAGCTGACTTCAAAATATTATTAAGAACAATCCAAATGCTCTAAAATTTTGAATTTTGTATATGTTTTAGAGTTGGAAGTCTAGTTTATGGGGGATTAAGTGAATTTCAATTTCGGTACTCCTACATCGAGGTATAATATTTTTGGTGTAGTCATGCAAACTTGAAAATGTCTGCATGGCAGCATTTAAACTTGACTTCGAAATACTATTTAATACGATCCAAATGCTCTAAAATTTTGAATTTTGGATATGCTTTAGTTTGGAAGTCTAGTTTACGGATAACTACGCGGATTTTAATTTTGGTACTTCTACATTAAGATACAATTTTTTTGGTGTAGTCGCGCAAATCTAAAAATCTTTGTTTGGCAGCATTTAAATTTTGACTTCAAAATATTATTTAGAACGATCCAAATGCTCTAAAATTCTTAATTTTGGATATGTTTTAGATTTGGGAGTCTAGTTTATAAATAATTAAGCGGATTTCAATTTTGGTACTTCTACATCAAGATACAATTTTTTGGGTGTAGTCGCGCAAACCTGAAAATGTATGTCTGATGGTATTTAAACTGGACTTTAAAATATTATTTGAAATGATCCAAATGCTCTAAAATTCTGAATTTTGGGTATGTTTTAAATTGAGAAGTCTGATTTTTGAAAAAAATCAAGTAGCTCATAATTTTGGTATTCTCGCCTCCAAATATGAATTTTCTACCTTAAAGACACAAGCTATTGAACAACGAAACTAAGTTGAAGATGAGGCTTAATGCAATATCATCAATGCATTATAAATAAACAACTTCGGGAGCTAAAAGTCAAAAAGAAGTACCCAAAAAGAATGTGCAATATAAAGCCAAGTGGAAGGAGTTTATTAATGTTACTGAATTCAATTGATCAGTCAAAACAGAAGGAAAGAAAGCAAAAGGTTTGAAAACAAAGAAAAACATCACCTAAAGCCAATCTAAACACAACTTATAGTTAAGTAAATCCTGGAGAGAAGCCTCTAATCCTTGCTTTTTCTTTTCAACATCATTCGAGACATTTTCAGTTGCCAAGGAAATATCATCACACTTGAAGAATTCTTCTTCAATAGTGGAGACTTTGGATTCAATTTCCTTAGCTTTTTTCTTGGCAGCAGCTTGGAGAGTTTTCAACTTCTTCACCTTTTTTCTTGTCTTCTAAAGAGATTGGAAAGTAACAGATAGTTCTCCAGATTTCTCATCCCTTTCCTTCATAACAAGTTCAAGATGCTCCTTGGCTTTTAGATATGACTCTGAATTTTCAATTTTTGTGGCCTTATCAATAAGGGTCGACTGTGCTTGGTCATAGGAAGTAGCGAGCTCGAAGAAAGACTCCAATAAATTTTGCAAATGAGAAATGTATAAACCCATTTCGCTCATGTCTTTAAGTACTAGTTGGACCTCATCTGCGAGAGAAGAATCACGGTCCACAGTAAGGCCTTCTAACTTGGTGCGGATGTTAGCCCAAGCTTTCATAACGAATTCCTTTCTAAGTTTTGATACAACCTTCCTTCCATCAAAAATAGATATGGTAATTGTTGGTTGTTTGTGGAAATCTGAGTATGCACCTGTTTTAGATTTCACACTCGAAGTAGAAGTGACCTTTTGCTCCAATTTTGAGGCACAGTATGCTTTTGTAGAGTCTGGTCCCACTATTGATTCGCCACTGGCTTGTGATCTACCGTAATAGAAAGAACCCAGTATGTTGACATTTTTTTGCTGCACAAGAAAAAAAACAATTAGTGAAGTAATTGGATAACCATAGAATAAGTTAGAAAGATTGAATCATTTCCTCTTTGATAGTTGTCAGTGTCTTTGAAGAACTAATATTATCACCCAAAATCTCTATCACGTGCAAATTAGCATTTGACGGTTCTTCTAAGGATGGTCTCACTTTCTTCCAATAACGGTCTCCATGACTGCTAGCGCTCCTACCTTCAGATGACCACTTGTTAAAAGTTTGATGAGGTAGGAATGGCGTCTATTCTTCTCGAACATTCTTTATATGAAGTTTCCTTGGTACTCTCTGCGATTCCTTTGGACTTTAAAATGAGAGGCTTGTTCACAAATAATGTCTCCTCCTCACATTCTTGAGGGGCGTCAGTACTAGAACCCACAACATTCCCAAAAGGTGTTTTATGTGGTATCTAAGGGAGTTAAAAAGGGAAATGTCCAGAATGCCCCCAACTTAAAGCTATAAGAATACCACAGGTGTTCATGAGTCGACACCTTGACTCGTCACCACAACATACGACTCATACCCTTCAGTCGTTACCAAGACAATAAGTTGGACGCCCACACACTATTAACCATATGACTCAATAACCCCACTCGTGTCATAACCATACGACTCACATGGAGTAGTCATACCTAATATAGAACCCAAGGGATTGGACACTGGACAATATACGACCCAACCTTACAACTCGTAACCTATCCTCACGGCTCTTAGTGAGCCACTCGTACTCAGAGCCAAGTCAAGTTACTAAGTTCCCAATTTGATTAAGGATATCCCTAACGACTTGTCACCACCCCTAATGACTCGCACCCTTAAGTCGTAACCACAATAGAAACCCAACCACCATCCACTGGACACCTCATGATTTGGGTCACCTGACTCATACCCACACTATATGACTCGTATAATAAGTCATAGCTAGGACAGTGAGCTCAAGGCTCAGGAAATTTTCAAGGGTCAAAACCCAAGGTGTTTCAGTATCGGTACCATTTCATATGATTCTACTAGACTTGTTATTGTGCGGTGAGATCTATGAACACAGTGCTTTAATACCATCTCTTTCACGACCCAAATGATCATGATTGGTACCCACCCTAACCTATGACGGAAGAAACATATAATCTTAAAATCACTAACTCAACTAATACTTTTATATTGATATATGTTAACCTTATAAATCAAGCTCCAGAAGTATACATGTCATCAATAATTAAAACATCAAACCTGAAATAAACATTAATGTCTCGTAGAGAGCGGAAATTAGCATTTGACGGTTCTTCTAAGGATGGTCTCACTTTCTTCCAACAACGGTCTCCATGACTGCTAGCGCTCTCACCTTCAGATGACCACTTGTTAAGAGCTTGGTGAGGTAGGAATGGCGTCTATTCTTCTCGAACATTCTTTATATGAAGTTTCCTTGGTACTCTCTGCGATTCCTTTGGACTTTAAAATGAGAGGCTTGTTCACAAATAATGCCTCCTCCTCACATTCTTGAGGGGCGTCAGTACTAGGACCCACAACATTCACTAGAGATTGTATTCTTACAGGCTTGTTAAAATGTTTTCATTTTAGCTCGAGATTTGGAGCAATCCGACGTTACGCTCTTCTTGAGTTTTAGCTATCATGAACCTAAAAAAATAATTTTTGTCCTTAAAGTAGAAACTTTGAAATCAGTTTATCTATCCTAAGTTATATGCATCATTGTATGTGTTTTGTGTGTTTAGGAAATTTGAAGTTCATGCTTTCCAACGTAGTAACATGTTTTAGAGAGAGATTTATTATTTTGCTTAATTAGAAACATTTAATAGGCTATGTCTATCCATTTCTTCTCATATTATATGAATCCATTTGCATTTATGTTCATGCATTTTTTTTCCTTTAGCCACTGTACACACTCTATTTGCAGGAGAACATGTATGAATTGTCATTTTAAAAGCATACATGACATTTCAATTTTCATACCTTGGGTGCAGTGAGCTATTGATGTTGAAATTCGATGATTAATTTGTGCTTAAAAGACATGTATTTGAATTTAGTTATTTTGAGTTGGTTAGAAACTTAGAAAGCTATATTGCTCTGCATTTACGCGTTGAATATGGCATTTGATGCTCGACTTTATTTGGCATCTTCATACGGAGAAAATCGGTTAGTTCATATGGCTCTCTCCGTTAATAAAAATATGCTCAAGAAGTTATTTTACTTTTGCTTAGTTTGTAGACATCATGCAAATCATTTGTCTATTTATTTCTTAAAATAAAATTTGAATTCATGGTTCCAAGACACACTGTTGTCAGTGGCCTAGTCCATTCACTTATGTGCACCTACATGCTTGCATATTTTTTTGTCCTTAATACGTATTTTTGCTAGCAGAAATATGCATAACTTTTCATTTCAAAAGAATGTTAAGTAACGCATACTCACGATTTCATTCTAGTCTAATTTTAGTGAACACGAGGATTACTTGATGTTTGAGGACATATTATGCTTTAGTTGTTTTGAATTGATTTAAAAGTCATCAATCTCAAAAATGAGTCCTCGTCTGGTCTTGCATTCTTTCAAGTTTTGGACACTATCTTTGTTGTGTGATTTTACTTGGCTATGTCTATTTCAATATCGTTAAAGAGTTCAATATTCTCGCTAACTTCTTTACTTTCCTTTTATTCTACATGTACACTTCGGAGTAAATGGAGTCTTAATTCAAAATTCTCGTTAATGGAGTCCCAAAAATGAGACTCGACGCTACCCCTCATCCGAGCAAGAACTCATATTTCATACTCTTAGGTCAAACTCTCTAGCAGTCTAGTGCCTCTCTCCCTCTTTTCAAGCTTTATTCTTCTTTTGTAGATAATAATAATTATTTTTTTGCTTAACATTTCGCATATTATTATTTAAAATTTGTGTTTTATATGTTCTTATTTGAATCAGTATGAATTCTTAAATTTTAGCGAATTTAATTGTTCTCTTTCTACCTCTTAAATTTTAAACTTAGCATAATCACTAAGCTTCGACATTTAATTTATATCATTAAGAGTCTTAAAATTTGGTAGGTTAAAACATATTTTTTAAAATAAACGGCCGAGTTTGTTCTTTAATATGGAATAGTGGCTTATTCTTTAGAATCAAAATTAGTTTTAACTAATTTGTAATATCGGATTAATAAAATATAAATCTTTTTGCGGTAGGCAAATTTATCATCACTAAATTCGGAAATCGGCTTTAATTATTTTGGATATGGTAAATCAACTCCCTTTTTTCATCAATTTCAAATAAAATAATATTTTTTTTCAATTTAATTCCATGAGGCGCTTTCTTAAGATTTCAAATGATGAAAAAATATTTTCTTTAAACATTATCTTTTCCTTAATAAAAAATAAACTTTCAAGACATTATAGATTTAAACAATTGTCCTTTTTAGTTATCTCCATGATTCACCTAGCATATACTAATTTACGATTTTATTTATAGTATAAAGAATTAAAGTTATTTTTAACAATGAAGAAAGTAGTGATTCTCTTTATATAGCATAATAAGCTCTTTTTTTAAGACTTTTATTTAAATTAATAATTAGAAGCTTTGTATATCCTTAAAGAGAAATTATTTGAAATAATTATCTTTTGACAATAATAATGTCACGACTCAAAAATGAGGGTCATGATGGCACTTGTCGCGGCGCACCTTGACAAGTAAGCCTATCAGCCAAATCGATACGAAAAGAGAAAAAGACAGAAATATCCCAAGATAAGGCTTCTAGAATGAAGCTGGACAATATAAGTAATCATAAAAATGCGGAAAGAACTTATCCAAAATACCAATCATGTCCAAAACCAGGTGTCAATTGTGTAAGAACTACTAATACAATCCAAGAGTCAAATACATCGGAAAAACAAATACAAAGGACTAATAACTATCTCCGAATACTAATAAAAACATAACTAATATAGAAAGATAGAGGTGAACTTCGGACGCATGAATGTCCAACTACTACCTTGGAAGCTCCAACAATCGCCCGAGTCAAGCAAGTTGAGGCACACTCGAGCTAGGACCTGCACCGAAAGGGTGCGGTAGGCATGAGTACGGTACACTTGTACTCAATAGGTATCATAGGCCGACCAAGCAAAGTAGTAAATAAAGCATACAAAATATACACTAAGGGCACGTCACCTGCAATCAGAAAATGTCCCATAACGGTAGCCCACACCGCTTGCACTAACAGTTCTAATATATCTCATATATATTTCAACATCACACCAAGATAGAACAAAAGTATGTATTATATCACATATAAGAAGAACAAGAGAGAACATGCATATACAAGATCATCAAATACAAGTAAAAGAAGATACGATATATGCATAGATGACAAGTCAATATGCCAATGATACAAGACAGCCCACAATGACTCAAAACAGTTCACAAACAATACAAGAACAAGAAGAACACAACACGGCTACAAGAACACAAACACAAAAGCAAAAGATTTAAATAGATAAAATGGATAGATAGAATGACCAATTGATGTATAAACCCTAAGAACCCTAAGATATATTAAATCTAAGGACCCTTAACACCTACACACACAATAATCACTCTCTTATGGAGATACAAGTGGGACATTACCTCCTCAAGCACCAATGTCTCAAGACAAAATGCAACAAAAGGGATTCCACACTAATGCTACCCTAGTTACAATTTTGGTCTACTCTCACAAGAGAGGATTTGTGGTCTACTCTCACAAGAGAGGAAAAGTCTTTCAATATCTCATATCAATCAAAACTAAAAAAGTAAAGACCTAATAAGGGACTATATATAGTCTTATTACAAATGAGAGATAAAATAACCCATTTTACCCTTAATAAAAGGGGTGGTCATGGGGTGTTGGGAATCAACAAGTGCAGTCCCTAAAACACCCTTAATGAAAGGTGACAAAAAATCGTGAGTCTTCAAGTATTGGCCAAAACCGTAAGTCTTCAAGTCTTCAATGCTCCTAAGCAACCTTCCACATACGAGATTGCTCTATGGTGTACTCAAATCGGCCCCTCCATATATGTTTTTGTGCCCTCAATGCGACTAAAGCGTGATTCTTCATGTATTGGCTTCTAAAGATGTCAATCCAAGCTATGATGGCCACTTGGCTTGTATCATCCTCCCCCTTTTTGAAAAGGATTCGACCTCAAATTCATACCTTACAAAATCAAAGGAAGGACAAACAAGCACAACATCTTCATAGCACGAGGGTTAGGGTTAGGGTTAGTGTAACAAATAACATCAACATGCCAAGGTAGTACACACTTGAAATATAACCATGAATCCTTTGTTTTTAACATGAAAAACCTAGTAAAAATGTAACAAAGAAAGTGGCTATGACTACCAAGGGGAAGGGTACCAACACTCACGGTCAAGCCTCGTTTGTCGTCTTGACCAAGCATTAAGGTGGATGTATAATATTCTCTACACCCCAAAAGGTTACCAGGGTCAAATGGGAGAAGTAGCCAAGGGGTTAGGTCTTGGCCATTCTCACTTTTCTCTAAGGAGCCATCCTCACAATTAGGCATACCCTCTATATCACCATTGGAAATATCATGAACAAAAAAAAGGTTGAGAAAGGAGTTCCACAAGTCATCTTCAAATATAGGATTCTCATGCATGCACTTACTACTAGTTTCAAGATCTCCATTAGGAGTATGCCCTATATAAGAAACATATAGAGAAGAAATAGATGGAATTTTAAAACATGCACCACCTTCTCTTTCACAAGAGTAATCCTCACATATATACAAACCACTATGGGCAGCAAAGGGATCACAATCAAAACCATTTGCACAAGTACAATCACAATTCGGGTTTCCTAAACATTCAAGAAAATCAAGGTCATTTTCGTCCGATTGATCATTTTATACACCCTCACTAGTTGTTGGCAACTCACACACTAACGTAGACTCGCCTTGGTTTTCACAAGGGTCAACTAGTGTGTGAATACTCTTCTCACTTGGTAATGAAACCTTAGTCAAGTTATAAGTGCTAGCACTAGATGGACACAAATCATTCTGTAATGCCCCGATTTTCTGAATTGGAATGTTACATAGTGCTCATGACCCCGAAGGACCACAAGCTAACCCATGACTGATATCTGTACCTATAATTGCATAATATATATAGAAAATGCGGAAACATGAACAAACAGGGCGTAAGGTTCAATCTTGAATAATAAAATATCTGAAATAAGGTGGTATCACAGTACCAAAACAAAACTGAAAATACAAAAGTCTAAATCTGAAAACTCTATAATCGTCTGAAAGCCTCTAAACTGTCTGAATAGGGAGCTGAAGGAATATGTCTCCAACTAACTCCCTAAACTGGAAATAAACTAAAATACTGGAATAATAAATATAACGATCATGTCCTCGAAAGATGAGGACTCACTGTGTCTCTGCGACTGGAATGCTACCGCTACTGCTGGGCTAGAACTCGTGTCTCAAAACCTATGGTGTAACATAAAAAGAAAGCACCATAGCGCAAATGCGTCAGTACAACTGGAGTACTGAGTATACGAGAAAGGTAGGCTGAACATAAAGGGTTTCATGCATGAACAACACTGACTGACTAATATGAATGTGGGAGTGCAAACATACATATATAGAAACTAGGACCGTGAATGCGTGATAGCAAGACCTGTAAGCTAATGTATGGTTTACTGATAACTGTCATGACTGATACTGCAAGCTGATAATATGAAAGACTGTATCTGACAGTCCTGTATATATTGAAATATGAAGAATGCCCTGAGTTCTTTTACTAAGACTGATACTGAAACTGTGGGAGGTAGTGTTTAACCGACATGCCCTATGTATGATGTTATGGCTAATCTGGGGTCCAATCTCTGCCCCGACTGGAGGGGTGTCGATACCGTGCCACGGGTAAGGATAGCTTGTGAGTGACCCTTATCTGGCAGGTACTCAATGAGAACGGTGGGAATCCTAAACTGACAGGTTAAACCACCTCATCAACCCTAATCTGATAGGTTAAGAAGTTTCAACCTACGCTGGCTACGTAGTTCTGGAATACAAGGACTGCTTCTAAGAATCACACCCTGAACTGGTGGGTGAGTTCCCATTCTTGGGTTCACTCGGTGCTAACCTCTACTCCCATCTGGAGGGACTGGACATGAATAACTGACTATACATGACTTAACCTTACTAAATTCCATTGACTGGCGAAATGTTACTGATATCTGACAATTGACTGAGATCATGAGGTTTTCTTGAGTCACATGACTGACTGAAGTCTATGGAATCATAGCTTGAGTTCGGATATCGTGAAACATGACATGGCTCTAGGCACACAGCTATAGTTTTTGGGTACGAATACCCTCAGGACTCAATAAGAGGAAACTGACACATATGACATGACTTGATCATAAGAGTAGAGTCCACAATTCACAATATCATAAGTAAGGATTTCATAATAAGAATGATTCTCAACAAACTATCACATGATCGGGAATGCACACAACATGTAATACTTGCATGGCTTCAATACCATGGTCATTCCATATCACAACAATATCACGAGCATCTCATACAACATATTCAATTCAAGACAATAGCATGGGGATCACATTGAACATAAACTTAGAACATGGAATAGTCATTTAGGACTTATTATGTCATAAAAGCATGATTTCTATTCCCTTAGGTATTTTCATAAACACCTTACATGCACATCTTAGGCATAGGTGGATTCATCAAGATTACAAATATTCAACCACCAATTTCACATATTTATACATTAAATACCACCATATCCTCACACAAAACATACAAAGATCCCATCTTAGGCATCATCAAACTCCAACCACATGAACATCAACCACTAACAACATAAACATCATAATACATAATTTAGAAGATGGTTCTTGAGCTTCATGGATGAAAGGAGTCCATGAATCAACACACGCATACCTTAGAAGGAAGATTCTTGATGATTGACGGAGGAATTTCCTTGAAATTGGATCTTCAAGCTTAATTATGCAACCCTAGTTGTTTTTCTCTTTTAGTGCTCTTGGATGATGAACTTAAGATGTTAGTAGGGTTGTAATGTAATTAGGAGTTATATATTTCATAGGGTTAAGTTTAGGGACGTGTAAGGAGTGTTAAAAGACTTAATTACCCTCAAAATAACTCAAAACGGAGTGTTTTTGGCACGGGCGGCGCTTAACCAATCACATACCCTTACTGTCTCTCACGAAAATGGGCATAACTTTTCGCTCGGGTATTGGATTAAGGCGAAATTGATATCGTTGGAAAGCTAATTCGATTATCTATAATTTGGTGGGTAGAAATATGTAGAAATACCACATTAACATCGAGTTATACTCGTTAAAATATGACCCTTACGAAATCGAACACTAAAACTTGATGGATTCAAAAACTCTTAGCTTGTATTACCTTAAGCGACTCATATGAGCATGCTTAAGACCTCGCAAGCTATCCTATCACTAGGATATTCATTGTAAGTCATTCACTAAAATGCTACTCACAGGATAGGAGTTTTCATACGTAGGAAAACTTATTCACTTCCTAGCTTAGAAACATGCGAGGTATTAGACATTCTCACAAAAAGATTCAATTTCATCATCTAAAGGATGAACTAGTACTTGTGTACCTACAACAAAAGTTTGGTCCTCATGAGACCTAACAATACCAAGAGTATCACAAAAGGAATACTCAAGCACCTCTACTATAGGCAAAACCGCATCTACACCCATTTGGCTACTATTAGCCACAACACAACATTCTAAGTTCATTAAAGTGTAGGGGATAGCATTTTTACCTTGTAGCTCGCATGAGCTACGGCCTTCACCTTTGTGTGAATTGTGGAAGCCCACTTTATCTCTTTGAAAGCTTTCATCACAAGGTGATTGGACAAGAGGAATTGGATTTGGTGGGATGAGTGTGGATATCAATTGGCGTAGCCCTTCAACATCCTATTTGACATCTTCACAAACCCGTTTGACATCTTCACAATGGTTATGGAAGCCATCACATGTGGCATTAAAATTATTAATATCCATGGTACCTAAAAATACAACAACAAAGAAAGACAAAAAAACAACAAACAATTAGCTCAACAATATCCTCGCCACACTCTCACTCCTTTGATCGTCTCACACTTGGTCTCATAAGTGTTGCAAGTCGTCTTGTAGTTCGTGATGAGTTGAGGGGTGAGTCTACTTTTGCCAGGAATACATTTTGGTTTGAAACTCTAACAAATCTTTTCGAACTTGAGCCAAGAACTGACAACGATTTCAAAAGACAAAAGCACACAAATAACGCAAACACGAAGAAAAAGAACACAAAACTAATTTACAACCTAGTAGGTTATTACTAGTTTGCCAATTAGTATTAGAATCAATAAATGAAACTAAGGAAAAACAATAAGAAACTAAGAATCCAAAATTTGAGCCTAAAATTATTGCATGAACAGTAAAATGGTGATGTGGCAGTCCACTATTGGTTGCAAAATATTGTGGAAATCTAAAAATTTTTTCTTGTTTTCAATTTGGATTGGTCAATTCAATTTGGAAGAGAGGAGTTTCGGTTTTGGGAGAGAAACAACAAGATTTAGAGTCTTTCCAAATTCGAAAGGGGTTTGACTTTCCTTGCACCCTTTTGGCCCAACACCTTTTTGAAAGCTTTATGGTTCTTTCCTCTTTTGTTAGTCTTGGAAAGTGCCCTTTCTCCCTTTTGGTAACAACACTTTTTGAAAGTTTTTTGGTCCCTTTCCTTTATTGTAAGAGTCTTGGAATAAGTTTCAAGACTAACAAGACCACACTCTCTTTCTTCACTTACTTAGATCAAACAACCAACTTTGAAGACCTTTTCTTCAACAAAACACGAAGATGGTGAAGAACACCAAGAACACACTTTTTGAATCTTGGAGTCCTAAGGTTCAAGTTGGACCTCCCAAACAACAACACCTTTTCAAGCTTAAAACCACAACATAATATCCACAATACACGTTCAAACCTTGAACCAAAAACCCACCACACATCCAAGCCTTGAACCCGCAACAACAATACCAACAACAATCGGCCAAGGCTTAGGTCCACAACAACAATATCAACAAATTCAAGCTCAAACTTAGATATTGAATCAATGGTATTAATGAAGAATAAAATTAACACTAGAAACACTCAAGAAAAGTAAAAAGTCTCGGCCAAGACACAATATAATTTTGACCAAGACATAAAAATGGACAGATTTGCTTCTTTTTGGATTTTTCAGTTTTCAACACTTTTTTTAATTTTAAAATAACCAAGCCCAAGATTGATCTTGTGGGAACAAAATCAGTGATGGCTCTGATACCAAATGATACGAGACAGCCCACAATGACTCAAAACAGTCCATAAACAACACAAGAATAAGAAGAACACAACACAGCTACAAGAATACAAACACAAAAGAAAAAGATTTCAATAGATAAAATGGATAGATAGAATAACCAATGGATGTATAAACCCTAAGAACCCTAAGATATATTAAATCTAAGGACCCTTAACACCTACACACATAATAATCACTCTCTTATGGAGATACAAGAGGGACATTACCTCCTCAAGCACCAACGTCTCAAGACAAAATGCAACAAAAGTGATTCCACACTAATGCTACCCTAGTTACAATTTTGGTCTACTCTCATAAGAGAGGATTTTTGGTCTACTCTCACAAGAGAGGAAAAGTCTTTCAATATCTCATATCAATCAAAACTAAAAAAGTAAAGACCTAATAAGGGACTATATATAGTCTTATTACAAATGAGAGATAAAATAACCCATTTTACCCTTAATGAAAGGGGTGGTCATGGGGTGTTGGGAATCAACAAGTGCAGTCCCTAAAACACCCTTAATGAAAGTTGACAAAAAATCGTGAGTCTTCAAGTGTTGGACAAAACCGTGAGTCTTCAAGTCTTCAATGCTCCCAAGTAACCTTCCATACACGAGATTGTTCTATGGTGTGCTCAAATCGGCCCCTCCATGTATGTTCTTGTGCCCTCAATGCGACTAAACTGTGATTCTTCATGTATTGACTTCTAAATATGTCAATCCAAACTATGATGGCCACTTGGCTTGTATCAGTATGCCAATACAACACAACATAACACAATAAAGTAAATGCAATATATATGATTATGATGATGATTATGATGCACGAGGTCGTTGCACAACCTCTGGGATCGTCGCACAATCCATGTATACACCTATGGAGCTAAAGCTTCCCGATGTAGGATCAATGGGGTTCGTCAACCCGTATACAATCCACAAATCTCATATCTCCTTTCCGACATATCTATCGAAAAGGGTTTTATAAGGTGTTATAATATCTCTTCCCCGGCACATCCCTCGGAGAGGCTTTTGAAAAGATGTTGCTAGTATTTCTCAGATATTGTCATAGTGGAACCAATGTTTCATGAATGAGTATGATATGATGATACAATGCTCACAACCAATCACAATGAGTATTTTTACAACCAACCATAATGATATATTTTCACAATCATGTGAGCCAATATCCACTTATTATTTTAATTTCATCCATGAATTTCCACATGTCTCATATGTCAAATAAAGTATGAATATAATCATAATACATTAATGGTACCATGTTAAGAATCTTAACAACACAATACAATCATTCACATGTATTCAAGGCTATTAATATCACATAGGACCCCACACAGTCACACATATCACATAATAACTCAATTTCGACAATTACATCACATATAGACCCCCACACGGGTACAAAACATAAATAGACATTTTTCATAATTAGTTCTCGCCCTTAACATGTATTTTGTATCATTATTTACTACCTAGTCCAGTCTGAAAGAGTTCAGCCATAACATACCTCAAAAGTCGAAATCAATCTGTTACACTTCGAACCCACGATCTTACTCTCCACGAATGATCTCGAACTTCACTAAAAATATCAAATATGAAATCTACGCTTCAAAACAAAACCAATGACACCCATATTGACAACTTTCGATTTGGGGTCAAAACGAACCCCTAAAACGGGTTTTCAAAAAAAAAGAAGGGAAAAATTGATACTTTATTTCAAAAATATGTTCCCCATATTTTTAAAAATCTACATATGAAAACCCAAGTTAAATAGAGTCAAAAAAGAGGTTCAAATCGAAGAAAAATTATTTCTGAGCTTTACCGGGTTAAATCTTTGAAATTCGGGTTAAAATTAAGAATCGGAGTTGTTTTGAAGGTTAAATTGATGAAAAACTAGTAATTATAAGATAAAAAAATTATTCAGGTGAAAAGGAGTGAAATTGAAGTTTAAAATCAAGCCCTAAGATTTTTGGGGTTTTAAGAAATTAATCAAGAAATTACTAAGAAAATGGTGAATTCTTACCTTAAATCCGTAAATAAAACCAAGAAATGGGTGTTAATCTAGCTTTTCAAGCTCTCACAAACTTTAATTTTAAGCTCTCACACTATTTTAGAGTTTAACTCCCAAGAGACAAGATGAAAATGAGCAAAATGGGGCAAAAGGAGGTGAAAATATGCTATTTATAGCAGATTTTCTGCAATAACAACTTTTTGTTTTGGTCGATCGGACTTCGACGGGGTGCCCGAGATTCGTTCGGAGTTTGATACATGCAAACGAATTATGCAACCATACTAAATTCGATGTTTCGTACGCGATGGCGATACCAAATTTTCAAAAAAAAATATTATTTTCACAAAGTTAACCCCCAAAACCCGAAATCATAATTTTCCAAATTGAGGATCGAACTGAGATTTAAAAGCTGTAAAATCATACTAAACATGCTAACATTCTAAATTTGATATTCTGGATCTTCTGGCGAAGACGAATTTTCTATCCGAGGTCGTTTCGACCAAATGTGGGTTCCACACCCATATTTTTAATTTTTTAACTTTCCGATCAATAGGTCGAAATGAACTCGAGTGCACCGGGACCCGAACCAAAGGTCTACCTAGCCTAAAATCGATATTCCGGAGTTTCTGGCGTAGTCCTTTCGGCAATCCGTCGCATGAATCAAAAGATATCCACATAAGTCCAAAATAAGGCTCTCGAAGCCATCAAAAATCACAATATCACATAAATGATACTCCCTCCGTTTCAAAAAGAATGACCTACTTTTCTTTTTAATCCGTTTCAAAAAGAATGACCCCTTTTTTTTTGCAATACTTTAATTTCAACTTTCCACATGGCATGTTTAGAGCCATAAGATTAAAGGGCATTTTGGTACATTTGACACAACTTTAATTTAAGGCCACAAGATTCAAAAGTCTTCTTTATTTTCTTAAACTTTGTGTCAAGTCAAAGTAGGTCATTCTTTTTTAATCGGAGGGAGTATCAAAATATATCAAAAATCATGCCAATCACTCCCACACCGCAGAAATATCATAATTCAACTACGGGAGGGGTAAAACAGTCAAATCACATAAAATCACAAATTTTACATATTTCATCAAATTTTTAGGTCGTTACATATAAGGTTGCATTATTTTTTAGGAGTTTGATAATTTTTGAAAAGTGGCTAAATTTTTCTAGAATTTTTCTAATATTTCTTATAAATAATTAGCATGTTTTATTTTAATAAGATGTACATTATTTTTAATAACTTATTCATATCTTTCTTAATATAACATTTGATTTCCTTATCTAACCTAAGTTTGGCCGGTTAACCGTAGTTATCGGATCCTTTAGGATGCCTAATCTCTTCCCTTTAGGATAATTAGAATCCTTACCTAGAATCACTTTAAGTTAAGTTGACCTTAAAATGAAGTCTTTATTTTCTTTTGATCGCTTAGTTTATAATTAGTGTCCTAATTCACCACATAACTAATTAGGTAACAACTTACTTAAATTTATTTAAAAGTTTTTCAATATGTTGTACCTCGATTTGATCCGTGTTAAAATAGGGTATAACAATGTCAAGATTACGTATTTTGTCAAGATATTACCTTAATGTGGCTAACGATCTTACGTTAGCAAATCATCAAACTTAAAGCAAGCATGGAAACAAAATCTTGACGAATATGCACGTGATTGATAGAGATAATTCATTAATTAAGGAAGTTATTTGCTAATAAATTAAATAGCAAAGCTACAGATAAATCACTGTTACTTTTTCTTAAAAAAAATAAAAAAAAGGTTGTTGAAGTGATTGTTTAAAAAAGAAAAATAACAAAATACCAAAACTTCTCTAATATTTATTGTCATACTGATTACTCTAATCAGTAAGTGACAAAAGCACCGCCTTTTTCTTCTTCTTTTTTACCTTACGAAAACTTTTTATTGAAAAGTCAAAAAAAAAAAAAAAAAAAAAGTTGCTCCAGTACTATTAAAGTGGCCTTTTTTTAATGAAAAACTCAATACAATAGGTTGCTATTTATAGAGGAGGCAAAGAAAATATTAGTCTCCTAGTACAACACAAATTCAATATTGATAAATCAAATATTTTTTGAGATAAGGACAAAAAATATTCCTTTTCAGTCAAGAATTCTTATAAAGTTTATCAAGAACTTTAAGATAATAGTTCATAAATTTGCTCGATAATGTGAGCCCCACTTTACAAGAAACAAATCACCAATTCATTACTAGGGAAACTCTTGATTACATGAAAAATTTCAACATAAACATTTATTTACTCCCTCCATTTCATTTTGTGCGCCATACTTTGATCGAACATGAAGTTCAAAAAAAATAAAAAAATGTCCTTGTGGAATTTCGTGACTATGGGAGCTGAGTTAGGAGCCAGAGAAATAAACATTTGCTACTTACAAGACAACGGAAAAATTATATTGTTGTCTTAATTATACATCAAGTCTAGTCCATCGACTTTTTTTAAAAAAAAAAAAGGTTGGACTTGATAAGTCTTGAAGTAGGGAGCATTTGTGAGTATTGAAATTTTATTGAATCTAAATTCATATATTTATTTGTATTATATTAAATTCAAGAAAATAGTTCAAATAATGAGACTAATATGATTGAGTTAATAATCTAATCTCAAATACATTGGGCTAATTCAATTGAAATGATGAGCCCATATTTATCAACCCAAGGCCCAAATGGGTGCTAGTCCAGTTTAAAAGTTCAAACCCATGTCTATTGTCACATGAGGTGGCATTCCATGTTAAATAAAATGAGTCACTAATAGCATGAAATGTGTCAATATTATGTGGCAATCTAAGTTAAATGAAATGAGCCACTAAAAGCATGACATGTGTCAATATTATGTGACAATCCAATTTAAATGAAATAAGCCACTAAAATCATGCCATGTGTCAATATTATGTGGAAATCCAAGTTAAATGAAATGAGCCACTAAAATCATGCCATGTGTGCAGATGACATATTCTAGACAATCAAATTAGAGCTTTTCACAAAAAAAAATGTGATTGGTCAATTTCAAACCGACCAATCAAATCACACAATTGTCTTATCCCTCCAACTATAAATATGGGTCCTCATAATTCACAAGGGGGTGATTTTGAGAAACAAGAAGCAAGAAAAGAGATCGTGGATTAAAAACCATAATTTCTCTACAAGTTATAAGTTTCAAGCAATCAACCTCAAGATCAAGTTCAAGATCAAGAACGAAGGAACTTTTGTTCAAGATCAAGTTACTTGTTCATATTCGTCATTGGTGGCAATCATTCAAGGGTTTGTGACGAACTAATATTCAAATTCAAGTTCAAAGACGAAGATTCAAGATCAAGCTACTCAAAACCTTGAATCCAAATCAAGTTCAAGGCCAAGTTCATATTACTTTAAAGAATCAGAGGATTATCATAAAGATTGTAACACTTACTACATTTGAAATCAAATATTATATTTTGTTACTTCAATTTTTTTGTATTGATTATTATTTTCTTGGCTCGGAGAATTTTTCATCTACAATGATAAGTCAAGAAGTAAACACATAAAATTATTTCTATTCTCATGCGAATTGATCCATGGGGTAATGATGACTCGAGAATTTCAATGAACAAAATTTTGCTCATTTATTTGGCTAAGTGAAATTTATCAGGAAAGTTCAACTCTTCCTCTTTCTGACCTTATTTCTTCTTTCAAGGAAATGGGGAATAACAAAATATTTCAAGATGGGGCTAAGTCAAAAAGCTACCTACGTATCCCAAGAAGGAGAATTCAGGCCCTACGCAACCGAAAGGCCCTACTATTTAACTCTTCTTTTTTGCGACCCTTTTTCTTCTTTCAAGAAGGTGGAAGATAATAGAACTTTTGTATATAGGGGCCGAGCCGAAAGGCTGCCTACGTATCTCACGAGGGAGAAATCAATCCCTACATAGTTCGAACTGTTGTAAAAAAAAATTGGTCCAACTCCACCAATCGCCTCTTGATTTGATCAGTTCTCTTATTGTTCTTTTCATTCCTTCCTAAAATGGTTTCTCATGAGTCCATAGTCAACCTTCTTGGAATGGTAGTGAGAATTTAGGAAGTTTTAAGAATAATTGCGGACCATTCTAGGAGACTTGGAGTATGTTTGGTCGGTCTTTTGTATAGTGGGGTATATTTCTGCCTAGAGGTGCTCTAATGAGAGATGAGATTGGATCAATTCACCTTTGATTCGAATCAACATAACACATATAAGCACATAAAACAGTTCTATCATACAAGCATATTGTAATAAACGCGCATCTTAATTGGGTGACCCTTTTGAGCCAAGGGTTGGCCTAACGCATTTGAAGGAAGTATATGATTTTTAAAATCAAACCATTATCCCCCTAAACCTCCATAGGTATATAAAAAGGGCATAAATGTTTTCAAAAGTTGCACAAAAAAGGATGCATTCTTTAAGGAAAGGAAAAATAACATCAGAAAAAGAGCAAGGTCCCGCGTAGGGGATAGGAAATACTAGTTCCTAGATGCTCTTTTATCGGCCTTCGTCCTCTTAGCTTTATCCACCTCTTTCCATTTGCGATATTTATTGATGATCAAGTGATTCCCACATAACTGTTTTCTACTCTCATGGGTCATTCTTTCTATGCTTATCAATTTGGGAATCATGCAATCGTCCAAATCGATCAATCATCAAACTTTTGTCTGGATCGCTTCAATTCTTTCCTCAATTGGTGTATGATTGAGACATCCTTACACGAAAGCAAATAAGTAAGCCTTTCTCCTACCCCCGAAGGATAATGAAAAGATTAAATAACTTATATTTCTTCAACACATAAATATGATTTATTTGTAATTGAATTGTGACCAATAGACGTTGGGTAGGTTTTCTAATGGGACCAATACTCCCTCGAGTATTGGTTTGTACTACGTTCATGCCTAAAAGAGAGGATTTTGGTTTTGCTCTATCTTGGGTGTCTATCGGAAACAATCTCTCTACTTCTTCGGAGGTAGCGGTATGGATTGCGTACATCTTACCCTCCCCAGACCCCACTTTGTGGGAATACACTGGGTTTGTTGTTGTTGTTGTTGTCTATCTTGGGTGTCTAGAGTGGTTTTGGACCAGGTTCCTAAGCGGACGACTTAGGTTTGGAAATACGAACAGCCATCGGACGCCTAACGTGATAATAAATTGTCATATTCCCAACACTTGATTTAAAATTGAATAATAGGGGTCGGGACATCCACTGTAACGACCTAAAAATTTGATGAAATTTGTGATTTTATGTGATTTGACTATTTTGCCCCTCTCCATAGTTGTATTATGGTATTTATGGGTGTGAAAGTGATTGGCATGATTTCCGATGCATTTTGGTATCATTTATGCAATATTGTGATTTTTTATGGCTTCGATAGCCTTATTTTGGACTTATGTGGATATCTTTTGATCCGTGTGACGGATGGCCGAATGGGCTGTGTCAGCAGCTCTGAAATATCAATTTTAGAATAGGTAGACCTTTGGTTCGGGTTCCGGTGCACCCGAGCTCATTTCGACCTATTGATCGGAAAGTTGGAAAATTGGAAATATAAGTATGGGACCCATATTTGATCGAAATGACCTCGGATGGAAAATCTGACTTCGTCAGTAGATTTGAAATGTCTATTTTAGGGTGTTAGCATATTTGGTATGATTTTACGGCTTTTAAATCTCATTTCGACCTCCGGTTTGAAAAATTATGGCTTCGGATTTCGGGGGCCAACTTTGTGAAAATGATGTTTTTTTTTTGAAAATATGAATTCTCCAACGCATCTGAAACATCGAATTTAGTATGGTTGCATAGTTCGTTTGTGTATATCGGACTCCGAACGAATTCCGAGCACCCCGTCAAAGTCCTTTTGGACTTAGAGAAAAAATCTGCACTATTGTAGCAGATTTTTCTGCTATATAACAGCCTTTTCACTCTTTTTTGACTTATTTTGCTCATTTTTCATCTTGCCTCTTGAAAGTTAAACTCTAAAATAGTGTGTGAGCTTAAAAGTAAAGTTTGTGGAGCTTGGGAATCTAGATTAACATCTATTTCTTGGTTTTATTACGGATTTAAGGTAAGAATTCACTTTTTTCTTAGTAATTTCTTGATTAATTTCTCAAAAATCCCTAAAATCTTAGGGCATAATTTTAAACCTAAATTTCACTCTTTTTCACCCGAATAATATTTTTATCTTATAATTACTAGTTTTTCATCAATTTAACCTTCAAAATAACTCCGATTCTTGATTTAACCCAGATTTTAAATATTTTACCCGGTAAAGCTCAAAAATAATTTTTCTTCGATTTGAACCTCGTTTTTTTACTCTATTTAACTTGGGTTTTTATCTATAGATTTTTAAAAATATGGGGAACATATTTTTGAAATAAAGTATCAATTTTTCCCTCTTTTTTTTTTTGAAAACCCGTTTCGGGGGTCCGTTTTGACCCCGAATCAAAAGTTGTCAATATGAGTGTCATTGGTTTTGTTTTGAAGCATAGATTTCATATTTGATATTTTTAGTGAAGTTCGAGATCATTCGTGGAAATTAAGGTCGTGGGTTCGAAGTGTAGCGAATTGATTTCGACTTTCGAGGTATGTTATGGCTTAACTCTTTCAGACTGGACTGGGTAGTAAATGATGATACAAAATACATGTTAAGGGCGAGAACTAATCATGAAAAATTTCTATTTATGTGTTGTACCCGTGTGGGGGCCTATATGTGATGTAATTGTCGAAATTGAGTTATTATGTGATATGTATGACGGTGTAGGGTCCTATGTGATATTAATAGCCTTGAATACATGTGAATAATTGTATTGTGTTGTTAAGATTCTTAATATGGCACTATTGGTGTATTTTGATTATATTCATACTTTATTTGGCATATGAGACACGTGGAAATTCATAGATGAAACTGAAAGAATGAGTGAATATTAGCTCACATAGTTGTGAAAATATATCATTGTGGTTGGTTGTGAAAATACTCATTGTGATTGGTTGTGAGCATGACATCCTCATATCATACTCATTTATGAAACATTGATACCACTGTGGCAACATCTGAGAAACACTGGCAACAACTTTTAAAAACCCTCCCCGAGGGATGTGCCGGGGAGGAGATATTGTAACACCTTATAAAACCCTTTCTGAGGGATGTACTGGAAAGGAGATATGAGATATGTGGATTGTATACGGGTTGAAGAACCTCCCATGGGTCCTACGTCGGGAAACTTTAGATCTGTAGCTGTATAAGGGGATTGTGCGACGATCCTGGAGGTTGTGCGACGACCTCGTGTATCATCATCATCATATACATTGTACTTACTTTATTGTGTTATGTTATGTTGTATTGGCATATTGACTTGCCGTCTATGTATTTGTCGTACCTTCTTTTACTTGTATTTGATGATCTTGTATATGCATGTTCCCCCTTGTTTTTCTTACATGTGATATAATACGTACTTTTGCTCTATCTTGGTGTGATGTTGCAATATATGTGAGATATATTAGAACTGTTAGTGCAAGTTGTGTGGGCTACCGTTGTGGGACATTTTCTGATTGCAGGTGACGTACCCTTAGTGTATATTTTGTATGCTTTATTTACTACTTTGCTTGGTCGGCCTATGATACCTACTGAGTACAAGTGGACCGTACTCATGCCTATTGCGCTCTTTCGGTGCAGGTCTTAGCTCGAGTGCGCCTCAGCTTGATTGACTCGGGCGATTGTTGGAGTTTTCAAGGTAACGGTTGGACATTCATGCGTCCGAAGTTTACCTCTATATTTCTATAGTAGTTATGTCTTTATTAGTATTCGGGGGACAGTTATTATTCCTTTGTGGTTACTTTTTTGATGTATTTGACTCTTGGATTGTATTAGTAGTTCTTACACTATTGACACCTGGTTTTTGGCATAATTGGTATTTTGAATAAGTTCTTCCCGCATTGTTATGATTACTTATATGGTTCGGCTTCGTTCTAGAAGCCTTACCTTGGGATATTTTTGTTTTTTTTTCTTTTTTTCGTATCAGTTTGGGTGATATGCTTATTTTTCAAGGTACGCCGCGATAAGTGTCATCATGACCCTCATTTTTGGGTCGTGACATCCACGAAACCCAAAATAATTTATATATTTTAAATGAAAAGTATGCTATGAAATGCATCAGTTCAATTTCGTGAAATTTAAGCACATAGGCACATAAACAGTTTAAACACTATAAAAGTTAGTCAAAGAAGCTAATTCAAATATTTGGTTAGAACCTGGTTAAAGTCCTCAATAGAGTCGTCATTTCTATTTTATTCCTTTTAGGTTCGAAGGGTTGGAAAACACTTGGTTTCGGTTATTTAAACTATTTCAAAACCTTATGTAAAATTTTAAAACTATTTAAGAAATTATAGAGTCGCCACTTGATTTATTGAAAAAGAAATTAAGAAAGTTTTTTAAAGAAAACTCTAAGTCTTAAAACAGAAAAAGATAATTTTTCAAGAAAATCTCAGGTAAGTGGTTCTTATTAGCATTTTAGGAAGATTTTTAAGGCACCTAAAACGTCTGCTAACTTGCGGTTATCCTAGCTATTTGAAAACAACTCTTTGACTAACTTTAAAAAGGAAAGATGATTTTTGAAAGAAAATCGATCAAGGAAAATTTTTTATTTTCAAGATTTGTGAAAAACAAGTTTTGACGACTTAGCGGAAATTTTTAATTAAGTCTAAGAAAACTAAAAAAAAGACAACAACTAGCATATAAAGGAAAAAGGGGAGACTAAAAGACTTAGGCCATTAGGTCCAAATCCATAAACCCTGTCCTAAGCTAATTTGGGTTTTTGACCCATCTTCACCTGTCCTAATCTAAATACTTGGGCTTTTGACCCATAACCTGTCGTAAACTATTTTTTTGGACCTTTGAAGCCCAAAATTTTTTTCACCTCTATTAGATTACAACTTTGGCTTCGAGGCCCAAAAAAAATAAATGAATAAATAAATAAAACAATAATAAAAGTCGAGACTTTCAGGTCTCCAAATACCCACAACTTCATCAGTGGGTTCTTGATCCATTTTCTTTCTTCCTCTGTAGTAACTCCTTCTTTCAAGAATCAATCTTGAGAGGATTGATGCGAAAAGGTGGACCTTATTGATCCATTATAAAATGCAAAGGAGAAGGATTGAGAAGGAGTCTATTTGGACTTGAGACATTTTTTCCTTTTTCGGAGCAGCAAAAACAGGACTTCAAGCTTTCTTTGGAGTCTTGATCACCACTGAAAGCAATCTTTCGAGAACCCCGATTAGCCTACCGCTTAAAAAAAATCACTAAAAAAATATAACTCTTTGCTCAAAAGTTTTCTTTTCACTCTTTGAGTCTTTCTCTCTACCAAAATAGTGGTAGTATTTATAGAAAAATATAGACATTCAATTCTTTGAATCCACCAATGTGGAAGAAAGAATTTAGGGATGCTTTAAAATTTTGAAATTAAAGATAAGATTTGTTGGAGGATAAGGCGAGGTGGAATTGTACAATCTAGTACAAAATTTGTATTTCAAAAATAAAAAAAGAATAATGTTGAGATGGAATTGTACAATCTAGTATAAATTTTGAATTTCAAAAATTAAAAAAAAGGTTGAGGTGGAATTGTACAATCTAGTATAAATTTTAAAATTCAAATGAAAAAAGGATAATGTTGAGGTGAAATTGTACAATCTAGTACGAAATCTGAATTTCAAATTAGAATTTTTGGATTAAGATTGGGTATTAGAAGAAAATCTGGTTGTTGATGCGTTTATTGAGATTAGGATTTAATAAATGGCTCTAAATCATAATTTTAATCAATTTTGTTTAAATTAAAATCATATTGAAAATCAATTGACCAATTGCATTGCAATTATGGCCAAAATTGATTTCAATTATGACAAAATTCAATAAATTGACTAAAATTTAAATAAGATCCGATACGAATTATTAACCGGTTTATTCTCGAGATTTTTTATTGGATAAAATCAAATAAATATTTCTCCAAATAAATTACTTTTTTGAGAATAAATTATATTTAAATTAAAATTTTACCCATTTGAATTAATTTTCAAGTTGAATCTCAATAAAAGTCCAATTTTGATAAAAATGTTCATTTAAGTAATAAATTTTATACAATCTCGTATATGTAAATACAAAAATATATAATCGTCTTTAAATGCCAAAATTAACCCAAATAAATATTTTAGAGTGCATTTATCCGAATGAAATGAACATTTTAATTTTATTAAAAATCGATGAAACTCGGGATAAATTTAGTCCTGGAGGGAAAAAATTAGGTGTCAATAGTCTTAGCTATTTAGAAATTAAGACAAATACCATTACCCCGATCTAAATTATTTCCAAATTTTTCTAGACCATACCTCGCTTCAAAATCTATTGAAACTAGCCTGGCCTGAAATTTGTAACTTCCAAATCGGGAAGAATTTAGATATGAGATTTTAGAAGTTGAACTCATATGTAATGCTGAAGAGGGTCGTTCCAGATACAAACTGAATAATACTAGTATAAATGTTAAATTATACAAATACAAATGTTACATTTCTATCAGATGAGACATGTTTATACAATTTAAACCATTCACATGTAAATGATACTTGTTTATGTACAAAATACAAATGATAAATTTGACATACAAATACTAACGATAAATTTGCATTGAATGACACATTGCATATTTATATATTTTAGACTCAGGTAAATACAATTAATCCATATACTTGTTTATAATAAAATACAAATGATAAATTATACATATTTACAACTAAACTATTCAAATACAAATTATGAATATATTTGAAACAAATAGTATGATATAAATAAATATAAAATATCAAAAACATATGAAGTATATAAAACAACAGCAACAAACGAGAGAAAAGAAAAAAAAGACAAAAATACAAAAAATAAAAAAATAAAAAAAGACAGCAAAAAAAATAGAAACAAAAAAAAGGATGAAAAACGAAAAAGGAAAAAAAGAAAATATAAAAAAGCGAGAAAAATGAAAAGAAAAAGAAATGAAAAAAAAAAAGCAAAAATGAAAAAAGAAAAGAATGGAAAAGAAAAGAGAAAGAAAAAAAAACTGAAAAGAAATAAAAAAATAAAGAAAGAGAGAAACTTAAGAAGAAAAATAAAGGAGAGAGATGATATGAATTGTATTTAACTGTCAAGAGAAGTTTTGAATTATAATTAATTAAATTTTAAGCTAAATACAATAATTAGGAAGTTATATTGCTAAGCAATTAGTTATCCCTTTATTATTTATACTAGTGAATATAACCGCGCTTTGTGCGGTCATAAAAAAATTAGCAATTAGATAAATAATTTTTTTGTAAACTTAGTCGCGATAAATACATAAAAGTATTATTGTTATTATTAAATATTAATTAAATTGATAAACTACACATATAAATTTTTTCATCGAAATTTTATTGATTTATTGGTTGCTCTTTTTAGAATATTCAGTCATCTTTCTTTATATGTTTTTGTGTAGAGTATAAAATCGTCAATTTCAATTTGTCCCCTAATAAGGGTTGTTACTTGTGTCAATAAATAAATTTTCATCATAAATTGCTTTGTATAACATGCAACTTCTAAGTTTTTCAATTTTGAATTTTTGTATTTGTGCTTAAGACCCCCACTGGAGAATTTAAAGATAGTGATATGGATTGCGTACACTTATCCTCTCCTAATTTTATTTGGTGAAAATATATATTGAGTATGTTGTTGTTGTATGACACTTCACATAACAAAATTTTGCTAGACATAAAAAAAAATAAGTAATATCGTATTGGTGTAATTTTAAGGTGTCATAAACTTGCATATTAAATAATTGAGATGTTATAAACATAAAAAAAATTGGGAGTTATGAAGATGGAGAGATGTGAGTTACAAAAATGTCTTTTTATAATAAATAACTGAAAAATAAGAAAAAGTTCAAAAAAAGATAAATAGAATTTCTGATTAAAAAAAGTTGTCACGTCATTCTTCTTTTACACCACTTTAATGAGGTGTTAACAAAAATCAAGATATAATTGACCCTAATATCATAATTAATGTCCCATTTAAATCATTATGTGTGAATCTAAATAAAAAAATCGTAATGTTAAAATCTAGGAATGCAAACCATTTCTTCTTTTCTTGTCTAAAGCTTCTTCTCTAAGGCGTTCTAATTAGTATGAAATGATTTTCAATGTTTCATATTATGATGTGTTCTTCTTCATCCATCACTACTATTTTCTTGGCATGGACCTTCCAAATGTTGACTAAGTAAGATCATAGTTAAATTGGATATTCACTACAATTTTTTGTATTGATTTAGTTAGTACTATTTCAAACCTTATAATTTTGAAATAATACAATACATAGAAATAGCTTTTAGAAGCTTAGTATACCAAATTCACATCCTTAAAAAAAAATCGAATAAAAAATATCATTCAAACTATCATACTAACGAAAACACACAAAAAGAAATTTTTTTATTCAAAGTTGGATATTAGCTATACTAAGAATTGTATCTATTGAATATTTTATATTAGCAAAAAATATATCTCCTAAAAAAATGGGATAAATTTCTTCAATTAATTATCAAAATGAAATATCTATAATTTGTCACAGTAAAAAGATATGATATGACTATCACTCAAAATTGATGGTGACAAAAAAAAATACAATTTCTCAATAAAAAAATATGTCAAGAATATTATCCAAATTTTATAATTCACATCAACTGAAAAAAAATATATACTAAATAAGTATTACTTAAAAGTTAAAACTCATAATCATAAATCGGTACGCACAAAAATAAAGACATGCATTCCGATCCAATGATTGCATTTAAATGCCAATCAAATACTTATATATTCCAGAAAGAGTAGCAAAATTCAATTGTTACAAAAATGAAACGTTATGTAATGGATAAAAGAAAAAATTAATGAGAATAATATCTTTGATATAGATATTGATATTTCGCAATTAATATTACTCATCATTTTATTTTATTTTTGACAAAATCAATATATAAAAATTATTAGAAGAAAAACTTGTTAGACAGATACCACATTAACTTGTCTATGTTTCAAACATAAACTGAAGAAAAAAACAAACAAATAAACTCTACAATTATTAAATTATTATATATTGGTAGATAATTGAAGAGCCAACAACAGGCAACAACATGTTACAGACACTTATTATAATATTACGTATAATAAATTTAAATTACCGATCAATATCGTCATGGAGAAAGAATGAAACTATTCTACTAGTCAACAATAAAAAAAGTTGTGGTACATACAAACACAAAAATTATAGTATGAAAATCTGTTTGGATAAGTTTATAAGCGTATATTACATTACATTGTCTATGTTTCAAACACAAACATCCATGAGAGTATATGATACATGCTCTTTTAAATTTGTACATTAATCTACATTCAGATTGAGGCAACCTTGGCAAGCGTTAGATTGTCATGCTCTTTCAAATTGAAGACCTGAATAATCCAAAAGCAACAACAAAAGAAGTCAATTAGAAAAGAAAACCTCACATACTTCTCCAAATGATATTGTGAAAACAACATATGAAATGAAAAATATAAACAAATTGCTATTACTTTTCCTTTTTTTTTTTGGTTTATTGTCACTCTTTGTTGTTTTACAAAAATGAGAAACTATAAAAATATGTACACTTTATAATGAGAATATGAGAAGAAATGGAAAGGTGAAAAGATTTGTTACCACTCTGCAATCATGTTAAATTAATGAAAGTTAATCAATTGAAATAAATACTATATAGATTTATGGGAATTGATTAAGTATTTTTTGGGGCTTTTAATATAACATATAAATGCAAAATATATGAGAGAAAAAAAAAATACAAATAGAGGTCATTGAGTGGTGTCACATCAACATCCTCTAATGCCACCTTTATATATATATAAATATATATTTCAGTTATATATAAGTGAAGATTGTGTACTACTAAATTGTCTTCTTGTGGCTATTATTATTATTATTATTATTATTATTATTATTATTACTATTTCACTCATATATAAGTGAAGGTTGTGTACTACTAAGTTGTCTTCTTGTGGCTATTATTATTATTATTATTATTATTATTATTATTATTATTATTATTATTATTATTATTATTATACTATTACTACTACTATTATTATCATAATAAAAGGTTGTGTACTACTAAATTGTCTTCTTGTGGCTATTATTATTACTATTATTATTATTATATTACTATTACTACTACTATTATTATTATAATAAATGCATATTGCTTTTTTTTAAAATAATAAATGAGAACAAAACTAATAAATATAAAGAAAAAGTAATATACATGTGTAACCATTTTATTGCATCATAAAAATGAGGACAAAACTAGTAAATATAAGGAATATATAAGTGAAGGTTGTGTACTATTAAATTGTCTTCTTGTGGCTATTATTGTTATTATTATATTACTATTACTACTACTATTTCACTTATATATAAGTGAAGGTTGTGTACACCAACATGAGTTGTGGTGAGTGGATGAGACTGCTCTACCCTTAACCAGAGGTCGGGGGTTTGACCCTGGGTATGAAGAAAACTCTGTTGGGAGCGCTGCCACTTTAATGGGCCATGTAACGCATGATCCGAATTAGTCGGGGCTCCAATGCGGGCACCGAACACCGGATGGGAAACAAAAAAAAAAGTTAGGTACTACTAAATTGTCTTCTTATGGCTATTATTATTATTATTATATTACTATCACTACTACTATTATTATTATAATAAATGCATATTATTTTTTTCTTAAATAATAAATGAGGACAAAACTAATAAATATAAGAAAAAAATAATATGCATGTGTAACCATTTTATTGCATCATAAAAATGAGGACAAAACTAATAAATTTAAGGAAAAATTCATATGCATGTGTAACCATTTTATTTACTACTATATATAAGTGAAGGTTGGGGTGACTAAGATTACCAAAATACCCGTGGTAGTCACCTCAACCTTCACTTATTGCACTATTAAATTACCGAAATACCCTTGATAGTCATTTAATAAGGAATAAAATGATATTACTACTATATATAAGTGAAGATTGGCGTGACTAAATTTACCGAAATACCCTTGGTAGTCTCTCCAACCTCCACTTGTTGCACCATAAAATTACCTAAATACCCTTGGTAGTAATTTAATAAGGAACAAAATGATATTTATAAAAAAAATACTATCATGTACAATTCAATTACAAAGGTCTAAATAAAAATATTATTAAAATAATACATAAATTACCGTGATATCCTTGGTAGTCACGCTAATAAGGAATAAAAAGATATTAATAAAAAAATACTACGATGTATAATTCAATTACAAAGGTCTAAATAAAAATATTATTAAGATAATACATGACGACAAAACTAATAAATATAAGAAAAAAGCAATATGCATGTGTAACCATTTTATTACACCATAAAAATGAGGACTAAACTAATAAATATAAGAAAAAAAATAAATGCATGTGTAACCATTTTATTTACTACTATATATAAGTGAAGGTTGGGGTGACTAAAATTACCGAAATACCCTTGGTAGTCACCCCAACCTTCACTTATATATAGCAGTAAAAATAATAATATAATAATAATAATAAATAGAATAGAATAGAATAGAATAGAAACAGAAATAATAGTAAAATAAATGAAAGAATGAGAATAAGACAAATTAGTAGTAAACATAATTTAATAATAAATATCTTTTTATTTCTTATTAAATTATTTATTTTTTATACCCCAAAGGTATTTCGATAATTTTATGGTTCAATAAAATGATTACTCATGCATATTGCTTTTTCCTTATATTTATTAGTTTGGTCCTCATTTTTGTGGTGCAATAAAATGGTTACATATATATATATATATATATTGTTTTTTCTTATATTTATTAGTTTTATCCTCATGTATTATTTTAATAATATTTTTATTTAGACCTTTGTAATTGAATTATACATGATAGTAATTTTTTTATAAATATCTTTTTGTTCCTTATTAAATGACTATCAAGAATATTTCGGTAATTTTATGGTGCGATAAATAATTCGGAATCAATGTATGTCTCTTCAACTTATATATTTGAAACTTTCAAATGAGACGTGCATCATGTACTTTTCCAGGAATGTCCAGACGAAAGACGCGTCGCCAATTGGTTGGATCAGTCTAGCAAGCTCAATTTTGTTCCACATGAATGTATATATTATGTTAAAATTGGTTCATTGTACTACATTTCTTTTCTTTTACTCCTATACTAAATAATTAAAACAAGTAGGAAATAGTCTTCCTCAAAGTTAGATCTCTTTTGCACATTAGTATTGCCAAAATGCTCGTGCCTTGCACGGGCGCGGGTATCTAATATATATATAAACTAGATATTGATGCCCGTGCTAAGCACCGGCCCAACATAGTTCTCAAAATGCTTTAGAGAAATCATTAATCATGAACACGCTAAAATTAAGGATAACCGATTACACATACTTATAATCCCACTAAATCTTTTAATAAATTATTATTTTTTGTGCAAATATAGCGGGGAAATATGACTACTGCAAGTCAAATAATATTCATCAATACAACAACAAACCCAGGAACGTTCTCAGGAACGTTCACAATCAGTATTTCATCTCTTGGATCTCACCAACTCCTCTTGATAATTTCAATAACGAACAACTGATGTATTCGAATCTTGACTTGCAATAACAAAGAAGAAAATGTAGAGACAAAAGAAAGTTGTCTAATGGAATACGAAGAAAGAGGAATTCAAGTTGAGCTCGTCCTTGATGATATCCACTCATGAAATGAATGAAATACTACTATTTATAAGTAGAGAAATGGAAGAACACGCCACTGTGTGTCTCATGCGCAAAGTGTAGTTTAAAGTACAGACATAATAGCTTGAATATCAAAAGCCATAAGCAATAAATATAATTTGTTTGGACTGCCATATTTTTTGGTGATAGTTTCATAGTTTCAATTTAGGCAGAAATGGGATTATCGAGGCTAAGGGATCAAGAATCAGTTTAACTGCTAAATATGATGGCCATACATAGAAAATAAAGACTCCAAAATTTCAAAATAAGGTGTGATTATAGTACCATGAGCCATTTCTAAAATATTTTTGCACAGTAACATAAGTAGATTGAAACATCTTTCAAATTTCATCTACTCCAAATAGAATGTAGATTTTCATTAGATATTCATAGAAAGAATCCACCCCTAAAAGATAACAAACAAAAAAAAATTAAATATCATATTGCATTGTTATGAAGAGAAACAGACAATGAACGAAGGGTAAGGACATTATTTATCTAGGCAAATAAGAATCATGAAATCCGAAGACATCTAGACAAAGTATATATTACTAATCAAGAAAAAAGTTTTGAGTCTCCTAAAAGTGCTCTATCTACGCAAACATACCAGCTCCAATTCCAGAAGAATATTCAATCCAGTTTCCAATTGGTACATCTAGCGTAATTCCAAGAAAATTTAGCGAACTCTACATGCTCCATAACTTATGAAGAGTACGTAAATCTGCCATCTCAAATCTTGTGTCACCGGTTAAACGTGATAATGTGAACCTAATTAAATGAAAAAATAATCCACATAATATTGTGATAAGACTTCGAGGAACCTACGCTTTTATTAGCTGAGTCCTTTCTCTTTTGCTTTTTACCCTTCTAACATAAAAAAGAACACAAAAAGTTACAAGTTCATAATGATAGACCAATGCTTATACGCAAAGAAAGTTAAAGACAAAAGGCAACTCCTCAAGACTCAAAGCACAAAAAGGAGCTTAGTAAATTCAACTACATACATGTTCCTTATTAACTGCCAACAAAAGCATCCCTTTGCAGAACATACCTTTGCAGAAATTCTGCTCACTGGAATATTGAGCACATCACAAGAATCCAACAGCTTTTCCTTAACACACTCGTCCAGCTTCTCTTTGATTTTTCCTTTTGTTTTTTCTGCTTGACAGAATAAAGTAGGCAAAAGAAAATCCAATTAAGCTCTCAATTAAGGGATTATTCAGGACCTTGACTACAAGAAAGTACAAGGATGATTGAAGCACCATACAAAGGAGATAGAAGCAAGATACCTTATTTTTGACCTAAACGAATCCCGAAAACTGTCCTATGTTTTTCTTCTAACTATGTACCTGAAAAGGCAAAATCCCAAAGATCTCATTAAATTCTTACAACATTATCAGTGACACCAAGTCCTATACACATAGCCCTCACCCCATCAAAAGAAACACATGCCCAGTTGAAGGTGCAAAACCAAGAGAAAGCATCTGAAGTTTGAAGGTTCTAGAGTTTGTAAGTAAATGAAGATCACCTTTGTTTTCTTGCCAATGTTGTGAAGCATTTATAGGTTGTCATTCGGCTTTCTCTTTGATAATTTATAAGCCACTGAAAAATTCAACATATTGGAGATGTCAAGAGATAGAAATAGTTTGTATCAACCTTCAATATAATGCAACTATTATAAAGTAAATCTAGCATTAAAATCATAACAGATAGCAACTTTTTGATAATATTAACACTGCAAATAAAATGAAGAAGTCTTACTTGCACCTGGTGTAACTAAATGCATGACACATGTTATCCTTTTACTTTCATTTTTTCATGGTTAAGTTAAGAAATATCTAAAGATTCGCGATCAAGGAAAAAAGGTATAAAGAAAAATGATATGAATGCTAAACCATAACCCATAAAAAAGGTGTTAAATCATAACCCAAAAAATTAACTTTTGTTAAATTATTCAACATCAGATACAAAATAACTTTCTAAATTATTTAATTTTGGCTTCGCATGTTCAATAAAATCGTGCACGCAGCAGATGCAGATAAGTTGTTTACAAACAAAAATCACTCTCCATGCTCATGTTAATTATAAAACACAATTCTTGAGAAATAAATGGTTAAAAAATAGCATAAAAAAAAAGAGGCTGCGGCAGAAAAAAACTATTGATCCAGCAATTATACTTTAAATTTCTCGATTTCACTTATTGAACTGTCAAGACATGCAATACTGCTCGAGTGTATGAACATAATTGTGTTAGTATAAAGCTTGCACTAAGAAACTGATGTACTAATTACAAGTGAGCAAGAAACCAAAAGAAAAATTCCTTTCCAAACTTACAGGGATTCTAAAAGGCTAAGTACTACTTGTATAGAGTGAGAATCTAAGAATAAGTGTTAATTCTACTTCATCTACAAATTTCTCTTTACACCAAAAAGACAAACAGTCACTCACCAAATCATGACGATCCCGTTCACTGCTAAAACTTAGAGCCACCTTGATCGTAGGTGATATTTTGTGGATCCATCCTGTAATTACATCGAAATACATGAACATTTAGCATAACATCTGGAAACAAATACTGTACATATTTTAGATGATCAACAATACAGAATAAGTATCATACTTTTAATTCATTTGAAAGGTAAAACAAACAGAACATAGAATGAGCAATAAATATTTCATTGCCAAAACTTAGAATATAAGATAAAATTTGAATCCATGAAAACTCAAAAAGTGAAATGCAGTAACAGAACATAGAATTCAGCAACAAATGTTTCATTGCTAAAACTAAAAAGAATATAAGATAAAATTTGAATTCATGGAAAATAAAAATGCGAAATGAAGTTACAGAAGAAAAAAAGTAGGAGTAATACTCACTTGTCCAAGCAAAGAAACAATACAAGCACCAATATGTACAAGCGACTCTTCTTTGTCAAGATTAAGTCTACCTCCCACTGAACCTATTCTTTCAAAAATCTAAAAGACCGAGTAAGAATAACAACAAATTATCCTATTTAGAGTGACGGAGAATCCAGATCAAAGCTAGTTGTGCTATCATACCTTTTCAATTAGAGTTCTGAAAAGAAGGATACCATGAGTTTCAATTCCTACACATATCGATCATAAGTACATTTATCTTGTAACTCTAATAAAATCAATGTACAAGTAGCTGATTAACCCCAAAAATATAGTAAAATGCAGAAATATTCTTTAGTGAATGGTAGCACTGACAAAGTGTGTATTAGGTACAAAATCATAAGAAAAATAATGTCGTATATTTAATTAATTAAACCACAATATCAGGCATCAAAGAACAACCAGAAACTGATTGAGATAAGAAACAATGTATTCATGTAAAAAATAAACCTGAATAACATGTAAAATATTTGAAATGTTAATATCACGTGCTGCAGCATCTGTGGACATAAAAACACCACCTTTATGCTGAAAATCAAGCAAATTCTTTGTGCGCTTCTTCAGAGAGCTATCACTATGGTAGCAGATATATTCAAGCCCAACTCTCCACAATATCAGGCATCAAAGACCAACCATAACATAACTAAAAAAATATCTATTGTGAATTCTGAAAATACCGAAAATAACTCACTCACCAATTTCAAGTGGACACCTTACTATGTTAGTACCAATGAAATAGCGAGAACATAACGATATTCGAATTTTTCAAACTCCACCATCCTAAACGAACATACAGTTTGAAAGAGTGAGATTCAACTTAGAGTGATTCTCACTAATGTAGAGACAAGATTGTAATAACTAAGAAATATTTATGTCACAAAGCTTTACTAATTCCTCTTTTTTTTTTTCGAATCCTAAATTTTATTAAACATTAATATTCATCATCTTTTTGCTGTGAATGTATATGTGCCTTTTGGGGCTTGTGATTTATGAGTGTAACAACTAACATGTTGATCCACTCCATGAAAATTCACGGAGACCAAAATATTTTACCTAGAGACGACACCGCAAATGATAACTTCTGGAAATTACTGTCTCCGGGCTATTTACCCCATCCTACCCACTAAAACATTCTCTTTCTTCTTACAAATCACTCTCAAGCATCAAGTTTCTGCTTCTCTTTCACACTCTCCTCTACCTTCACTAACCACAGAGCAGTTCGTCCACTGATAAGAGCTATTTATAATAAAAGACACAACATTTTAACTGAAACTTTTTTTGTGAACTTGAACATTTTCAACCGACAACATACGACATGATAAAAGTATATCTTATGTAGATAGAACAATTTATTAAATACTTCTGAGGTTGATTACGTCATTAAACAGTGCAATAACCAACATTGTTAAAATCTCATTGACACTTCCAGATACTACTTCTCAATTATGAACAACTTAAATTAAATACAACAAAATTCAAAATCCAATGCCATTACTTTCTTATGCAAAAGTTCATATACAAGTACCCACATATACACCCACAACAAGATTTGATCCAAATGCTAAGAGATGACCAAAATCAACAACATTGATTAAAAAACAACACTATTCCAATGTCATAACTTCCTTATGCTAAAGTTCACACACACACACACACAACACGATTCGATCCACGCGCTAAGAGGTGACCAAAATCAACAACATTGATTAAAAATCAACAACATTCAATGTAGAAAGCTCAATTACCAATCCAAGTGAAACTCATAAAATAAATTTACAAGAAAAAAAATACGATTTAATCCAGCAGATACTGAAGTGATAAAAAACCTACAACATATCAACGTACTAAAGCCAATTCAGTTACCAATCTAAACCAACAAGTAAAACACACACACACACACACACATACACACACAACCAAAAAGAAAAGAAACACTTGTTTCAACTTTCTCGTTATCTTATGGATTCAGATTCAATTTCAGCTGAGTTGGATCAAATCAGAATCGACATCGCAAAAAATCAACCTATAAAGAAAATCAAAATCAGAAAACTCAATTTCGATTTAAATTTTTTTAATGTTGTTTCCTTTTATATTAGCTATACAAAGAAAAAAAACACTTGTATGAAAAATGATTATACCTATAAGGAACAAAATAAACTCGTTGTTCATTATTTTCAGAAGATTCAATCTGCTGCTGTTGAGAAGAATTCGAGGAATGCTCCGATGGATTATCCATTTGAATAGAAGAGACCGAAATTCTAGAGAGAGAAAGACTCGATAGAGAGAGAAAGAAAAACTTCACAAATGGCGAAACATAATTTTGCAACAGAAAAAAATGCAGATTATATAGTTAGGGAAGGAGAGAATATGACGGATTTTTTTTTTGCAGAGAAACAAATGAAGCTTTTTCTATGCAAAGTTTGCATTTTTCAGTATCTCTTACAACCCAAAGGCAATTCATGTTGCTGGCTAATTTGTGGATATGAAATGTGGTGCTATCTTCAGAGTTCTCTGAAATGGCTGGAGAAAGAAGTGAATTATTCTAAAGAAGTGGAAAGAGGAATTTTTATTAGTGTGAAATTATTGTTTTGCCCTTGTCATTTCTCCACTCCCTCTTCTATATAGTAGAAAAGAAATATATAAATGGAATTAGTGTACACTGTTGATCAGCCCAAGTCCAAGTCCAAATCCACTCTTTCACTCTAAGAGGTCATTTGGTTGGAAAAGATTTATTCCAAAATAATTAAAAATAATTAATTTTAAAATTAGTTATCTTAAGTTTATTTAAAATTAATTATTTCATTATGTATATAAAATAATTTATCTCATCATTATAATAATAAATTAAATAATTTCAATACTCATTAATTCATCTAATTAAATATAAAATAAAATAATTCTTCATTTTATTACAAAACTATTTACCCCTTGTATTCTCAATTAAAAGGGACAAACAAGTTTCCCAATTAAGTGAGAATACTTCAAGTTTTAAAAATTAGGTGAAAAAGATAAATATTTTTTGTCCCAATAACTTTGTAAAGTTGTTCAACAATTTTGATAGTTGTTCGACAACTTTGTAAAGTTGTATAATTTTACGAAGTTGTTCAATAATTGTATGAAATTATTGAGATAACTAATATAATTGTCGAACGAATATCTTAATTATTTAAATAATTTTATTTTTTTAATTTAATAATATTATGAGATCACTTATTCTTTTTTAATTAAAGACTTCATAGGTTCTATGGACTCATTGTTCTCGTTTTTTCCCGTCTTAACACCCCTTGTAGCACGAGGGTTTAAGACCCGACTACGTGATTTCCAAAACCCTGGTGAAGTATGGCTGCTGTGGAAATAGACGTCGGAAAGCTTCCATTTGACATTGACTTTCATCCATCCGATAACCTTGTTGCTGCTGGACTCATCACTGGCGACCTCCTCTTGTAACTATTATTTCCCTTTTTTCCCTTTTTTTTTAGTACTGGAATAAGTTTACTGCCCGATTTAATTACAATGAAATTTATTTGTCTCTTCCAGGTATCGTTACAATGCTGATTCTCCGGCTCAAAAGTATTCATAATTTTCCACATTTTTTTTTTTTTTTGCTTCTTTCAGTTCATAGTTGGACAGTTTTGGTTGATAGTATATACTGAATGTGTTTCTCTTGGTTTGTTCAATTATAGGTTGTTGGAAGTTAATGCTCATAGTGAATCATGTAGAGCTCTTCGCTTTATCAATGAGGGTCGTGGTAATATAATCAAACATACTCTCATCTTCTCTTTTAGTTGTTTCTAATTCTAATTCAAATATATGAATACACCATTTGACTCCATAATTTGCTGCGGCTGCCTCGGCTTGGTTGTTGCTTTCACATTGAACTGGAATTGAAAATGCCAGTATAAGATCTCCTGTTTGATCTCGAACTACTGTTCCAATTCCAGCTTTTCGAGAATTAACATCATAGCTTCCATCAGTGTTGACCTTTACCATACCTGGTACAGCTTTTAACCATTGAACTTGCCTCCAATTCACCACTGGTCTCAACCTTTCAATTGTGTCGCACATTGCATTCCAGTCTCCATCAATTTCAACTTCAGGAAAAGTTGTATATATGGTGGTCTTGATATTCCAATAGATTGGGTTTCTCATTTTGTATCTATTGAACTTGTTTTGGTCCCCATATTTACATGAAGACCAAGACCTCCAAATTTCCCAACAAATGATAATAGGCATGACTTGTTGAACTAGTTTGTGAACATCATTCTTGGCATTTACTCCCCATAAGTTGTTTAGGATTCTCCTAATAGGCCAGTGATGATGAGTCATTCCCAATGGTACCCCAAAAAATCTCCAAATCTGGTTAGCCGTCTCATCTGTAACAAAAGAATGCTTCATAGAATCACGAGTAGCCTGCTGACAACAAAAGCAATTTGAGGCAATCCTTAATCCAAACCTGGTGGATATGACTTCATTAAAAGGAAGTTTACCCAATTAAAGTGTCCAAGATAAGAAAGAGAATTTGAAAGGTATTCTGTAACGCCATAACCTGCCAAAATCTTGGTTGATGGCATTCATTTTTTGCCTAATGGTCTACCAGGCAGATTTGTTTGTAAACAGGCCATCTGCAATATCTTTCCAAATGATATCATCCTGATGGCCTTGATCTCCTATATCAACATTAGTCAACAGAGAGATAAGATGCTCAGGGACTTTTTCTGTAATTTTAGTAAGGTTCCATCTACTATTAGTAATGAAATTACTAACATTTTCTTTGGAATTTCTTCCAGGATTATGAACCATATTTGCAAGCACTCCTTTACCTGTCCAGTTATCCCACCATAAATTACAGTTACCTGAATTGATCTTCCATAACATCCTACATTCCACATTATCCCTAGCATATAACATTTGTTTATAGAGCTGAGAATCTTTGTTAGCCTTTCTTTTTGCAACTGGATAACGTCTTGAGCAATAATTAGACAAAAGAAAATCACCGAGAGAGGACTGGATCCTAAATCTCCACCATTTCTTGATAGCTAAGGAGTTAGCAATATCCTCCATTCTCCTAATGCCAATGCCTTCTTCTTCTTTGGGGTACCAATGGTTTTCCATGGTCCAATGATATTTGTTTTTCTCACTAGTTGACCCCCAAAAGAATCAGGAAAAATGTTGTTCAAGCATTTGGAGAGTAGATTTTGGAGGACTTATCGCAGACAACGAATATGTAGGAAGAGCTTGCAACACACTTTTAGTCAAAGCAATTCTTCCTCCAGGAGATAGCATTTTACTTTGCCATTGATAGAGTCTTTTGACTACTTTAGTAACCATGCCATAAAAATAGCTAACTTTTTCCTCCCAGTGTAGATAGGACAACCCAATTAAGTGAATGGGAAACTCTTCTCCATGAAACCTGTACAATTTCTTAATCTGTTGATTCTGTAAGCACTTGCTTTGGAATCAGTCAGGAAAAAACTTTTATCTTCATTGATTCTTTGTCCAGAGCACTCATATTTCCTAATTTGTTTCATGATAAGTCTCACTGAGCTGCTGTTTCCACTGCTAAAAATCACTATGTAATCTGCATATGCCAAGTGATTTACCTGTGGTCCCCTGCAATTGATTGAGAAAGGAATAAAATGAGATTTTGTGATTAGATTATTTAGAGATCTAGATAGTACTTCGGCAGCTAATATGAAAAGGGAAGGGGAGAGTGGATCCCCCTGTTTTAAACTCGGTGATGAGGTAAAAGATCTCTTCTGGGTACCATTTATAATTATGGATTACCATACATTAGAAATTAGCCTATCTACATGTTTGTCCAGTTTTGGGAAAAACCAAACTTCTTAAGCACCGCATAAATGAATGGCCATCACATTCTGTCATATGCCTATGCCATATCCAGTTTGATCACAACGTTTCCTCCTATATTAGGTTGCTTGATGCCTTGAACAATTTCCTGAGCGAACATCACATTTTCAGTGATTAATCTATCTGCAATGAAACCACTTTGACCGTTAGACACAAGATTCGGTAAAAATGGATTAAGCCTTTTAGAGATAATCTTATTAGTGAAATTACTCAAGCTTATAGGTCTAAAATTAGAGAAAGAAGCAAGGGAATCCACTTTTGGAATTAAAGCTAGGCAAGAGTGAGTCAAGTATTTTGTTAGCTTGTTGCCATTAAAAATTCCAAAACATAATCAACCATATCAATTTTGATTATTTCCCCGCATGTTTGGAAAAATTTCCCACTGTAACCATTCAGTCCAGCTGCACTATCTACACTCATGCTGAACACCCCGTCTTTAATTTCCTGTTCATCTGGTAAACCTGAAAGAAAAGCATTGTCAGAGTTAGTAATGCACTGGGGAATAATATCCATTAACCCATGATCCACATTAGGTTGTCTCAAGTTAAAGAGATTCTCATAATATTTGATGGCAGTTCTAGAAATGTGCTCTTGCCCTTGGATCCATCTCCCGTGTTGATTTTTGATCCTGTGGATTTGCAATTTCCTTCTCTTTTCCTTTAGTACACTATGAAAGTACTTGGTTTTGTGATCTCCTTGAAACCATTTCATATGAGTTTTCTGTCTCAACAGGGACTCCTGTAAGCCCAACCATTTAACATATTCTGCATAGCCTTTATTCAAATCAGCTCTTCCCTGCTCAGTGTTATTAATCTATTTTGTTTCAAGAAGATTCACTTTTGCCTTCCAGTCATTTACATGGTCCTTGATGGCCCCAATAATGTTCCCAGACCAATGGCTAAGTTTGGAACTGAAGGTTTTCATCTTACATTGTAGCCTCCACATAGCATTACCGGTAACTGTCATATTCCAACTGTCCTGAACTATCTCCAAAAAATCATCTTGCTCTGTCCAGAAGTTAAGGAATTTGAAGTGCTTTATACCATTGTGTTGAGTATTATGACTTTTTCACAAAAGTGGTCTATGGTCATTGGTCTGATCCAGTTCTCACCAAATGATTGATAACATTCTGTTGGAATTTCTGAGCCCATTGGTCATTGACCAAAACTCTATCTAGCCTTTTCCAGATCCTCTTCCTTGGTCTTCTATTATTACACCAAGTAAATTTAGAATCCGAGATCAATACAGCCACATGCTTCCATAGTACTAATGAAGTCAATACATTTGTAAGCCCTGTGAGGTCTACCACCCAGTTTTTCCTACTGATCCATGATTACGTTAAAGTCTCCTCCAATGCACCATGGACCATTGATAGTATTGGATACATCTTCAATGCTTTCCCAAAGATCTTTCCTCTCCAAAGTGGTACATTTTGCATAAACTGCAGTAATGAAAACGGCATCACTGTTGGATTTTCTTTGTGTTGAATAGTCATTTATTGCTCCTCGTTAGCAAGAATATCAACTTGGTGAAAATGACTCCAAAAGCACCATATTTTTCCATTTATAGCGGGCATACAGTGATGGAAGCCAAGGAACCTCTTATAACCTTCAATCTTCTTTAACAAAAGGTTCAAATAAAGCTATGAAAATCACTTTGTTAATGTTGACTAGGTGCTTGAGTTTGTGAATAACTTTTTTGGATCTTACCCCCCTTGTATTCCAAAATATTGCACTTATCATGGAAAAGTTTTAAGGGAGATGATTGCCTGTGTTTTTTTGCAAATATATGTTTCTGTTTCTTGTTGGTTATAGTATTTACTCACTCGCCAACGATTTGTGTTAATTAACACCTTTTATAAGTTAGACATGAACCAACACTAAAGTGAACTAGAGAACTCTCCTTTACCTTGACTTAGTAAACAAACCAAGGTTTTCTATTGGTGGGATAAATATCCTCCTGAGCCAGACTTTTCATTGGTTCTATTATTTCCATTTTTTTTTCTCCTTCAATGTAGTGATTATTGCTAATTTGATTTGGTTCCTTCTTAAATTGAATACGGGTACAGCAATTGTGACGGGATCTCCAGATTTTTCTATTCTTGCAACGGACGTTGAGACTGGCTCTGAAATTGTTCGCCTGCAGAATTCTCATGGGTATAAATTAAGTGTTACTGATGACATGTAACAGCTTTGATATAGACATTTATTAAAAATATTTCTCTTTAGATGTTCTCACACAAACATCTCTTTGGATTCAGGGCTGCTGTTAATCGAATTGTTAATTTGACGGAGTCAACTATTGCTTCTGGAGACGATGAAGGATGCATTAAGGTAAAGTTTGTGTACTGATTTTTTCTTCCTGTCCAAAGAGGATAAGTTAATTAGAGAATGGTGGTATCTTCAAATATGGATTTTCAAGTTACTAGTGAAATAGTCCACATTCTATCATTCAGATTGTTCCGTGCTTGATAATTTTTTTTTTTTCCATTACATTATTTTGGATTGCTTCATTTACTGTTGTAGCAGGTAGCGACAGTTTTGAGGTGCACACTGTACACAAGGTTTAATGGGACCACCGTTATTTTTTCGCAAAAAGGAAGTAGCAAAAGTTGGTTTGCCTTGTGCAATTTTTGGATTCCATCATCATAATTTACTATGTTTTGTCAGCAACCTACCGAACTTGATGCATGGAACCATAAATTTTCTTATTCTGTGAAAAGGAATTTTGAGGAAGTAACAAAATCCTGAATGCCTTATTTCTCAATATATAGTGCATGTGTAAATATTCTCCTTCTCGTTCTTCATCAAAAAAAGTTGCCTCTTCATGTTCATGAGGACTTTTGATCACTCTTGACTCTTTTCATTTTTCTTTAATTCTGTGGATGGATTATGAAGATGACCAAAAGCACAGATGTTTATGCCGTAATACTGCTTATATACAATTTAGAGCATCATTGTGGATTTCTGAATGCATTGTTGAGACTGCAATCAGTACATTTTTTGCTTTAGCGGATTTGGGATTACAGAGACCTGAATCATTTGATGTTAAAATTCCGCTAAATCATTGATAATTTTGATACGTACTTTTTTTCTATGAAACTGAGCACATTAGTTGCATCTCCATCATGTCATGCGTGCCTCATTGTGCCAAGCACCATATCCATAGAGTTCAATTAAGTTTTAGTCATCCTCTCCGAACTACTTATCCTGGAAGATCTATATTGCAGGTATGGGATACCAGACAACGCTCATGCTCCAATTCTTTTAATGCACATGAAGAATACATTTCAGACATTACCTTTGCAGCTGATTCCATGAAACTATTGGCAACAAGGTACATAATCGACAATCCTTCTCTCAAACGAATGCATGTGCTCAGTAATTGTAAGATGTAACTATTTAAGTGAGATCTCCTGAAAAGGGTGAGAACGAGGCACTCAAAGCTTTCATCCCCTGCCCCACCATTTTGTGTGACTTCTTGTCATCCCCACTAGGAAATGGCTAAATGTGACTCTTTTTGTTGTTTTACCTTTAAATTTGAGTATGTAGATTTGCTGAGATGGTTTTGCATTTTTAATTAGTGGAAAGCAATACACTGGGACTAGATCTAGCTCTTTATGTGCGAGGAGGAATGAATTTGCAAATCTTTTACTGGTCTAGAAGATACCATGGCAATTGCCTTTCTAAAGTGATGACATGAAAATCAGGACTCTTGCTGTTCTTTTGCCAAGTCTATTTTTTGTGTGCATTAATCTGATTTTTAGACAGTTTCTTGGACTGCTTTTGTTGCTCTATCATCCTGGATTACTATGTTATTCCCAAAGGTGAAAGGGGTTCCTGATGTAAGGTTTACTTGAGGCATTGAAATGCAGACATAGTTCATTTAGATTTATTTGAATTGATTATCCTTGGTTTATGTGTACTGCTAGAGTTAGAGTCCAAGGGCTCCATTATTTATTTTACCAATGTGCTGCATTTTTCTGAACTCTGGCGTTTGTCTTCTAAACCACCAAAAAGTTAAGAATATTTGTCTTTGAAGTCAGGAAACTGATATATTTCTCTTTATTTTGTTACTTTTGGGTTCATGTGCTGCTAAGTCTGGCTCAGCTTAAGCAGCTCAGTCTCATGGGGTTCAAGTTAAGAACTCAGTGTAACTATTTGAATTGCTGATTTTCTTTTGCTCTGTAGCGGCGATGGGTCACTTTCTGTATGCAATTTAAGGAGCAGTAAGGTAATGTAGTTGTTTTGGTTGCTCTTAAAATAAAGAACTATCATTTTGATATTACTTCTCCTCACTCTAAAAGTTGATACATCTTATATATCTCAATTTCAGATTCAAACTCGCTCTGAATTTTCTGAAGAGGAGCTGCTCTCTGTGGTAATTATGAAGGTGATAAATCTTCTACATGTAATATGATGCCTTTTCCCTTTACAACTGTTCTTGTTGAGTTTCGAAGACATGTCTCTAGAGGGTTATTGTCATCTTATATTGTTTCTTTAGATTTTATTGTTAATTTTTATCCTCAAAATCCTGTCTCTAGACATGGTTCAAATTCTTTTGGTGTATTAGATTTACTGTTTCCATTTTTGTCATCAGAATGGTAGAAAAGTAATATGTGGTACTCAATCGGGAACACTGTTACTGTATTCATGGGGATTTTTCAAGGATTGCAGGTATGTCTCCTTTTCCCATTTTCGATTCTTCATCTTCCTGTCTGGAGTTGATTCCAATATACTCCATTTCTTATCATTTTCAGTGATCGCTTTGTTGATCTATCGCCGAACTCTATAGATGTACTACTGAAAGTAAGTGTCTGTTGTAATTTTTTGTTGATATGGATGTCTCTACTGTTATTTTCTTTTCCCAATAATTAAACCCTGAAATTCGCTTGAAAATTTAAAAATGTTCTTTTTCTTCTGGATAAGCTTGACGAAGATAGAGTAATAACGGGGTCTGAGAATGGACTTATCAGGTGAGAGAGATTTCTTATGTGGTATCACACTTGATTTTTCATTTGACAAATGAAATTCAATTTTCCTTGAACTAATGCTTCTTTTTGATGTAGTCTGGTTGGCATATTACCGAACAAGATTATTCAGCCAATTGCCGAGCACTCAGAATACCCTGTTGAACGTCTTGGTATGATTTAATTTGAGATTTTGAAATTTTTGCAGTCTATTTTTGATGGCTGAATCTGTATATGTTCTCATGTACCAGGAAGGGCAGCCCAGCTATATACTTCTATGCTTCACGTTTCTATTTTTTAGCTTTGCTTAGATGTGCATCCTTCACTAATTCATACTTGTATTGACAATTTCCTATCCATGGTTCGTTGTCATGTTGCAGCCTTTTCTCATGATAGGAATTATCTTGGAAGTGCATCACATGACCATTTACTGAAAGTACGTAAATATCTGTTACCCCCTACAGTATTTCCTTAGAAATTTTCAATAAATCCGTGAATGTTAAGAAGTTGGACCACTAATAGCTATATCCCTCCTTTTTCATAATACCTAGTTGTGGGACCTGAATGAGTTGCTGCAAGATTCTGAGGATGGTGCCAAGAATGATTCAACTGCTGAAGATAGTGATAATGATGGGATGGATGTTGATGATGATATTCCAAAATCTTCCAAAGGTATACAATCTTCCACATTTCTGAATGAAAAATTATTCTTTCATGTGTGGTAAAGGAGGATCATTATCATGCTTGAATGTGGCAGATACAAGGTACAAGGATCAAAGGTCCTGAGATCCCAACTTGTTAATGAGTTTACTTCCCAAAGATTTTGTATAGACCCCCTTGTCAAAGTGTTTATATGGGCCATTTTATTGTAAACTAGTTGAGTCTCATCTGTGCTACATTGTTGCGTCCTACCACACATGCAAGTGTACGTGGTCGTGTAAGTAATAAAGTGGCCCTTTCGAGCCGAATATCGGTTCCACCGGGACTTGGTTTTAGCAAGCAGTCCAATTCTAGCATTATTAATAAGATAAATAGGTGAGTGTGTAACCAAGAGAGTTTAAGATTTGAGAATTTAAAAGTAACAATAAACAATACGAGAATATAAAATGTTTGAAACAATAATGAAGAGAATCTAGGGTCGAGGCAATTTGAACAATCCTACAAAGCTATGCAATCTTGTCGGTTAAGTTAATTATCTTGGTTGTTGATTTACGAGGTTGATAACATAATTATGGTCTTCCTAGCCTCTAATCAACAACAACAACAACGACATACCCAGCATATTCCTACAAAGTGGGGTCTAGGGAGGGTAAAGTATACGCAGTCTATACCACTACCTCATATGAGGTAAAGAGGTTGTTTCCGATAGACCCTCGACTCAACATATAACAATATAACAAATAAAAAACATAAAAGCATACAACAAAATGAGATAACACACTCCTAGATAATAAAGGAAATAAAACACCCACAAAGTACTACTATAAACTATCTATCCAAAATCATAGACAACACCGAAACATCATCAAAAAAAACTCTAGGCGCAGAGACAAACAAAGCAGTCTTCCCTACTATAACTGCCGAACTCCTACCCGCTAACCCTTTACTCTAATCCGAGCCCTCCACACCTTTCTATCAAGGGTCATGTCGTCTGTAAGCTACAACTTCTCTATATTATGCCTAATAACCTCCTTCCAATATTTCTTCGGCCTACCTCTATCCTGCCCGAAACCATCCATAGCCAGCCTCTCACACCTTCGTACAGGAGCATCTGTGCACCTCCTCATCACATGCCCGAATCATTGCAACCTCACATCTCGCATCTTGTCCTCCACCAAAGCCACTCCCACCTTCTCCCGAATAAGCTTATTTCTAACCCTATCTTTCTTGGTAAGTCCACACATCCACCGTAACATCCTCATCTCCGCCACCTTCAACTTTTGGATGTGAGAGTTCTTAACTGGCCAACACTCCGCTCCATGCAACATAGCCTGTTGGACTGCCACTCTGTAGAACTTACCTTTAAGCTTAGGAGACACCTTCTTATCACACAAGACTCTCGAAGCGAGCCTCTATTTCAACCACCCTGCACCAATGCGGTGTGTGACATCCCTGTCAATCTCACCATTCCCTTGAATCATAGACCCAAGATACTTGAAACTCTCCCTCTTCTAAATGACTTGAGAATCCAGCTTCACTACCACGTTAGCCTCATACCACAACTGACTAAACTTACGTTCCAATTACTCCGCCTTGGTCCTGGTCAACCTAAATCCTTTAGACTCGAGGGTCTGTCTCCAAACCTCCAACTTATCATTAACTCCTCCCCGAGTCTCGTTATCAGTACAACATCATCAGTGAATAACATACACTAAGGCACCTCCACTTGAATATGCCGCGTCAAAATGTCTATCACCAAGGCAAGTAAAAAGGGGCTAAGAGTCTATCCTTGGCGCAACCCTGTCAAAACAGGAAAGTGTTTTGAATCTCCTTCTACCGTCCTCACGCGAGTCTTCGCTCCGTCATACATGTCCTGAATCGACCTAGTGTACGCCACGGGCACCCCTCTACCCTCCAAGCACCGCCACAAAATCTCCCTGGGGACTTTGTCATAAGCCGTTACTGTGTTTCGAGAACAGAGATCTACAAATTAGGGAGAGAAAACATTCATATTTTTTTCTCTTTTAAGAGATTCTGTCCCGTAATCGTGCCTTGAGGGGGGGTGCTGCCAATCCTACCGAGGAATTTATGGATTTCTTTTACGGGAAGTGAGAGTTCTCAAGATCAATGAACACCATGTGCAAGTCCTTCTTCCTCTCCCTAAACTGCTTCACTAATCTCGTCACGAGTGATTGACCTCAGTAGTGAAGTGACATGGCATGAAACCGAACTGATTCTCGAAAACAGTCACGATTCACCTCAGCCTTAACTCTACCACCCTTTCCCAAACCTTCATAGTATGACTCAACAACTTGATGCCCCTATAGTTGTTGCAACTCTGAATGTCTCCCTTGTTCTTATATAATGAAATCATTGTACACCATCTCAAAGCTTTTGGCATATTTGCCGCCCTAAAAATGATGTTAAACAACCTTGTCAGCCATTCCAAACCTGCCCCGCCAGTGTTCTTTCAAAAATCCACTAGAATCTCATTTGGCCCAGTCGCCCTGCCCCCTACGCATCCTACGAATAGCCCCCGTGACCTCCTCAACATTGATACGCCTACAATAATCATAATCGCAACACCTCTCCGTGCCACCAAGTCCCTTAACACGAAACCTTTGTCCCCCTCGTCGCTCAAAAGTCTATGGAAATAGGACTGTCACCTCTTCCTATGAGGGCATCCTCTACCAACACTTTGCCATCCTCCCCCTTGATGCACTTCACTTGATCAAAGTCACGATCCCTCCACTCTCTAGCCTTGGCAAACCTATATAAATTCTTATTCCCGCCTTTCTCCTCGAAAGCTGCATACAAGCTCTCGAAAGCAGTGATCGTAACCGCTAACTTAGCCTCTCTCCTAGCTAACTTATACTCCTCTCTATTCGTCTGTTTCTTCTCGTCATCCTTGCTTTCAACCAAATTAGCATAGGCCACCTTTTTAGTCTCCACCTTTCTTTTAACTTATTCGTTCCACCACCAGTCCCCCCGGTGCTTGCCAAATCGGCCTCTCGAGACACTAACACCTCGCCAGCGGTCTCCCTAATGCAATTGATAGTCGTCTCCCACATACTATCAGTCTTCCTAGCATCTAATTGTCTATTTAAATTAGCCCCAACAACTACATCGTTGAGCGAGGATGTGAGAACTAATTCAAACGCATTTGCATTTCATCCCGTATTTGAACCAAATGGGAATTAGGCATATTCTTATCCTAACCGCGAATCCTACTTCAATTCATTTAAATTATAAGAACCCACTTCATATATTTCACGTTCTAATCTAAAGTTCCTCCTTCCGGGCTCACAATAGAAATATAAATGTATTCTAAAGGTTGCGAGTTAATAGAATAGTAATAACAAGAACATATGAACGACCAAATATGATAATCAACTTTAAACCAACTTGATTGAATACTAAGTACTCATGTTCGTAGACTCAACCCCAGAATGAGGGTATCTAGCCACTCATAGTCTTACGAAGAATCACAATAATGGAATTCATAAGTAAAAAGTACAAGAGAAATAAATTAAAAAAGAAAAACTCTATTTGGAGCCTCTCTCGTGTGTTTTCTCTCTCTCAAAGTCGTCCAAGGTGTTTAGAATAGAAGCTAAGTGTCCTATTTATAATTCAGGATGATTTTTTCCCAAAAATACACATGGGCGTGGCACACCCTTATCGCGGAGGTCAGTGGGCGTCCACGCGCTAATCGGCACCATCACTGGAATGTGCCATTCACTTTTTTTGCCTAGGGCGTGCCACACTCTAATCGCGGATCTCAGTGACCGTGGCACACTCTTATGTTTCAAACGCCAATTTTCCTTTGTATTGTAATCCTTCCACTTGTCTTCAAGTCCCGCACTTTGTAGATGCCTTTCCAACTCCATTTTAGTTTGTTTTGCTTCCCGGCATGACTCCTAACACCTTCAATGGTCTCCTACAACATGTGTGACAAACATTAGTTCATACAACACAATATAGCTCATCAAAGTACACTAGCACAAGCATAGCTCAAGCTAGCACCACTTGTTTTCTCGTCTAGGCTCTATTTGATCATTTTGATTCTTCACTTGTTTCAAATGCACCTTAAACACTCTCAACATGTTCTTCAGCACATAAATACACAGTTACACCCTTAATAACTCATTAAGCACATCAAGAAGTCCTTGAAACTAGCCTAAACGTGCATAGATAATGACATTTAGGTGTATAAATACGTCTAAGATCATACACTATCGAGCTTGGCTCATCTGTTTTCATCATGCCCTTTTATTTATATTTCCAAATAAAGAGCATCTTAAAAAGTCTTCATATTGTAAATTTTCTTACAAATTTTAGATTAGGCACCAGCATCCTTGTGTTCTGGTGGTTGGGGAACCATTACCGATATTATTATCATTTCATTAATGTATTTAAATAAGACCTCCATTTCACACTGTTCATACTGATTGTCAATAAATAATTAAAGGATTTAGGATGCGAAGGCACGAGCGTAACTTTGCTAGCGACTTTACAGTTTGGTTAGTGGATAGTCTGAGTCGCTGGTGCAAGGAGCGAGAAAACTGCCTTTCTTGCAACGGCCTGAAAAAAATCTTAAATCATCATGTTACTGATGCCCAACTTTGTTTGATAGACTTACTATAGAATGTTTGATCTTGTCAGGTACGTGGTGAATCACCAAAACACAATAAAAATTACTCTTAACCGTCCCCCATTCCCCTCCCTGTGCATCTCTTTCCACGCTGTTTGTCCCTCTACATAATCACAAATGTGGGTATTTGACCATGAGAATTTTCACTTTTTTCTAGAAAATTATGTAATGTTTGGCCATAAGAAATAATTCACTTTAGTGAAAATTGTGTTTGGAAATGTGAAAAACTTGTTTCACTCTTTTTTTCACTCCTAGTTCTCTTACAAAATTTCAAAAACAACTCCAATTTATATTCATGATCAAACATAGCACCAACTCCAACTCCAGAAAATTATTATTTTCATGGCCAAACGAGGTAGTTACCCCATAACTTTTTAATTTTGCTCTTTGTGCAGGGAGCAAGAAGAAAAATGTAAATAAAGGGCAAGTTGCTGGAACTTCGAACAATTTCTTTGCAGAATTATGATATGATGTTTCATTGGTCTTGGAAGGGCAGAATCATATGATTATTCAAACAAAAAATAGTCCTTCAATCCTATCGTTTTAAGGGCTTTCTGGGTAACTGTTGCATGAACCAACGTCTAAGGAAAGAAAGGAGGTATATGTTAACTAGTGATATGCCCCTCCACAGTGTGTTTATACAAGTTTCTGAAGACTTCATAGGTTAGCTTTCATTTATTTCCTTGAGGGATGTTGCTGCGATAAATATCAATTTTGTAAACTATATCACTTTTAGTCTGCAGTTATTGATAATTTTATTTAGTCCTTGTGTTGTTTAACTAAGCATATCCTGACCTTTAATTAATTGAAACGTGCGTTTTGATCGCTTTGCTTATTAATAATATTCGTAAAGTTACGCTGATTATTAGTTATTTTACTATTTAATTATCCATGTGTTATGTTGAACTCCTGTTACTGTCAAGTACAACAAATTCTCACCTATAGGGACCAAAACGCTCATTCCAGAAGGTAAAATATCACAAGAACCTAGATTATTTAGAATTTACCTTATAACAAATGGATCAAGGTGTTATTATTATACATAATAGAATAAAGTATAAATTTATATGAATTGAATGATCAATGTGAATCGTCATATGACGACTAGTTTGTCGTGGTCAAGATAATTGGGTATCATCATAATTAAAACCTACAAATATGAATGATTGAAGTTTAGTTGGACACATGTAATGTTTTACTTGCATCGTTTTTATGAGGTGCAAACATGCAATAACACGTCTCTCCTAACATTCATTATTTTTGTCGCCCACAAAGAAATAAGAATAGACAGTTAACAAAGGAATACGGTAAAGAACATTTTTTATTGGCATCAAGCCAATCCGTATCTCTCAAATTCTTGCCAAGTTATGATAGAGCTATTTGAGCACAAAAACTCATGTAATTTGACAACAACTTTTATAATCCAACATCATTTTACTTATGAATCTCTGACTGGATGATTCCCTAGCACGTACTTGCATAATTGTTAAGCATGTACCAAATTAAAAGCAAGTGACTGATAAGTCATTCGGGTAGATACACTCATCTATACATTCCCAATTCTCCATTGGAAAGTGGCACAACTTTATGTGTGTGCCCCGTAGTAAGGTACAAAGTAAAGCTATTATTAAAACTGAGGATAAACGGTAAAATAAAATTAGTGTTATAAAATAATATGTTTATGGTATATGTCCATAACTCTTAGGAATTAAGTCACTTCCACCCATCTTCTCCATACTGTGCAGTTAATCCTCCGTTACTCCACACATCATTATGGGTGTAACTCTCACACCCTTTAACCTCCCCCATAATGTTCTTGTTTAATACCATGATTATGACAACCCTTTGCATGCCTCTATGTGATATTATAAATAGAGGCATAAGGGTTCATGTTGTATACACTTGAAAGACTTGTATATTTGATACTTGGAAGAAAGAAAAGCTCTCATCTCGTCTTCTCTTCTCAATATTTTTGTCTACTTTACTGTTCATATTATTCATCTTTACCTTAGTTTTAAAATACTTTATTAGCACGATGTTCTAACTAATTTAGTGTTTCAAAGTTGAGAACAACGTTGAACATCAATTTTCATGATTTAAGTTTGATGGTAATGCTCATTGAAATAAATCAGGTGACATGTTCTAATATTACTTCATCTCCTTTTTGATTTGCCTAACTCTCTGATTATATTTTGCATCGTGTTTTATAATTATTATCACTATAATCACTTGATATTTTTTTTCTTTTACTACTGAAGGTAAGATGATGGTCAGAAAGTGGTTCATTGTTTGATTAAAATGTGTTGTTAATTAAAGAATGACTTAGACGATTTTTTCTCCTATTATGATCACTGTTGCACAACAAAAAAATTGATTTATTAATTGATAGTGCCAAATAGACACGCAAGAAACAACATTTATATGCAATTGGTACAGTAATCAGAGTGCAACATTTATAAGTGCATGGCTTCAATCTAAAATGATATGTATTTATGTAAGACTCAAAAGTATGTTTTATTGTACTTGATTTATTTTGTCAATGATTGATTGGTAAGACGTTGGGTTCATGTCCCAAGGTAGTTTGACACTATGATGATGGCTAAAGCAGTTGATGAAAAGTCATTAAATCCGCAACATTGATATGCTTCATTCTTTGATGTGAATTTGGTAGCATTGCGTAATAAGTCTGAAAAGAAGACACGTGATTTAATATATGTGGGCGTGATGGAACCATATATATATATATATATAATAGTCATTATTTTGATAATTGTAAAAGAAAAGAACATTATGGATTCTCCAAATTATCCTTCAAAAGGTGAGTTAATTTTTTTTGTTCACCATCAATTTGGTATGAAAGGTAGTAGGCACATGGTTGCAGTGGCGGAGTCACAACCAACGAAGGGTGGTCAGATGAACACCCTTCGTCGATTTTTTTTTTTTTGAGTATATAGGTTAAATATAGATATTTATGGTTATATACATGTTGTTGCACACCCTTGACAAGCTAGAGAAGCATAGTCCAGTGGTCAAGAGTGTGCATTTCCGCATCAACAATTCGGATTTGAACCTTGGCAGGTGCAACAATGCTTTATTTTCTTTATTTTTTAAACAGTTCTTTGCCCAAGGGAAAATATGAACACCCTTAATCAAAAGTCTGGCTCCGCCACTGCATGGTTGTTGTGCAACCTAATTTGATAGGTTCTATAAATTCTCCATTAAAAGAGAAAAGAATAAGAGTGAAAATACACTTGGTATTTCAAAGTGATGTTGAGGTGGTATAAAATATGATAAATGTCAGGCATGACAATGAACTTAAAAAATAAATTATGAAGTACATATGATTATAGTCCAATTCTTGAAAAGAATGTGACTCGTGTAAGCATTGTGAATGCTTGACCATTCTTGAAAATGAATGTGTCAAAATGTGAAAATAGAAAGTTATGGATAAAATTGTGCATATATATGGTTGGATAAATACCAAAACTCACCTCTATGGGAGGTTTGAGAGAAATAAAGAATTTTAATTTGGTTTAAAAAGGTTATTGATGCTATAGTATGTTTTATCATGATCTACCAAAGGATAAAATCAAGAAGTGATTCTTGCCTATAAAGGTTTGACCATGATCAAAATGATTATGGTGTGGTCGAATGAGTTTGTCATTGATCTCGTAAATATGGTACACCAAAAAGGACTTTGTCAAATGTTATAAAAATAAATTATTAAAGGCAAAAGTAAAACAAGAAAGAGGTCTTGCATAAAATGATTTTGACTATAATGACAATTATTTTTCTCCCTAAAAGGAGATGGTCACCATACGAATGGTGTTTTAAAATATGAGGTAGTACACAAGTATTTGATACCCTCAAAAAGCTAATGTGTTACTACTCGAAGGAGTGAAATTATTCAGGTCATTGAAATTGTAGTAAGTCTCTAAAAGAAACTTTTTAAGTTTCAAGGGAATTGAAAAAAAATTATTATTATATTGAGACTGTAAACTATGAAAAAATTTTGTATCTTCATATTACTACAATTGAACCGGGTTATAAATATTTATGGAAAAGGCTACCCATTTTCCTCATATTTATTGATATAAATATATGGGCATGGTGACGGAATCACATGCTGTAGGAAACTAAAAGTTTACAGAAAATATATAAGTTGGCATGATCGGTTGACCATCTCAATTCAAATGTGATGCAAAGATAATTGGAAATTTATGAGGTTTTACATTGAAGAAATAAATTATTCTTCAAGAATTTTCTTATGTTGCTTGTTCTGATGGTAAAATACTATACCGACTATGGTTATGGTTATATTTTTTAAATTTTTGGAACGTACAACAAGGTGAATATGGGCCTATTCACCTGTCATGTAGACCGTTTATTATGAAATGAGATGCATCTATGGTTAGCCACATGCGCTTTGCTATCAACTTGCAATTTAATTTTTGCAAGGTTATTTGCTCAAATTGTTAAATTGTGAGCATGGTTTCATACTATAAAAGTTGATAATGCTGATTGGTTTAGCAGAAAATTATGTGCCTCCAATTATAGCTGAACCATTAGCTATGAGAACAACTCTACCAAAAATAAAATTTGATATGAGAAGTTTATTTAAATATAACAACATTTGCATGCATCAAGCCAACAAGGATCCCCTATATTGTTGGTTCAGGGTCAGGAACCAATTAAAATCTATCTAAAAATTTGAATGTACAATATCCATCACGCACAAAGATGGATCCCCAAATAAAGTTGGATTGAATTTTAAATTTTCTAACATTAGGGGGAGATATGATTATAGATGAAATGTATGAAATGAATTATCGAGATCCTCGTAAAAAAATAATAGTGAACTTGAAGTTCAATTGATAATTTATGATTTGTAAAATGTTGCAAGTTCATTGTTAGACTGATCATATGCTATAATTCAGCTATAAGTGCTTCAATGAGAAGTCCTTAAAGGACAGAGTCTATGACACGCTTGAAGCGTGACAGACAAATCAATTCAAACATAAAACTCCTTGAAGAAGGAGATGAGCAAATGATGAATATGGTCATTGATAATGAGGCAAGTACTTTAAAAGAGTATTATGACATAACATTTTATAAAACCTTGGCAAAGGTTCAGGTACCTGAAAATAATGAAATAAAGATATCTCACTAAGTTATGTCTTATTGGAATCGATATCAAATAACCATCGATGATATTTTTGGTATAATATAACGTTCACTATTATAAATGATAACGAGGATCTTGAATTTAAATTTGTCAAATAGTGTGGACAGATAAAATACACAATTCAAGTATATTATGTTTCACTTGAAAAGTGATATTTTGAAATTAGTCCACAGGCTGAGGTATAATGTCAGTGGGATACAAATTAGTGATTGTGCGAAAAGTAAAATAGTAAGATATAAAATGCAACTTGTGCCTTGAGGCATAAAGGTTATTTGCAAAGTTCTGGCATTATTGTTTGGAGATGTGTTCTCCTATAACGGATGCAATAAAGTTTCTTTAAATCTGGCAATGTATGAAAATCTTGAATGCGTATAACGAATGACTGTCATGTCTAGATAGACGACAAATGTTATAGAAAAATTCTTAAAGGATTTAAAAGAGATTCCGATCCATTGAATATCCCAATGATTGTGAAATCACTTATCATAAAGAAAGATCAATTTCGATCTCATGAAATGATTAGAAATTACCATGTATTAGTGCAATTATTGCACTTACGTATCCTGCTATTCTATACATGAGATAATAATTTTTGTTAGTGTGTAGAAAGACATAATTTCACTTTTATGTGAATGTGACTGAAATCAAATATTATTGATATGAATTTATTATTTCTAACAAATATTGTCAAAAGATTGTTGATTATGCAAATGCAGGAAGAATATTTGATCAACAGTCAATTTAAGATGAAAGAGTTCACAACTAGTTGGTTGTTGCTACGAACAAGTTCAATGTGCAAATGGCTTGTGGCGATGAGGTTACAAATAAAGTAATTGTCAAGAATTTATTTGGCTGAGTTCAAAAGTTTAACATGTCCAAGAAACAAGAAAATGACATATCAGAATGAGTTTAAGAATGCAACATCTTCATGAATGTTTTGATCACAAAGGCACAATGAATATCAGCATTTGAAAGCTGACATATAAGATTGGAGGTGGCGTCTTTGAGAAGTGAAATGATGTTTGCATCAGAGGGAGTAAAATATATGTTGTACTCTTTTTTCCTTGGCCTAGGTTTTGTCCCAATGATTTTTCCTATCAAGGTTTTTAACGAGGCAACTAACAAACGTGTATTATAAGATATGTGTACTCATTTTCCTTCATTAGAGATTTTTTCCCACAGAATTTTTCCTAATAAGGTTTTAACGAGGCACATCATCTATGGACATCCAAGGGGGAGTGTTATAAAATAATATGTTTATGGTGGATGTTAATAACTCTTAGGAATTAAGTCACTCCCACCCATCTTCTCCATAATGTGTAGTTAATCCTCCATTACTCCACACACCATTATGAATGTAAGTAACTCTCATACCCTTTAACCTCCCCCATAATGTTCTTGTTTAATACCATGATTATGACAACCCTTTGTATGCCTCTATATGACATTAGAAATAGAGGCATAAGGGTTCATATTGTCTACACTTGAAGAATTGATACACTTGAAAGACTTGTATATTTGATACTTGGAAGAAAGAAAACTCTCATCTCTTGTCTTCTCTTCTCAATATTTTTGTCTACTTTACTGTTCATATTGTTCATCTTTACCTTAGTTTTAAAATAATTAGTAAATAATAAATTAAAAATAAATAAATAAGATAATGACGTGATCAAACCAAATTGATCATCACACAAAATGAGTCTTTTTGTTGTTAATTAATGATGATTTTAATGATACAATAAAATTTAAGTAATAGTGAAAGCAAGCTAACATTATATCGCCTGTCAAACGGGCCGGTTTGACCCGGCCCGAACCAACCCATTTAAACAACTCAGCTCGGTTTGACCCGACCCGTTCAGCCCACGGACTGTAGAATCTTGGGTCCCGGGCTGGGCCAATTTTAAAATTGGTCCCGGTTAATCTAGCCCGGACCAAAACTGTCCAGGCCCGCCGGTTAACCGGCCCGGCCCGAGTCCTTTTAAAAAAAAATTAGAATTTTGAAAATTGGACCGTTGGGCCCAACAGCTATATGGCCGTTTGGATCCAAAAAATGGCTATTTGGACCTTTTAATTAAAAAGAAAAATTCATTTAAAATATTTTGTTAAACCCAAAAAAATTTCTATAAATACCCTACATTTTAAAATTATTTTTCACACAATTTTCATTCTCTCTCAAATCTCAATTCTCAAAATTCAAATATTTTATATATTTCCTAAAGTGCTCAATTTAAGTTTTTAATTTTGCGATTACAAAGTACGAGTGGAAGTTTCTAAAGTCGCAACTTTCGGATACTTTTAAAATTTGGTATTGTCGTTCCATCTCTTACTTTTAATTTTTAATTAGTGTATTAATTGTTGAATATTTCATTTTATTATATTTGTGTATTTTGAATTTTTTTAGTTTGATTTATATTATGGATAAATTAAGAAACCTCGCCACTAAAAGTGTAAATTTTTTTTATCTCGGAAGTGGTAGTGGTAGTAAAAAGCGAATTACTGGCGGTAGAGGTAGTTCAAGTAGTAGATATACCCGTGTGCCTCCGGTACCACTTAGTCAACCTTTTGAGGAAGAAGTAAGTGTAGGTGCTCACGATATGGATTATGTAGAAGCTCAGAAAAATTACGGTATAGAAGAAGAAAATGAAGTAGATGTTGTTGATTTAGATGAAGATGATGAAAATATTGGTGAGACACCCGTAATAGGAAATGCTAACGTTAGATCTGAATCGATTAATCGCCCTTCCCGTGCCCCAAGAGCTCGTAGAACAACTAGTATTGCATGATAATTTTTTACACGTATAGGAGATACTGATAAGGTGCAATGCAATATTTGTCAATAAATATATAAGCATAAAATATGAGGCAAGTAAGGTGGTACGGGTACGTTAATGAGACATATAAGTGATAATCACGAAAGAGAGTTATTTATTGCAAAAGGTGGTCAGGATGTTGGTGGGCCAACACAAACTAGAATGGACCCAACAACCGATCAGATAATTAAGAAGTATAATAAATTGAGGGACCAGAAAGAAATAACAAAAATGGTAGCTGTGGGTTGTTTGCCTTTCGGTTTTCCTTCTCCGGATGCTTTTATTCATTATATTCAAGTAATTTATAATCCTATGTTTGATGATATTCCTAGAAGTAATTTCCAGGTCGATACTTTTAGACCTCATTCACAATATATTTTTTTATTTATCTACATTGTTAAAAAATATTCAACGTAGAATGACTCTAACATCTGATCTTGGTCGTGCTGTTAATAAAAATGATTATTTAACCATTACTTGTCACTAGATAGATAGTAATTTTATTATGCAAAATTATGCAAAAACGCATTCTAGCTTTTTTGTATGATGAAGATCGTAAACATACAGGAGAATTTATTGCTGAATCGATTGGTAAAGTTGCAAATTTTATGGTATTGAAAGTAAAGTCTTATGTAATGCTTTTGATAATGCTTCTAACAACAAGACTGCTATTACAAAGTTAAAAGTTAAGCTCTCTCCGCCGTTACCTGAAATATTTCATGTTAAGTGGGTTTGTCATATATATAATTTAATTGTAAGAGATGGTCTTGAATTTTTTGAGCTTTATATTGAAAAAATCTGGCTTGTTGTTGGTTTTATTCAAGGAAATAATCGAAGAAAAAGAATTAGAGAACTTAAAGTTAAATGTGAACAAAATGAACTTGCACCTATATTGATGCCTGAAGAATGTGATACTAGATGGAATGCTATGTGTGATTTTTTAAAAACTTGTCATACTTATAGAGTTCCTATTACACTAACTTTTAACCAACATTGTGGTTTATTTGCTGATTTGGCTGAATGTATGTTACATGATTCTGATTGGGCTGTAATTGATGATCTTGTTAAGTTTTTGGAAAAAAATTATATAGCTACGGTTGAATTTTTCGGTGCTTATTATCCTACTGTTTGTAATATTTTAGCATATATAGCCGATATTTCTGGTTTTCTCAAAGAATATAAGAATAAAGAAGGTTACAAAGAAGCTGTTGGTGCTATGTTTGCTAAATTTTAAAAATATTTTTTTCCGATTTCCCCTATTTACTTGGTTGGTGCTATGCTAAATTTGTGTATGAAATATACTACTATGTGCCACTTTAGTACTCTTATTTATTCTAACTTAGAGATAAATACTAACAATGATTCTGATGCTAAACAACCAGATTTGTGGACAGCTATGGGTGATGCGAACGCTTACATAGATAAATTATATAACCATTATGTTGATTTACTTGATTTAGGTGTACCGAAAAATATCACTCCAACTGTCGCTCCTCATCCTCCCGAGGAGCCATCATCTTCTAAAAGGCCGGCATATAGTGATTTTCCTGATCACTTTTATGATTTAAATTGCTGGAACAGTGTTGAGGCGGGAACTTACACAACAACTTATCGGAAAGAGCTTAAGTATTATCTTCGAACGCCGCTAGAGGATCGTAGACGACGGATCAACGCGTTGGATTGGTGGAAGAATAATGAAACACAATATCCTGTGCTTTCAAGATTAGCTAGAGATATATTGAATGTTCCAATGTCAACCGTTGCATCGGAGAGCGCTTTTAGTCAGGGATGACAACAACTTGGAGACAACCAACACTCATAGGGAAGCAATGCTTTGAATGTTCTAGTTTGCCTTAGAGATTGGATTAGAGCGGAATGGAGAAATCAAGGAATGAAGGTGGAGTCGAAAGACGAACAGAAACCTGAAGAAATTATGACTTCAAGGGAGAACTCAGCAGAATCAAGTCCAATGCATGATTTTGCCTCCATTGATTTTGACTATCCTATGTCAGTTCCCGTTAATGTTAACATTGATGAGTTAAAAAAAATGATGAAAACTTTGTAGATTTTTCATTCATGTACATTATAAATTTTGAATCATTTTGCAATTAATAAAATATAACATTCATTCACTCCTTACTTTGTAATTTTTTATTTAATGATTTAAATTAAATTTTAATTTAAATTAAATACTTAGTTTTAATATTACTAATTTACTATCAAGTTTTACACTAAGTAATAGACAATTAAACATAACAAACATATAATCATATATACACATAATGAAAAAATATTTTTTTTTTAAGTTCAAAACCTCAAGTATTATTAATTTATTATATGAAGTAGCATATTATTTAAAGTAGTACATATATTGAATGGTACGTATATATGTGTATATATAGAGTATAGACTCTAAAGTAGTACATATTTAAGGTATACATGTGTATATGTTTTATAAATTAGTATATATATTGTAGTATATATCTTGAAAGTATATGTTTTATTTAAAGTAGTACATATAGTGAAGGGTACGTATATATGTGTATATATAGAATATAGACTCTAAAGTAGTATATGTTTAAGGTATACATGTGTATATGTTTTATAAATTAGTATATAACTATATATATAGTGTGTGTATATATTGTAGTATATATAAATTAGTATATATTTTGAAGTATATGTTTTATTTAAAGTAGTACATATATTGAATAATACGTATATATGTGTATATATTTTCTATAGACTCTAAAAGAGTATATATTTAACGTATACATGTGTATATGTTTTATAAATTAGTATATAACTATATATATAGTGTGTGTATATATAAATTAGTATATATCTAGTAGTATATATTTTATTTAAAGTAGTACATATATTGAATGGTACGTATAGATGTGTATATATAGAATATAGACTCTAAAAGAGTATATATTTAACGTATACATATGTATATGTTTTATAAATTAGTATATAATTCTATATATAGTGTGTGTACATATTGTAGTATATATAAATTAGTGTATATCTTGTAGTATATGTTTTATTTAAAGTAGTATATATATTGAATGGTATGTATATATGTGTATATATTTTCAATAGACTCTATAAGAGTATATATTTAACGTATACATGTGTATATGTTCTATAAATTAGTATATAACTTGTAGTATACGTTTTATTTAAAGTAGTACATATATTGAATGGTACGTATATATGTGTAATATTTTCTATAGATTCTAAAGTAGTATATATTTAAGGTATACATGTGTATATGTTTTATAAATTAGTATATATATTGTACTATATATCTTGTAGTATATGTTTTGTTTAAAGTAGTATATATATTTAACTAACATATAGTCGTATACATGATTACATGTGTAATTATGTATATGTGTATATGTTTTTTAATTCTAATGTAGTATATACTATATATATATATTGTGTGTATATTATTTAACGTATTTAAAATGTATATAGGTCCATGCTTTATTAAGTATTTGTTTATTATTCCTTGTCTTGAGCCGGGGGTCTATTGGAAACAACCTTTCTACTTCTCCTGAAGTAGTGGTATGGACTGCGTACATCTTACCCCCCAGACCTCACTATGTGGGAATACACTGGGTTTGTTATTGTTGTATTTAAAATGTATATAGGTGGGTATATATAGTGTATATTGGAGAAAAAATATTTTAATTTTTTTTTTAAGTTTTGATCGATTTTGATCGGGTTTACACGGGTTGGACTAGGTTAGATTTATTTGTCCGGTCCCGAATTATTTCTAAAAATATTATTGTTGGACCTGAAACTGGACCGGTCCGTTAAACCTAGCCCAAAACCGAACTGACCCACAACCCGCTTAAAAGTGATGGGCCGGTTTTGGGTTGACCCGGCCCAGCCCGACCCATTTGACACCCTACCAACAATACGATACAATATGGAAAAACCATCCAAATAAGCTGTTAAATGAAGAATGTCAATAATTTTCAATGTAGCTACTATGAATAGTTGACACAATGAAAAATGGCTTTTCTTGCTTGCAAGTGAATGTCTTGGAAGAGGGATTTTTAAAAAAGTTAAGAAACGGTCAGAACAAGGATTTTAAACATAACTATTGTGAAGCGATTTAAGGAAACAGAGCTTTTCAGGAAGAGTCACTTTGGAATACATCAGTTTTTATATATACGCGTTTGTGTACAATGACATTGATGTGCCCAAGCAACAAATTCATTGTATAGAAATTGTGTTAATGATGTACACATATATACTTGCTATTTTATTTTTAATTCTAATATGTTAACATAACCTCCATGCACTCCATTGAATAGCTTTTCTTGCTATTTTATTTTTAATTCTAATAATCTATTTTATGTGTACAATGACATCGAAGACTAATCTATCATCTTCCTCTTCTCCAATGAATCTTTTTTTATGTTTCAATTTCATTGATGTGCCCAAGCAACAAATTCAATATTTTTGAGTTCAAGATCGTCGGAAATTTTAAAATTGATATTGTCCATTATTTTCGACTTCAAGGTCGTCGGAATTTTCAAAATCAATATTGTCCATTATTTTCGACATAAGGTTGTCGGAAATTTTAAAATCAGTATTGTCCATAGTTTCCAACTTCAAAGTCATCAAAAATTTCAAAATCGGTTGTGTCCATTATTTCCGACTTCAGGGTCGTCGAAAATTTTAAATTCGACATTGTCCATTATTTTCGGCTTCAAGGTCGTTGAGAATATCAAAATTGATATTGTTCATTATTTTCAACTTCAAGATCGTCGAAATTTTTAAAATTGATATTGTTCATTGTTTCCCACTTCAAGGTCGTCAAAAATTTTAAATTTGATATTATCCATTGTTTCCCACTTCATGATCGTTGAAAAATTGTTTGCATAGCAATAGCTATAATAAAGTTTGAAAAGGAAAAGAGAAAAATAGAAATTATGAAATAGGTCAAGGAAAAGAGGAAAAGAAATAAATTTAAATAAATAAAAGAGTAAATATGTGGTATATAGTGGCACATGTATCACACTACATCCCAAAAGATTGATTGTCCTATTTTACGGTGGTAATAATTCTAGTTTTAAATAACTCAGGGGGTAATAATTGGACCCCCGCAAAGGTAAAGTGTAGTTGAGAATTCGTCTATAGTTCAGAGGGGCATTTGACTATTTCCTCTTTATGTAAATGATCTAACAATTTTTTATATATTTGTCAAAAAAATCTTTCATTTTAATAGGAGTTTGTTGTTATGTGGGCTAAAATTATGAAATCTATGAATGAGCATGTTTTTTTCTATTTCTTCAATTATATTTATATTCAATTTTTAAAGAGAAAAATAAATATTCTCCTTCCCTCTCCACAGTTTCTTATTATCCAATCTCTCTATAATTACAGATTACAATACAATATCTTTAATTTCTAATTCATGGATGTTAAATTAGCAGTAATATTGGTGGTAGAATTATCGTATGGAAACTGACGCCAATAAATATTATATGTTAATAATTTATTTTTAATTTTTGAAAATTGTATACAATCTAGTATCCACGTACTATTTTAAACGATTAAGTTGAGATCTTGTTTATATATAACAAAGTCATATTAACATGTGACTCTTGCATATAACCCTCTAGCTCTTAGCTCTGGATCTATCACAAATATACCCTTTTATTTTTTTAAGACTATACATTCTCATAGAAACTTTTATTTGTTTGTTGTTTATGAATAACATACCTAATTTTATATAGGTTCAAACAAGCATTAGTCGATAAAAAAAATAAAATTAATTATTTGAAAAATTTTAGTTTGCAAAAATCTAACCCGTTTGAAAGAATTTTAGATTCTTGGGATTTCAAAGAGTAGTTTAGATGGAACTATCATTACATGTGTATGCAAATAGAGAATTTTCATCGAAGGATGACTAACACTATGAACAACCAGAGATGCACCCTCTCCAATGATATCTCATCATCATCAATTGTTTCACCATCATCCATTTATTCATGTTTTAAAGATTCATCACTGTCTGATCCACACACTCCATCATCAGCTATGTCATCATTGTTTTCAACAATTTGTGTGAGCCGAGTCAGTGTACCTTTAAAATCATTACATCTATAAAATAGAAAAAAATAGTTAAATATAATAAGTATAAATTATAACTTAATTTAATTAAAAAAATTATTATATTTACCCATCGATTGACTCCAACAGAAAAGAATGGTGTTGATGATTAGCATTCAAATTTTGTATGTGCATAAGAGCATTCTAGATCCCCCAATATCAGAGTTGTGCACACTCCGATTAAAGTTATGATACTGTGTATTAAATCAACCATCACATTGTGTAGTCAAGTTATTTATATCATTTGAGTGCTTGTCAAATTCTCTCACTGTTTGTTGTTGGAATATGCCTCTTGAAAAATCAACATTCAAATTTGATAAATATAAAATATCACAAATATCAAATTAATTATCGGTTGAATGATAGTACAACGTTCAATTGACGCATATATGTAAAGACTTGTCAAGTTAATGCGACTATCAAATTTTTTAACTATACGGAGATAGACAAAGAATTATCATTTCAAATACAAGTCTCACTATACGTTATAATTTCATTTGCAGGAAAAGATATTGGATGTCGTCAAGTGATAACTACTATATCTTCCGAATCACTTGTACCCATTTTGTTTCTTAGTAAGTATTGCAACCACTCATTTTAAGACATAATGAAAACCTACAGGCCGCCGCTATATTATAGAACCAGCTTTATAAAAACTTTTACCGCCCCAGTATAAATTTACTCTTAATGTATCTTCAATCATTTTTAATACAAGAAATTAGAGTAAGTTGAAACAAAAGTAAATTGTAAAGCTTTACTAGAGTTGAAACTGGAGTAAATTGTAGAGATTTTGTCACGACCCAAAAATGAGAGTCATGATGACACTTATCGCGGTGTACCTTGACAAGTAAGCCTATCACCCAAACTGATATGAAAAGAGAAAATGACAGAAATATCCCAAGGTAAGGCTTCTAGAATGAAGCCGAACCATATAAGTAATCACAACAATGCGAAAAGAACTTATCCAAAATACCAATCATGTCCAAAATCAGGTGTCAATAGTTTAAGAACTACTAATACAATCCAATAGTCAAATACATCAAAAAAATAACCACAAAGGAATAATATATGTCTCCGAATACTAATAAATACATAACTACTATAGAAAGATAGAGGTGGACATCGGAAGCATGAATGTCCAACCGCTACCATGAAAACTCCAACAATCGCCCGAGTCAAGCAAGCTGAGGCACACTTGAGCTAGGACCTGCACCGAAAGGGCGCAGTAGACATAGGTACGGTTCACTTGTACTCAGTAGGTATCATAGGTCGACCAAGCAAAGTAGTAAATAAAGCATACAAAATATACACTAAGGGCACATCACCTGCAATCAGAAAATATCCCACAACGGTAGCCCACACCGCTTGCACTAACAGTTCTAATATATCTCACATATATTACAACAACACACTAAGATATAGAACACAAGTATACATCATGTCACATATAAATAGAACAGGAGAGAACATGTAGATACAAGATCATCAAATACAAGTAAATGAAGGTAAGACAAATACATAGATGACAAGTCAATAAGGCAATACAACACAACATAAACACAATAAAATCAGTGCAATGTATATGATGATGATCATGATGATGCACAAGGTCGTCGCACAACCTTCGAGATCGTTGCACAATCCCCGTATACACCTACGGAGATAAAGTTTCCTGACGTAGGACCCATGGAGGGTTTGTCAACCCGTATACAATCCACATATCTCATATCTCTTTTCTGGCACATCCCTCGGAAAGGATTTTATAAGGTGTTACAATATCTCCTCCCCGGCACATCCGTCGGGGAGGGTTTTAAAAAGGTGTTGCCACTGTTTCTCAGATGTTGCCACGGTGGTACCAATGTTTCATGAATGAGTATGATATGATGATGTAATTCTCACAACCAATCACAATGAGTATTTTCACAACCAACTATAATGATATATTTCCACAACTATGTGATCCAATATCCACTCATTATTTCAGTTTCATCCACGAATTTCCACGTCTCATATGCCAAATAAAGTATGAATATAATCATAATACACCAATGGTACCATATTAAGCATCTTAACAACACAATACAATTATTCACATATATTCAAGGCTATTAATATCACATAAGACCCCACACGGTTACACATATCACATAATAATTTAATTTCGACAGTCACATCACATATAGGCCCCTACACGGGCACAACACATAAATAGCCATTTTTCATGATTAGTTTCCACCCTTAACATGCATTTTGTATCATCATTTACTCCCCAACCTAGTCTGAAAGAATTAAGCCATAACCTACCTCGAAAGCCAAAACCGATCCGCTACACTTGAACCCGTGACCTTACTTTTCACGAACAATCTCGAACTTCACTAAAAACATCAAATATGAAATCTACGCATCAAATCAAAACCAATAATACCCATATTGACTACTTTTGGTTTGGGGTCAAAACGGATCCCCAAAATGGATTTTCAAAAAAGAAGGGCAAAATCAAAACTTTACTTCAAAAACAGGTTCCCATATTTTTAGGAATCTACAGCTGAAAACCCACATTAAGTCGAGTAAAAATGAGGTTTAAAATGAAGAAAAACTATTTTGAGCTTTACCAAGAAAAATCTTTGAAATCCGGATTAAAATCAAGAATCGGAGTTGTTTTGAAGGTTAAATTGATGAAAAATAGTAATTATAAGATAAAAACATTATTCAAGTGAAAAAGAGTGAAATTTGGGTTAAAAATCATGCCCTAAGATTTTGAGAAATTAATCAAGAAATTACTAAGAAAATGGTGAATTCTTACCATTAATCCGTAATAAAACCAAGAAAAAAGTGTTAATCTAGCTTTTCAAGCTCTCACAAACTTTACTTTTAAGCTCTCACACTATTTTAGGGTTTAACTCCCAAGAGGCAAGATGAAAAATGAATAAAATAGGCCAAAAAGCTATTTATTATTGCAGATTTTTCTGCACAGCTGTGGTTAAAAAGCTGGTTTTTGTTTAAAAGTCAATTCGGACTTCAACGGGCTGCTCGGAATTCATTCGGAGTCCGATATATGCAAACAAACTATGCAACCATACTAAATTTATCGTTCCGGACGCGATGACGATATCATATTTTCAAAAAAATATCATTTTCACAAAATTGACCCCCAAAACTCGAAATTATAATTTTCCAAATCGAGAGTCGAAATAAGATTTAAAAGCCGTAAAATTATACCAAATATGCTAACACCCTAAATTCAATATTCTGAATCTTCTGGCAAAGTCGGATTTTCCATCCGAGGTTGTTTCGATTAAATGGGGGTCCCACACCCATATTTTCAATTTTTCAACTTTTCGATCAATAGGTCTAAATGAGCTCGGGTGCACCGGGACCCGAACCAAAGGTCTACCTATCCAAAAATTGATATTCCGGAGCTTCTGGAGTAGTCCATTCGGTCATCTATCGCACGGATCAAAAGATATCCCCATAAGTCTAAAGTAAGGCTCTCGAAGCCATTAAAAACCACAATATTGCATAAATAATACCAAAATGCATCAAAAATTATGCCAATCACTCCCACACCCTAGAAATATCATAATGCAACTACGGGGAGGGGTAAAACAGTCGAATCATATAAAATTATAAATTTCACACATTTAATCAAATTTTTAGGTCGTTACAGCTTTACTAAAGTTGAAACGAATAACTCAAACACAACAAGAAATTGGTTAATTAATGAAAAAAATAAGAACAAATCACTGAATACCAAGTGATTTGCAAATCACTAGACACCAACCGACTTGCAAATCACTGGACACTAGGCGACTTGCAAATCGTTGGACACCAAGCAATTTGTAAATCTTTGGACACCAAGTGATTTGTTAGTACTGGAAGCACTGTCACAGGACAAATCGCTCAACCAAGGGCGTTTTGTCCCCTTTGGTTTCTTTTTCAAATAAATTATCTCCTTTGAAATTCTTGATTAAAAAAATAACCCATTTGGCTCTGGACTCTAAGATAATTTGGGAAAAGGAAAAGGAAAAATTACATAAAACTACAACTTTACTTTCTATTATTACACAATATCCCAAATTCCAAAACTAATTACAAATATCCCATTTTTACAATTTCTCTCTCTATAATTCAATACATAACTCTACCTCCCTATTTATAGCTTTTTTACCTTATAAAATGCCTAAAATCAAGAAATACCAGAGAGAGTAATTAAGAAGTAAATTACCTAATATATCATTTTAAATTGATATTTGTATTCCAATATATCTCTATTACCTAACTTTCTCTTTCCTCTCATCATTCATTTTACGATTCTCTTGTAAAGATAACTTGCCTTCCCGACGATTGTTGTCCCGGTTAAGAAGCGAAGCATTGGGTCATTTTATGGTTCATTTAACTTTTGGGTTTCTTCTTCTTCCTCATCGTCTAATTCTTCCTTTTCTTCCTAGTTATGTCTATGGGACTATGTACGTAACATTTTTTATGTATATAAAATCATATACATATCTATGTTATGTATATGGTAGTATATACATAACTATATAAGCTGTTAGGCTGCCTGTCCCTTTTTTAAAACTTCATATATAGGGGAAGAATTTTGTTAAGCTGATATGTATATAAAATCATATACATATTTTTTTTATGTATGTGTTTCAAATTTTGAATTTGATCTTACTAGTTGAATTTGTGTTTCAAATTTTGAATTTGAATAGCTGAATTTTGTGTTTCAAATTTTGAATTTTAGATAGTTAGATTTGGATAGCTGAATTTTGTTAAGCTGAATTTTGTCCCTTTTTATGTGGTTTCTTGATCTTACTAGTTGAATTTGTGTTTTAAATTTTGAATTTGAGATAGTTGAATTTGGATAGCTGAATTTTGTCTTTGAATTTGGATAGATGTTACGAAAGTAAAAGGATTCAGTAATCCAATATTAAAATAGTTGCATTAATTGCGTTCCATAATTAAGGAATATGTGTTTTATTCCTTTTTTAAGGTTGCCATATTTAATCAATATACATAACATTGTTATGTATATGCGGGGCTACTTTTGTATAAAAATCGGGAGAGAAATTTTAAGTAGAGAAAAGGGAGAGAAGGTAATTATGTTTAAAAAACTTGAGATTTATGTTATTTACACAAAGAAAAATTTATGGCCTTTTTCAAAACAATGACCCAAGTTTGGGCTTTTGGACAAATTAGACCATGCGGTACATTTTAATTCCACTTATTGGCCATTTTCTGATTTGGCCCATTTAGTTTCTTCTTCTTTTTTTTTTTTTTTTTTTTAAGTTTTCGCTACATTTTATTTTTGGGAAAAACATTTGCTTATTTTTTTTAAAATAATTAGATACAATGGTATAAAATTGTGTATTGTTCTATAAAATATGTATCTATATAAGAAATTTATAGAATGTATAGAATGTGTATAAAACCTATATAGTTATTATATAAAATATGTATCTAAATAATAATTGTAGCTAAAGACTGTATGAAATTTGCTTAGAAATTGTATAATTATTGTATATAATATGTATATGTATATAATATCTATAAAAACTATATAATTATTGTATAGAATGTGTATCTGAACAATTGCCTCAGATACATGTTGTATACGATGTGTATAAAAACTGTATAATTATTGTATAATATATATATATATATATATATATATATATATAAGATGTGTATAGAAATTGTATAATTATTATATGAAATATGTATCTAAATAATTATTGCTGCTTAAGGTTGTATAAAATGTGTATAGAATATGTATTTGTATGTCATATATATATATATATATATATATATATATATATAGAGAGAGAGAGAGAGAGAGAGAGAGAGAGAGAGAAATTGTATTGTATAGAATTTTTATTGGTATAGGATATATAGAGAAACTATATGTATCATTGTTGTATAAAATGTGTATTCATAATGTGTGTATAAACTACATCATTATTGTATAGAATACGTTTACGTATATGATGTGTGTAGAAATTATATAATTTTTGTATAAAATATGTATATATGTATTTGGTATTTGATATGGATTGATACATTCCTTTTTGATTGTATTTGAATTTTTTAATACAACAATTATGTCATGACCCAATTTCTCAAGCCATGATGGCACCTACCATAACCTACCAGTAGATAATCTAACTCTTAGCCCGGAACAACCGGTAGCGGACTAATAAGAAAAAAGGAAGAAATATTACACGAAATTGAAAAAAATACATGAAGAAAGTAAATATGCCCCCTAAAACCTAGTGAATTCAGTGCAAGAGCTTCTAATACAATAACTTATAAAATAAGACACATAGTAAATATATACAAAGTCGTCTCTTGAATATAAAAGTAGAGATCATTCTAACAATAAGAGGGAGAGAAAAAATAACTCCGAACATCAGGACCTCACCCTGAATCTCTAATCCATGGCAGCTCCGCACGATGCACATGACGACAATAAGAACTCGTACTATGATTTTTCGGGTGCAAAAGTATAGTATGAGTACCAACACGAGGTACTTAGAAAGCATCGGTCGAAGGAGCTTCAAGACAATGAAAATATAAATAACATTTAAAGCAAAAATAAACATTAGAGACTACTAACTAAGAAATGAGACACGATAATACTTAAAGGAAAAGTAAGGATGAACTATCATACCCTACAAGTAATTCAGGGTGAAGCTATGCTAGTAAGTAGCTAGTCAACGTACGATAGTATAGTAAAGAAAGAGATATAGGATATACAATAGAGGTATGAAGGAAGAGATATACAAGAAATACATAATAGCAATACGAAGAAAGGACATATATATATATATATATATATATAATTGTCTTTTTCCAAAGATTTAATTAAAAGTTCAAAAGGATTTTCAAATCCAAAAGTAACAACAGGTGTTTTAATGAGGAACTTAGATTGAATCAGAGCGACCACTTGACATTGAGTTTTGGTGTGCTAAGTCACCTAAAGAGTACTTCTTTTAAAAAATATTTAACTCTTCAAATTGCCCTACGAATAGAGATTTCAGTTAAGAATTTCTATTGATCGAGGGGAAGGTGTGAAGCACCCCTCGATATCGTGGTTTTACCACGATCGTTTTGTTGATTCGTATCGACTAAATTGACACTAAAAATGAACAAATCACACAAAAATAAACAAATACATTAAAACATATACAAAAATAAAGAATAATGTTCAGTCCGATTATATAGTACAAAATAAAGAAAAAAGTATGAAAATAAACATACGCTATCTTAAATAGTCTAAACTATGCTATACCCGATATTCCTAATATTGATCATGATCGGCCTTCATTTACATAGTACCTTGAGGAATTTCCCGACAAAATGAATACATGTGGACCAAAGAGACAAAATAATCAAAGAGCTCACAATCGAGCCATTCAACACATAAATAATATATCGAATCTTAGAATTGCCTATCCAAATTTGATAACCTAACATGCTCATATCAATCGCAAATAAATTTATATTAACAACAACTACAGATCAAAAACCAACCAACTTGCATTTCAAATTATCAATCATTTACTTCCATCTCCAAATCAAATTAAACCCTATCCCTTTTACCATTCTTCATATTATCCCAAAATTGATTGCTTATTTTCCTTAATTAAGTACTTGTCCAACACTAAGAAATAAAACATGGAATAAGCTCAAACAATCCATCAATGCTTATCAATAAATTGCAGCAATAAACCTAACAAGGACAAACAACATAGTGGCCAAGTGGTTATAATGCAATAAAGAAAATTATTATGTAAAACGAGAAACAAGAAATTGAACTTCAAATTGGCTTTTAATTTCAAGTCACTCTGTTTGAAAATGGAGCTTCACCAAAATCCTTGAATCTAAATTCAACAATGCACTCCGACCAGCTTATGGTTGATGTCAGGGAGCTTGGAGATCACTGTTGACTGGGTTTGGTGTTGTTCGTCGTGGTTTCGCTAGAGTTATGGATGGGTGTTGTCGTTGGTTGCTATTTTTGGGCATTAATAGCTGAGGATGTGTTAATTTAATTGGTGTTGCTGATCATTGTTGCTTTGCTGCTGTCGTGGTTGTTTTTATGAAGAAAAATCATCTGGTGTGTGTATATTGTTGTTGTTCATGCTAATGGAAAAAGGGAGAGGAAAAAGATGATATTGGTGGGAATTGAAATTGAAGTATTTTTAATGGGTATTTTGCTGGAAAAATGAAAAAAAGTATTGGTGGTATTTTAATGGAGTTGTTCCATATCGATAGAGTTGTTCCATATCGATACCTGCGTTTTGTATGTCTTAATGGAGGAGATTTTATTGATTAATGGAGGAGATTTGATTGTTAGTGGGAGCCAATTAGTGGTTGTTGGCATGAATTTTTCTGAATGGAGAAAAGGGAATATGCGGGGGGGGGGGGGGGGGGGGGGTTGATTGCTCAAAACAAAAAACAAAAAAGAAAAATAGAGGAGAAGGGAGTGATCTCCCGTGCGTTAATTTTTAGAAAAAATTCACCAAACCACAACTTAAGTTACTTAAAATACTAAAAATCTCTTCACTTTGTAAAAATTATAAATATTTTTGATTTACATTCGTTTTTTAAAATTTTGATAAAAATTAAGATATGATGTAATTAAGGATAAATTAGTAGAGATTTATATAAGTTTTACTTAATTTTTATGTGCATATATGTGTGTAATGGCTGGTGTCCTGTAATATCCCGTATCTTTTTTAGTCTCTGGACTACATACGACTCAGACCACGAGTCGTAAGTCAATATACGAATCGTAAGTTGAACTCGTACCCAAATCAGTGTAGCACGGCGAATATTCTATTGCAAGTACGACTTGACCCCTATGAGTAGTCAAGAGGGGTACAAGTCGTAAGGACATCAGTGTTGACCCCTTGAGGTTCCATCCAGGATACGAGAAGGGGGAATCTAGTCGTATACGAAGGTATGACTCGTACGGAGAGAAACATATCAGTAACAGTGTTGGTTCCCCAAGTTGTCCGTTCATCCTACGAGTGACTTTACCAAATTGTATAAGCATCTTAAGAGTTGTAAGTACGACTCGTATCCAGACCAGTACATGTTCTTTGAAATCTTCCAAGCTTACGAGTCAGTAGCCCAGTCGTACCCTAACATACGAGTCGATACACAATTTTCTGCATGTTTTTTAGGGGCTTTTATGTCTTTTTTCACTCTCTTAAAAGCCAAAACCATGTCGTTTTGGCTTCACAAGGGGTGGTATAAAAGGGCCCAAATCCCCAATCCATAGCATAAAACATCAATTCATCAAAAATAAATCAAAAGGGTGGTTTCTCCCTCTTTCCCAAGCAATTAGTGTTTGCTCAAGAACAAGAACAACTTCAAGAAATTCTGAAGAATCTTCACGAATTCATCTAGTGAGGTATGCCTGATGTTCATCCATGGGCCCCTTTTACCCATGGAGTCCAAGAATCCCTTTTTGGTTTCAAATTATGAGTTTTCATGTTTAAGTTGAAATGTCTCCATGAATCTCTTGGGAATTCAATTACAAGTTATGTTTATAAGTGTTTTTCAAGTGGGATGAGCCATTACATGTTTTAAATGTTGTAATCTTCACGTCAAATCCCTAAGTTATGATTTTAGTCTTGTAATCATGTTATTCTTGCATGCTTTACCCATTCCTATGCCTAAGTTCACGACTCATGTGTTTGATGAAATGCCAAAGTGTTGAGTTTTGAATAATGATCCCCTACTATGGTTTTAAAGTTTTTATATGGCATTATTATTAATTCCATTCAGTGCTGGTGGGTTATGAACACCCGATACCTATGTGATTTACATAAATTCATCTTTTCAAGTATATAGACAGTTAATCCATGAATCTTATCAGTATAACTAGATATTCATATTCATGATGAGCACTATCAGTTATATAATAACATTCAGTTGAGTTTAGTTTAGTCCAGTACCAGTGTCAGTTCAGTTGGGAGTAGGATTTAGCACCGCGTGAACCTAGGGATGGGGGCTTACCCGCCAGTTAGGACTTGGTCCTTAGTAGCAGTCCCTAAGTTCCAGAACTATGTAGCCAGCGTAGTATTATGAGATGTCACCCACCAGTTTAAGACTAACACTCTCTTAAGGGTCACCCGCCAGTTTAGGATTGATTTCCTAGTCCTTCGGGACATCAGATTAGTGGATCCACACAACCAGTGTTAGTACCCATGGCACGGTACTAACACCCTTCCAACCAGGGTGACAGTTTGGACCCCAATTAGCTCAGATTGGGGCATGTCAGTAATATGATACCTCTTACAATCTCAGTACAATATTTTAATGTATTCCCAGTTCAGGTTTGCTTGACCAAGTGTACAGACTTTCAGTTATTTAGTTATACTATTTACAGTCTTTCAGATTTCAGACTTATTTCAGATTACAAATTTATGCTTGGTCTTGTATTATCAGATGATACAGTTTTCATGCATTCATGTTCAGTTATCACAAGCTATTCAGTTAGTCCTTACTTCATATGCACAGTACCTCATGTATATCAGCCTAACCTCATCTCATATACTAGTACATTCAAAGTACTGACTGCATACTCTTCTTTGCGGTATGATGTCTTATATCATAGGTTCAGACGTACAATTTCCAGACCACAGTTAGACAACTCAGTGTAATCCAGCAACTGTAGTGGGGAGTCCTCATCCATCAAGGACATGTTATGTTTATTCAGTTATTTCAATATTTGATTTTATTCAGTCAGTTAAAGTTAGTTGGGGGTTTGTCCCATCAACTCCTCTATTAGTTTAGAGGCTTTCAGACGTTCAGGCAGTCAGTTAGACAGTTAGTCAGTCATTTTCAATATTTATCAGATGTTTCAGACTTATGATTGATTCGGTATTTCAGTATTAAGATTTATATTTCTTTCTCAATTTATCTTCCATACAGGTGTTATGTTCATAGATTTTCAGTCCTCACAGCAGATACTAACTCATGGGTTAGCTTGTGGTCACTTTTGATCGTAACCACTGTTATTGTGACTAGGGGGTAGCCCCGAGTTGTGACAAAACTTGGTATCATAGGCCAAAGTTTTAAAGTTTCCTAGGGAGTCTGAAATTCGTATTGAGTAGATCATTATGCACAGGTGAGAAGTGCGTCACACTTATAGACAAGAGGCTACAAGTCGATTTAGGAAAAGTTTCCCTTCTTTCAGTATTCATGTCGTGAGAAAGAGCATGAGCTCTACTTAAACTCTCTTTTTAACTCATCAATCATTCTACTTTCAGATAATGCCTCCCAAAAGAAACAACATAAGAAGGAACGGGAATCAGCCCACACCACCGCCAATTTAGGAAGATTCGCTGAACGAGCATGTCTCTCATGCCAAATTCAGAGCTGATTTTACTACCTTAGCTCATCCATTAGCTTCTCAGAATAATCAGTAGGGTGCTGTCCCAGCTAATCCAATGGAAAATGCAGCTGCAGTTAGGATTTGGGATTTCATCCAAATAAATCCCCCTCTATTTTTGGGATCTAAGTCTGAGGAGGATCTGCAGGAGTTTCTTGATATGGTTTAGAAAGTAACAGATATCATAGGTGTCACTTCAAGTGAGAGTGAAGATTTGGCTGCATATTAGTTATAGGATATAGCTCACACCTGATATAAGCAGTGGAAGGAGGATAGAGGGTGCTTAGCAGGGCCTGTGGAGTGGGAAGAGTTTTCCACAACTTTCTTAGACAAGTTTCTTTCCTTTAGAGTTGAGGGAAGATAAGAAGTAGGAGTTCATTAATTTTAAGAAGGGCAACATGAGTGTGAAGGAGTATTCACTTAAGTTCACTAAGTTGCCGAGGTATGCTCCTTCGATGGTGGATGATAATAGGCCTATAATAAGTAAGTTTGTTTCTGGTGTATTTGATAGTGTGGTTAAAGAGTGTTGGACTGCTATGTTGATTAAGTAGATGGACCTATCTAGGCTTATGGTTTATGCTTAGCAGATTGAGGAAGAGAAGCTTAAGGAGAAAAAGAGAGAGAATAAGATGGCCAGAATAAGTAGTTTTAACTTTTCTCAACCGAGGTTAGATGGTGGTAACCATTCTCAGTTTCATCAGAAATTCTTTGCTCCAGCCCCATCTCCAGCTAGTGCGCTAGTGCCAAAGTTTAGGAATGACAGTCGGGATAGAGCACCAGGCTCTAAGTCACAGGGTAGCATGAATAGTGGTCGTACTAATTAGCTTTGCAAAAAATATGGCAGGAATCATCAGGGTGTGTGTAAGGATGGTAATGATATGTGTTTTGGGTATGGCAAGCCAATCCATAGGGTTAGAGAGTGTCTAATCATTGCTCAGAGGGGAAATAATTTGCACCAACAGGGCCAATCCAATTTGTCATCAGCTCTAGGTCGCTCGATTCAGTAGGGCGCCATTTCCAGTGCTACCAGTGGTCAGTGCCAGAACAAATTGTATGTACTCCAATCCCAGCAGGATCAGGAAAGTTATCCTGACGTAGTTATGGATACGTTACGGGTCTTTCATCTTCATATTTATGCTTTATTAGACCCCAGAGCTTAACTTTTGTTTGTGACTCCTTATATAGCCATCAACTTCGACGTCAGTCCTTAAATATTAGTAGAACCCTTCTCAGTATCTACTCTATTAGGTGTCTCTATTGTGGTCAGGTAGATAAATAGGAAATGCCCGATCACAGTCTTCCAGAATGTCACTTCAGTTGACCTTGTAGAGTTAGAGATGACTAATTTTGATGTCATTCTTAGCATAGATTGGATCCACTCATGTTATGCCTCACTTGATTGCAGAAATAGAGTCATTCAGTTTTAATTTCCCAATGAACTAATTATTGAATAGAGGGGTAATACATCAGTGATTAGGGGTCAAATTATTTCATATATTAGAGAGAAAAAGATGATATCTAAGGGGTGTGTTTACCATCTTATTCGAGTCAAGGACTCTAGTTCTGAGACTCCTAGTATCGAGTCAGTTTCATTAGTAAAAGAATTTTCAGATGTGTTCCCTGAAGACCTTTTGATAGTTCCTCCCTAAAGGAAAATTGACTTCAAAATCGATCTCCTTCCAGATACCCAGTCTATCTCTATTCCACCCTACAGAATAGCTCCATCTAAGCTTAAGGAGTTGAAAGAACAATTGAAAAATCTCTTAGATAAGGGATTCATCAGGCCCAGTGTTTCCCTATGGGGCGATATATTCCTATTCGTGCATAAGAAAGACAGTCCTCTCAGAATGTGCATCGATTACGTCAGTTGAACAAAGTCACAATTAAGAATAAGTATCCACTCCACAAAATTAATGACTTGTTCGATCATTTTAGGGTGGCAGTTATTTCTCTAAGATAGACCTTAGATCTGGCTATCACCAGCTAGGAGTCACAGAATGTGACATTTCGAAGACAACTTTCAGAACTTGATATGGTCACTTTGAATTCGTAGTTATGTCCTTTTGACTAACGAATGCTCCTAAAACTTTCATGGACTTGATGAACAGGGTGTTCAATTAGTACTTGGATATGTTCGTCATAGTCTTCATTGATGATATTCTTGTCTATTCCCGTAGTGAGAATGATCATATAGACTATTTGAGAATTGTGTTGCAGACCCTTAGAGCCCATTAGTTGTTTTCCAAATTTAGTAAGTACAAATTTGGCTAAGATGGTAGCTTTCCTTGGCCATATTATTTTCGGTGATGGCATTAGAGTCGACCCTCAAAAGATCGAAGAAGTGAGGAACCGACCCAGACCTATCTCTCCATCAGATATTAAGAGTTTTTTGGGTTTGAATGGCTATTACAGATGGTTTATTGAAGGGTTTTTTATATTACATACCCCATGTCTTAGCTGACTCAGAAGAAAGTCAAATTCCAGTGGTCAAATTCTTGTGAGTAGAGTTTTCAGGAGTTGAAGACTCGACTCACTTTCGCCTCAGTATTGACTTTGCCGGATGGTTCAGATAGATTTGTGGTTTACTGTGATACTTCTATAGTTGGTCTTGGTTGTGTTTTAATGCAGAGAGGTAAGGTGGCCTATGCCTCTAGACAGCTTAATCCCCATGAAAAGAATTATCCTACCCATGATCTTGAGTTGGCAGTTTCTGTGTTTGCTTTGAAGATATGGAGACATTACCTTTATAGGGTTCATGTGGATGTATTCACTGACCATAAGAGTTTACAGTATGTTTTCTCACAGAAAGATCTAAACCTTCGTCAGATAAGGTGGCTTGAGTTATTGAAAGATTACGATATGAGCATCTTGTATCATCTGAGCAAGGCTAATGTTGTGACAGATGCCCTTAGCAGGTTGATATGGGTAGTGTTGCTCATTTTGAGGAGGATAAGAAGAAGTTAGTCAATGAGGTTCATCAGCTTTCTAGATTAAATATCCGGTTAGTTTATTCAGCAGAAGGTAGTGTATGGGTTCAGAATGGTTCGAAATCTTCCTTGGTTTTCGAAGTAAAAAAAAAGCAAGACAGAGATCCTAGTTTAGTTAAAAGAGGCGGGTAAAGATCAAAAGGTAGAGGTTTTCTCCCAAAGTGGAGATGGTGTACTTCATTTGTCGGGTAGATTATGTGTTCCGTGTGTTGATGACTTGAGATAACAAATACTTGTAGAAGCTCATAGTCCACGATACTCTATCCATCCAGGATCCACTATGATATATCGTGACTTGAGGGAAATCTATTGGTGGAGTGGTATGAAGAGGGATATTGCAGAGTTTGTAGCTAAGTGTTCTAATTGTCAGCAGGTTAAGGTTGAACACCAAAGGCCTAGTGGCACATTGCAGGAGTTTAGTATCCTCACTTGGAAGTGGGAAGTGGTGAACATGGATTTTGTAATAGGGTTGCCTCGCACGCATCATCAATATGATTTGATATGGGTCATTATAGATAGAATGAACAAATTAACTCATTTTCTACTAGTTCCTGCTTCTTACTCAGTTGAGGATTATGCCAGGCTCTATCTTAGGGAGTTGGTTAGGTTTCTTGGGATTTCATTATCTATCATATCAGATAGAGGTACTTAGTTTACCTTTCACTTTTGGAAGGCTTTTCAGAAGGGTCTTGGTACCCAAGTTCATCTCAGTATAGCTTTTCATTCTCAGATAGATGGTCAGGCAGAGAGGACCATTTAGACCTTAGAGGACATATTGAGAGCATGTGTTATTGAATTTAGAGGTAGTTTGGATGATCACTTACCTTTGATTGAGTTTGCCTATAACAACAGCTATCACTGCAGTATTCAGATGGCTCAATTTGAGGCTCTTTATTGAAGGAGATATAGATCTCTTATTGGTTGGTTTGTGGTAGGTGAAGCTTCTTTGATAGGGATAAATGCAATGTTTGATGCGATGGAGAAAGTTTAGTTGATTCGGGAGAGGCTGAAGACAGCCCAAAGCCATCAGAAATCCTATGCAGAAGTGAGGAGAAGAGATCTTGAGTTTGAGGTTGGTGATTTGGTTTATTTGAAAATCTCACCCATGAAGGAAGTGAAGAGATTTGGAAAGAAGGGGGAACTCAGTCCCCGTTATGTTATCCTATATAAAATCTTGAGTCATTTTGGAAAGGTAGCTTACGAGCTAGAGTTGCCTACAGATTTAGCATCAGTGCATCCAGTGTTCTATGTTTCCCTATCAAAGAAGTGTATTGGGATTTAGCTGTAGTTGTTCCGTTAGGAAGTATGGATGTTCAGGATAGACTTTCCTACGAAAAAATCCCAGTTGAGATCCTTGATCATCATATTAGTAGACTAAGGAACAAAGAAGTTCCCTTGGTCGAAGTTCTTTAGCGGAATTATTCTGTTGAGGGAGCCACTTGGGAAGTAGAAGCAGATATGCGAGCCAAGTACCCTCATATTTTCTCTGCAAATTTAGACTCAGCTTGAGGTAATGACCTTTCTTAGATTGACTTTTTTCCCTTCTTTGTTTCAGCTAAATAACTATTCTCATGTCATTTCATGCATTAACGAAATCAGTTTAGTTCATGTACCATGCATCAGACTCAGTTATTTAATCATGTTCCAAGTCATGCATGTTCAGTACATAATCTCAGCTGTCGTAGCATTCTCAGTCTAACCAATCTCATTCGAGGACGAATGTTCCCAAGGAGGAGATATTGTTATACCCTATATCTTTTCTAGTCTCTCAACTACATATGACTTAGAACACGAGTCGTAAGTCAACATATGAATCGTAAGTTGGACTTGTACCCAAATCAGTGTAGCACGACAAACATTCTATTACAAATATAACTTGACCCCTATGAGTCGTCAAGAGGGGTACAATTTGTATAAATGCAGTCGTAAGGATATCTGTGTTGACCCCTTGAAGTTCCATATAGGATACGAGAGGGGGGCATCTAGTCATATACGAAGGTATGACTCATATGGAGAGAAGTCATATCAATAAAAGTGTTGGTTCCCCAAGTTATCCGTTTAGCCTACGAGTGACTTTACTAAATCGTATAAGTATATTACGAGTTGTAAGTACGAATCGTATCTACACCAGTACATGTTCTTTGGAATCTGTCAAGTTTACGAGTTAGCAGCCCAATCGTACCCTAATATATGAGTCGTAAGGTCAACTCATACCCGACTGGGAACACAATTTTCTGCACATTTTTCTAGAGGTTTTTATGTCTTTATCCACTCCCTTAAAAGCCAAACCCATGTCGTTTTGGCTTCACAAGGGATGGTATAAAAAGTCCCAAATCCCCAATTCACAGCATAAAACATCAATTCATCAGAAATAAATCAAAAGGGCAGTTTTTTCCTCTTCCCTAAGCAATTAGGGTTTGCTCAAGAACAAGAACAACTTCAGTTATCGCATGCTATTAAGTTAGTCCTTACTTCATATGCACAGTACCCCATGTATATCAGCCTAACCTCATCTCATATACCAGTACATTCAAAGTACTGACTGCATACTCTTCTTTGCGCTATGATGTCTTATATCATAGGTTCGGACACACTATTTTCCAACCATAGTTAGACAACTCAGTGTAATCCAGCAACTGTAGTGGTGAGTCCTCATCCATCTAGGACATGTTATATTCATTTAGTTATTTTAATATTTCATTAAATCAATCTGTTGGAGTTAGTTGGGGGTCTGTCCCATCAACTCCTCAGTCAGTTTAGAGGCTTTTAGACGTTCAGACAGTCAGTTAGACAGTCAGTCAGTCACTTTCAGTTTTTATCAGATATTTCAGACTTATGATTGATTCAATATTTCAGTATTTGGATTTATATTTCCTTCTCAGTTTATCTTCCGCACAGGTGTTATGTTTATAATTTTTAGTGCTCACAGCAAGTACCAGCTCACGGGTTAGCTTGTGGTCACTTGTGGTCAACATCATTGTTGTGACTAGGGGTAGCCTCGGGTCATGACATGTCCACCCCCCAAAATGTGGGATTAGTTTAGTTATCATTTTTTCTTTTGGTGGAGAGGTTATTAGGTAGGGTGAGGGTACATGATAAAAGTATGATGGATGAGATGAATTGATGGTATAATCTAGCTATAATGTGCATGCGGGTACGTTGAAAAAATGAGACTTGATGGATAAGATAAAGATAAAAATAAAATTAAATAAAAAATATAAAATGCTATTTTGGAAAAATGAAATCTTTCCAAGGGGCACTATCAAATTGACTACTATTTTTGTATTTTCTTTATAAGGAAAGTACTAAATAAAATAGAATTAGAGATCTTTTATTCTATTTTAATAAAATAAAATACTTTCCTACAATGCGATTCATTTTTTGAGAATTTTTAATTTCTAATAAAAACTTATTAAAAATAATATAAAACTCAAAATGACGAGAATATGTCGAAATAAGAAAATACTTAAGATTAAGATTTTTGTGAAAAGGTTTAGGGAGGGTAAAAAATTATGTGTTTACAGTTGTCCCTCTTTGTTTGGTAACCCAAAGTGTTTTTAGACAAAGAAACAGACAACGAAGCAATTTGATCCGACCGTTAATTCAAAGGAAAAGAAAAGAGGAAAGAGATGCAATCGACTCCTGATTTTTGACACCCTTCATATCCCGAAGTATAAGGAATCGGGTCATGTGTAGTTCAAAAGGATAAAATGAAAATGAAATATTCCAAGATGAAGAGTTGAGCGAGGTTCTATTGATGTTTCGGTCTGCAAATCCTATTATTACATCAAAGTGAAAACTAAAACTAAAAACTGAAAGAAAAGTACAAGTACAAGATCCTATAGCTTCTCTTAAATCTTGACTTGAATCTACACTTGAGTCTTGAGTTTTAGATATCATCTTGCTTTTTGGTAAGTACCTTGATCTTGAAGCTGAGATCTGATACTTGAACTTGGATGACACTTTGACACTTTTCAATTGCCTTTGAGGATATTCTTGAATGTTTGTTCTTGTGATTTGTAGTTGAATAGAAACAAATGTTTAAGTTCTACATCACTACATGCTAATCTTGGATGTCATATAGATCGAATTTTCTAGAAAAGATGAGAATCAAATTATTTTTGACGGGTGAAACCTATAAGACATCACAAATAAAAGAAACAGATATATATTTTTGCCCCAATTTTCACTAAATTTTTTATGAGTTATTTGCAATTGTGAACTTCAAAATATAACTCAAGCTAGAAAATATTTATCTTAGGAGAAAATAAAATAAAAGATTTTAGACTGGGAAGCGTTTATCCCAAGAAGAAAGAAAAAAAAATTTGAGACTAGGAAATTTATCCTAGGAGAAAATGAAAGGTAATTGTTTGCTACTAGAAATGTTCATTTTAGGATACGAATGCAAGATAACTATCTGCTACTATGAATGTTCATCCTAGGAGACAAATTCAAGACAACTGTCTTCTACTAGAAATGTTCATCCAAGGAGACGAATGCAAGATGATTGTCTGCTATTAGGAATGTTCATCTTAGGAGACGAATGCAAACTGACTGCCTGCTACTAGAAATGTTCATCCTAGGAGACGAATGAAAGATGATTGTCTGCTACTAGAAATATTTATCCTAGGAGACGAATTCAAGATGCTTGTCTGCTATTAGGAATGTTCATCCTAGGAGACGAATGCAAAATAAATGTCAGCTACTAGGAATGTTCATCCTAGGAGACGAATGAAAGATGATTGTCTACTACTAGAAATGCTCATTCTAGGAGACGAATATAAGATAAATGTCTGCTACTAGAAATGTTCATTTGAGGAGACGAATGCAAGATAAATATCTACTATTAAAAATGTTCATCCTAGGAGATGAATGTAAAATAATTGTCTCAAATTAGGAAATGCCATCCTAGGAGAAATAACTATCTCATACTAGGAAATTTTATTTTAGGAGAAATCAAAAATGATAATCTCAGGCTAGGAAATGTTATCCTAAGACAAATAATTGTCTCAGACTAGGAAATGTCATCCTAGGAGAAAATGAAAAAAAGATTGTCTCAGACTAGGAATTATCATCTTAGGAGAAAATAAAAATGACTATCTCAGACTAAAAAATTTCATCCTATGATAAAATGAAAAGAACTATATCATACTAGGAAATGCCATCCTAAAAGAAAATGAGATGCGATTGTCTCATACTAGGAAATGTCATTCTAGGAGAAATAATTGTCTCAGACGAAAAAATATCATCCTAAAAAAAAATAAAAAATGACTATCTCAGACTAGGAAATGTCATCCTAGGAGAAATGAAAAAAGACTGTCTCAAACTAGAAAATGTCATCCTAAAAGAAATAATTGTCTCAGACTAAAAAATATCATCATAGGAGAAAATGAAAAGCGATAGATAGATGCGAAAAAAATAAAGAGTGAGAGTTTTTACCGTAATCCTGTTTGTAAGCTCAAACCACTGAAATTGACTTTACATCAAAACATTGACCCTGTTTTAGAAAAATAAGAAAAGATTGTGAGTTTCAAAATGATGATCGATTTGTTGGCTTGGCTTTGAGTGCAACAACTTATTTTGTTGCAGTGCTCGACCTTAACTTCAACTTAAGTAAATTGTATTCATTGTATAGACAACCTAATTGAAGTACATAAATTTTAAACCCTAATATCTGTTATATTGGTTTCATCAAACAAATACTAATTCTTGTATTCATTGTTAAATTTGTCAACCACAATAAATAATGGTGTGTACCATTTCTTCTTGAATCATGTCACACTTGATGTGTTGGCCAGAATTCGCTTGGTGTAATTGAAAAGATGATAGCAAACTTTGAAATCATTTTTTTCTTGTTTTAACAAGGACTAACTCAAATAAATGTGAAAAAAAGTAAAGCAATGAAAAGAAAGAGTATTTGACAAAAGATGCCCCTTTTTGAAAAAAGAAAAAAAGAAAGGACTTCCTAAATGTAGTAGTTAACTTTATTGATCATGCTATGCATTTTGGATCAAATGACTTGATCCATCAAATCAATTTGAATTTCTTATCAAACTTTCAGACTTTGAAGTCAAGCTTTAAGTTTTGACTTTTGCACTAGACTTTGAAATCTTATACGATTAGTGTGCTCTGAAAAGTTTTCACCGACAAGTCTCTCTCATTCATTTTTTTATCTTTCATTCAAAATCATCTTACAATGCTCGTGAGGATTTCACTGATAAGACTCTCTCATTTTTTTCTTTCTCTCAATTCAAATATTCTTTATGACGCTTGTTAGAATTCCTTTGATAAGTCTCTCTAATGATATGACATTGTCTCTTGGATGATAAACAAAACTAAAAGTATGACTGATTTTTCATTCTTAAGAAATTATCAGAAGGTCTTTCTTTGGATTGTAACATGACTTTTGCATAGGGCTAGAAGGAAAGGGGTGACATGCAAGCTCAAAGATTACATATATAATAGGGTTGGAGACTTACAATTTTTGAAATTGACTCTTTTGGCAAAAATTTGAACTTTTTTGACCTAATTTCTGTGACTGAAAATCATTTGAACTTTTCTTGGTTTGACTCTATTATTTACTTATGACTCTATTAAGATTTCAAAAGAGGAATGTGAAATAAATAAAACTTAAGGTTCAAATGGGATAGCAAAGGGTAACAATGCTTGAATAACAGAATCAAATGCCTTCTTCATAACAATTCTTAAAAAAGTCATACAATTTTTTTGCATTTTAAAATCAAAAGTGAAAATCCCAACATCTATATTGATGAACATGTATGTCACTTTTTATTAATTATTGTCCACTAGAAATCTCCATTTATGCAATATATTGTTCACAACAGATGCCATATGTCAATTCAGATCAAACTTGCCTTTTAACGATCTTCAACCTCAAGAAGTTTGTTTCACCTCATTGAATCACTTCAAATTGCTATTACTCAAGATATTTCGATCCTCTATTATTTATCTAATGTTTTTCTTCTATAATCAACTTTTGGTGTAGCCATTTCATGATTAAAAATAATTTTAAAATATGATAAAAATTCGTATGCATGTCATGTGACCAAAACTAAAATGAAAATAAATATATACAAAAAGAGTTAAGTAGAATGGATCAAAATGACTCAAAATAGAAAATTATATTTCATTAGGTTAAAGATAGAAAGGCTTGACAACAAAAACTATGACATGTCTCCTTGAATAAAAACTATGACACGACTTATTAAAATAAATAAGAATCCAAAGATTTGAATTAGTAAAATAAAATGAAATCTGAATTGCAAGTTTGAAATGATGACAAAATAAACTATCAATATGCTTCTTAAAGAAAGAATTGTCTTTTCATTTGTGAAGCTTGACATCATAGCCACTAGTTTGCACATCAACTTCAATAGAACCTGCACCAATTTTACTGGTCTTTTTTTTAGAATTGAGATAATTGCTACATTCTTTGTCAATAGAGAAAAGTCATTATTTCACCCCTGAACTTGTCCTCTCAACTTACTTTAGCACTTTTACTTTATAGGTAATTATTTACCCCTCTAAACAACTTTTGCTTGAATTAAATACCACCCTAAAAATATAATACCACTCTTACAAAGAAGAGTGCATTACACACGCTTACGCAACAGCGCCACATTACTGCCACGTCGGAGCCACGCAAAAAAAATAATTAAAAAAATTTCCATTATATATATATATTTATTAAAATAAACTTTCTTCTTCACCCCCACACCCCTGCAACTGCCCACCCCCACCCTCCACCCCCACCCTCCTCTCTTATTTGCAACTGCACGCGTGTGTGTATTTATATATATATAATTTTTTTTAAAAAGAAAGCTTTCTTATTTACCCCTATGGCCCCCTGCGACTTTCCCATGAAGGAAAACAATTTATCTCCAAACCCCCCCTCTTTGATGTAAAGCTCGCCCCTCCACCTCCCTACCCAACCCCTCATTCCAGTGCTCTGCTTGATGAAAAAACTAGAAAAATTAGTAGAAAAAATTTGTATTGGGTATTGAATTTAAATTAGAATAAATGGTAATGTAAGGTGTTGATCTACAACCTTATGCCACTCCCAAATCATTTCTTCTTCAATCCCACCCCACCCCTTTTGATTTTCTTGCGATTTTCTTCTTCCTTTCTTGCGATTTTTTCTTTGCTTCAATCCCAATATGAATTTAAAGTATTTTTTATAAGGGTAGTTTCAATTTTTTCAATCGAAATAATAATTTGACAGTTAGAAAGTTAATCTAGCTATTGAGGAAAATTAATTTTGATAAAATAAATTAAATTTTCTTATAGATTTTTGTGTAAGAAGATGATATTATTGCAGAAATATACAAGAAAATATTTTGGCATGTGTTTGATTAGAGATTGTTGATGGGTAGGAGTGAAAAAATAAAAAAATAAAGTAAGGAGAAGAGAAGGGAGTGGTAGGGTATGAGGAAGATAAAGTAAAAGAAATTGGTGCTGGAAATTTAAAAGTGGGTACTACTTTTTTTTTTTACTATTTTTTGGTCAATACACGCTTTATTTTTAATTTTTTTTGCCACATCAACTATTAAGGGGGAATATAATTCACGAGAAAATTGTTTAGGGGGTAAATAATTATCTATAAAGTTAAATTACTAAAGTAAGTTGTGGCTACAAATTCAGGAGTGAAATAATGACTTTTCTCTTGTCAATATATTGAAAGTGATGGTTATATGGGATAGTGTTTTAAGGGTTTTTTCTAGAGAGTAATAATGACTATCAAAAGTAGTAAATTAAATTCTGTTTACAGGCCTAGGTATAAGAAATAGCTATGGGTTTGTGAATGTGGAAGCGATGGATACAATAAAAGGAGTGTTTGTGGAAGATACAATTAGAGGTCATGCAATAGAAGTACCTAAAATAGTAGGCAGATTATATTCTGGGGTAAAACTTAGAGTATAAAGGGATTTGTTGCTCAAAATATAAAGGTTGAGATGTGGAATTACTGTAGTGGGAGTGTATTCAGAGGGACCAATCATTTAAGCCAGATACACATGGTCAATTGTCCTCTCAACCTTCTTACTTCCTTAGACCATCTTGGTTCCTGTCTATTCAATTGGGTTTGGTGTTCATCACTAACTAAAATAGTCCTTCTTTAACCATTGGTACTTTTCTCTTTGATCTTGTGAAGTAGTTGTGTTTTTCTAGTGTACCACAAATCACCTTAAACTAACTGAATAATAGAGATGACAAATGTGTTAAGACTCAAAATTTTCAAAGTTTTTTTTTGAAACTTTACAGAAAAAGGAGCTGTAAAGACACCAAAGAAAGTTTTTCTTTAAAAGAAAGCTTTTAAAATCTAGTAATCAGTTTTAGTCTATCAAGTGTAAAACTAGAGGTGATGCTTCTTATATTTTAATATATAATTAAACATCACTAATAAATTGGAGCGAGTTTGGTTCCGTAGTCAAACTACAGTTGTTTTGTTGGTGGTTCTCCCACTTTCTCTCATGTTGATTTTCCCCTTGTGTTGTATCTACCTCTACTTCTTCTTTTTCCTCTTGGGTACAGTGAGAGTTATCATTCATTCTATTAAAATCATCTTGTACATTAATGTTAATTAAATTTTGCAGGTTGAAAACTTCAACCAACTGGTCTACATATTCATCAGTTATGAGATCCTTATTATTCTCACCTATATCCAGTCGATCCTCCTCACGGGGACTCAATATCCTAACTTTCAAATTCATTTGATGTCTTAGTACTCATCTCACCCTCGTAGTCACCATCCTCAGATGATTCATCATTCCCATTATTTTTAAAAGATGATTCTACTATATGCTCCAGAGTTGTAGTATAAAAGTTCCCTACTTTGATATTTTTTCAAACTAGTGCCACTAATTAACATAATGAAACATCCTAGTTTTTAGACCTTAGAAAATTTCTTGGAGTTCTGATCTCTGGACCCAATATGACTCATGGGTACGATCTGTATGATGGGGTACAAATGGTATGGTTCGATCGTATGCTGACCAGTGTTGGTTGGTGGGATGGATTTTGGTTACTAGAATGGATACGACTTAGGGGTACTAGTCGTATTGGTGGTTACGAGTTATTTGGTTCCTTAACTTTATCTTAGACTTAGTTACTTTGGTTGGATATGAGTACGAGTGGATAACCATGAGTCATAATCCATGGTATGAATCATACCAGGGACTCATATGGTAAAAAGTGTTCGATTCCCCAGGTATTTTATTCTGCCAGGGATATGGGTCATGGATACGGATCATATGCTATGGTTATGACTTGGTTGGATGAGTCGTATACTAGATAATATTTGATCCAAGGGTCTAGTCTTAGATATAAATAGTGGATACCAATCATATTGGGAGGGTATGACTCGTGAGGGCCAGTAGTATCCCTGTGATGAGATTTTGTGCAACTTAAGTGGTGGTATTTTGTATATTTCCCTACTTATCCTAATAAGGCCCCACAACTTATAACCTAATTAGAAGGTTATTTACCCTTAATATTCTATTCATTAACACTTAGAAACTATTCTTAAACACTTCATAATTCTCTTAAGAGCTATTGGGCAAGGGGAGCTAGGGTTTCAATGAAGGGATCAATTTAGGGCTTGTCTGGGTGATTTATTTCCGTCATCATCTTGGTTTAAGGCATGTTTCTCTTCCATCAATGTTAATTTAATTAAAGGCATGATTTATATGAATGTTTTCATGGTTTTACTATTGCATGGTTTTGGCTTTCAAATATGATTTGAGGGTTTTGATGTTAATTGTTTGGTTATGGTTTTCCATGGTTTTAATTATGATTTTATATGCATTAATGATGGTTTTGGATAATTGGATTAAGTGGGAATCATTTATTGGCAATTGGAATTGGTTTTGATTATATTATGCCCCCAATGTGTTTGACAAAATGCTTATAAAGATATGTTCATTGCATTGACTTCTTTTAACGGTTTTAAACTTAGTAAAGGAATTATGCATGGTTTAAATGATTTGAAAAGGTTAAAGGCTAATCGATTATGCTTGTGGAGAATATGGAAGTCTCCCAAGTAGTTTAATATGGTAAATGAAAGGGCATTTGAAAGTCCCCTTAAACCTATAAATGGTTGGCTATGGATGATACTTGCAAGTAAGGGTTGGTATGATAATACCAATATCAATGGTCTTGGTTAATAAATGGATAATGATTTGGTTAATTGGAAACTGGTTTTAACTGGGCAATAATGGCGGGATGTGTAGCAAAGCCATGGAAGGTGGAGGTTTCATGGGGACCAAAACTGGAAACTCATATTTACCGATATGAGGTTGGTCTTGGTGACAGTGTGCATGATGTCACACTTTATTTTGGGGATGTACTAGTCATCCCATGGGATATTTCCTTGGTCATATGGATACACACAATGGGGCCCTTTCAATAGGGGAAGCTGAACCCATATAGCCCGTGGATAGTTTAGGAGGACAAAGCTACATAGCCGAAGTAAAGGTTTTAAAGGCATGCTAAACTCAGACACTTTTTCCCGGCATAGTTATATATATATATGTATATTTGTGTGCATATGGATGGTTTTAATTGGTTTTATAAATGGCATTATTTTATCCTTATCCTGAGATCATGCTAGCGGTCACTCGCTACCCCATCTACTGGCGGCTGTATACCCATGCTATGCAGAACCGACAGTTCTACTACTCCTACATAGTGATTGACTCGAGGACAACATTTGGAGTGAAGTGGTTAGCTTCCATCCTTTTGGAAGGCTCTATTTCATGTTATGGACACTTTTAGACATTTTGAATTTATTTTAGATATTGGTTTTGGCTATAATTAGGGGGCATGCCCCAATCAGATTTCATTACTCTTTTGGATAGAGGCTTTATGGTACTTCTATGGGTTAGAATGGGCCGGATCGGTATAGGTGTTAGCCTTGGCATTGGAATAAACTGGTGGGCTGACATCATTGGACGATAGTATTGGTTGTTCCATCCTATTACATTTTGGGATTAATTATATTATAGTTTGGTACGTCTTTGGTTATGGCCTGGTTAATGGCCTTGTTAGGTGGGGTTTCGTAGGGTTGGATTATGGTTATAGGATGGTTGAACTTGGTTGGGTTGGTCACAGTTGTGATCTATTCCCAGAGTCTTGATGTGAGCTATAACACTATTATGTTTCATGCTCGAAATTCAGACAACTCAGAGTAGGCGGCTGGAGATTGGGTTGGGTAACGGGGGTGGTCTCCGATCCTGGTAAGACTTGGGACACCTATTATGACAAGGACCCATGGTGGGTCGTATCAAGTTGGTATCAGAGCCTAGGTTCATGTTCAATTTGGAGTCCACAAAGTCGTGTCGAGTAGAGTCTCTTTTAGGGGTATGTAGTGCACCACACTCATAAGGGAGAGGCTACATGGCATTTAGGAATGTTTCACTTTCTTGGTATTCTATCTTTAAGCCTAAATTCCTAGTCTTGGAATCTTCTCTAATCCTTGTTTGTTCATTTTTCGAATCATGCCTCATAGATCTGGAACACAAAAAAATTATTCTATCCTATCTGGGGTAATGCTGAAGGGGTGCATCCTACTTCAGGGGTTCATCTTCGATCTTACGGTCCTATCCCTGATAATTTTATAGTTCCATCGGTTGCTACTAGACCTCCTCAAGGCAAGGTGACTAATGTAAATTCTATTATTTTATTCATGCTATTGCTAAATTGGTTGTTGCTTAGGCTGAGCGGGGTACGACTGGTGCTTTGTTTGCTGACACCACAAGGGTTAGACAATTTATAAACATTGGTCCTTCCACTTTTTCTAGAATGAAGGTGGAGGAGGATCCACAAGGCTTCTTGGATCAGATGAAAAAGATATTTTGGGTGATGCAGGTTACCAATATGGAGGGGGTAAACTTTATAGCTTATAAGCTTAAAGATATTTCATATTAATGGTATGAGGAGTGGGACAAGGATAGAGGTGATGTGGAAGAGGAAGGGTTATGGGAGGTATTTTCTAACACCTTCTTAGATTGATTCTTTCCCCAAGAGTTTAGGAAAGCAAAGATGGAGGAGTTTGTGAACCTTAAGTGAGGAGGTTATCTATAAAGGAATATGCCTTGAATTTTCACCAATTCTCAAGGTATGCTCCTAATTTAGTGGTTGACATGCGGGCTAGAATGAGAAAGTTCGCTTCTGGGTTTAATTGGGATTTGATTTTAGAGAGCAAGACTGCCTTACTGATTAAAGATATGGACACATCTAGGTTGAATATTCATATGTAGCAAGTGGAGGATGAGAAGAGAAGGTAGGTGGAGTTCAGAGATAGGCAGGGTAAGAGGAGCAAGTTTTCTGATCAGGGAGGTACTCAGTATTAGGGTGGTCGGTATGGTGGCAAATAGTAGAAAAAGAAGTAGGGGAGTTTTGTTTCCAACTCTTTTACTAGTTCTCTTTATCAGTCGAGCGACAGGCGTCATCATGGAGGTGACAATTCTCATGCACAAGGTGCCCAACATCAGGCGAGTGGAGGTCAGCCAATTTTTTATATTCTTCTTATCGATTCAGTATTCATCCTCATCAGGGTTATTACGATAAAGGAAGGGACAAATGTTTCAAGTATGGCCAGGCAGTCCATCGGCTCAGGGATTGTCTGATTAATAAGGTTGCTACGGGGGCGAATAGATTCATATGGCTTCATCTTCTGCTCCTGTACCTAGTGATGTGGCATCTGCTTTTGTTATTGCTCCTAGTTTTAGTATTGGTCAGAATAGGTTGTATGCTTTGGCATCTCGACAGAAATTTGAGGCATTACCTAATGTCGTTACTGGTACGTTATAGCTTTTCTCTCATGGAATATATTATTTGCTTGATCCGGGGTCTACTCTCTCCTATGTGACTCCTTTGTGACTATGACTTTTGGTTTTGATCCAAAAGTTATTTTGGATCCTTTATGTTTTTACCCTGGTAGGTGACTCAATTATTACTAAGAGAGTCTACAGGGGGGTGGTATTTGTTGGTGGAAAGCAGAACTTGGTGGATCTATTTGAGTTGGATATGGTAGATTTTGATGTTATTCTGGGTATGGACTGGTTACACTCTTGTTATGCGTCTTTGGATTATCGAACCCATAGGGATATCTTTAGGTTCCCTGATGAGTCGGTTATAGAATGGGAGGGTATTTCCTTAGCTCCTAGGGGGAGGTTTATTTCTTATCGTAGAGCTCAGAGGTTAATCTACAAAGGTTGTCTTTATTACTTGGTCTAAGTTAAAGATTCTAACTTGGAAGGTCCTTCTTTCCAGTCAGTTCCTGTGGTTAATGAGTTTTCTGAGGTCTTTTTGAATGATCTACCTGGTGTTCCTCCGTATAGGGAAATAGAGTTTTATATTGATTTTCTTTCGGACACTCATTCAATATCTATTCCTCTATATAGAATGGCTCCGGCTGAGTTGAGAGAACTCAAGAAGCAATATAAGGATCTTCTGGATAAGGGGTTTATTCATCCTAGTGTATATTCTTTGGGTGAACCAATATTGTTTATACACAAGAAGGATGGTTCTCTTTGAATGTACATTGACTACAGGCAGTTGAACAAGGTGATGGTCAAGAAAAAATATCCTCTTCCAAGGATAGATGATCCGTTTGATCAGTTACAAGGTTCCAAGTTCTTTTCTAAGATAGATCTTCAGTATGGGAACCATTAGCTAAATATTAAGGAGGTGAATATCCCTAAGACAACTTTTCATACTCGATATGGGCACTTTGAGTTTTTGGTGATGTCATTTGGGTTGACTAATGCTCCGACAACATTTATGGATCTAATGAATAGGGTATTCGACAGTATTTGGATCTCTTCGTCATTGTGTTCATTGATGATATTTTGGTTTATTCAAAGAGTGAGGTGGATCATGTTGATTACCTCCGTGTGGTGTTACAGACCTTAAAGAAACAATAATTGTATGCCAAGTTCTCTAAGTGTGAGTTTTGGTTAAACGCTGTGACTTTCTTGGGTCATATTAGTTTTAGTGAAGGGATCATGGTAGATCCGCAGAAGGTTGATGTGGTGAAGAGGTGGCCTAGACCTACGACTCCATCCAATATTTAGAGCTTCTTAGGTTTAGCTGGGTATTATATGCAGTCTGTGGAAGGATTTTCATTTGACTAAGTTAACTCAGAAGAAGGTTAAGTTTCCTTGGTCAGATGTTTGTGAAGGGAGTTTTGAAAATTTAAAGAATAAGTTAACTTCGGCTCTAATTTTGACTTTGCCGAAAGGCAATGACGGGTTCATGGTTTATTGTGATGCATCTCGGGTAGGGATTGGTTATGTATTGATGCAGCATGGGAAGGTGATTGCCTATGCTTCCAGGTAGTTGAAGGTATATAAGATAAATTATCCTACTCATGATTTGGAGCTATTGGTGATTGTGTTTTCTTTGAAAATATGGTGGGATTATTTTTATGGTCTCCACGTGGATATCTTTTTTTATCATAAAAGTCTACAGTATGGGTTCACCCAGAAAGAGCTTAATCTCAGGCAGAGGAGATGGCTTAAACTTCTCAAGTATTATGATATGAGTCTTCACTACCACCCAGGTATGGCTAATAACTTTACTAATGCTCTTAACAGGTTATCCATGGGGAGTTTGGATCATGTAGAAGAAGGAATGCAGGAATTGGTGAAGGATATTCACCACTTGGCTAATCTTGGAGTTCGTCTCTTGGACTCCAAGGATGGTGGTGTGGTGGTGCAAGAAGTGGTTCAATTGTTTATTGGTGCAGAGATTAAAGAGAAGCAAGTGCTAGATCCTACCTTGAAGAAAATCAAGAGTGACGTTTGTGGGCAAAAGGTAGTGGTGTTTGAGATTCGTGGTGATAGTACTTTACGACACCAAAGCAGGTTGTGTGTTCCTGATATCAATGGGTTATGGAAAAGTATTTTGGATGAGTCATGCTATGTTATTCATCTTGGCTCGACTAATTTGATCATGATCTCAAGGAGATCTATTGGTGGAATATCATGAAGAGGGATGTGGTTGATATTATGGATAAGCGCATGGTGTGTCAACAAGTCAAGGTTGAGCACATAAGGCCAAGAGAGTTATATCAAGAAATTAATTTTCCCGAATGAAAGTGGGAAGTGATCAATATGGACTTCATTATTGGTCTTCCTCGATCTCGGAGTCAATACGATTCGATTTGAGTCATGTGCATAGGATGACTAAGTCTATGCACTTTTTTCCAGTACGGACTACCTTTTTGGTAAAGGATTATATAAACCTGTATCTTCAGGAGATTGTGAAGCTGCATGGGGTGCCTATTTTGATTATTTCTGATCGTGGCATACAATTTACATCTCATTTCTGGCGATCTTTTCAAAAAGGGTTGGGGAGTAAGGTGAGTCTGAGTATTGCTTTTCATCTGCAGATGACTGGGCAAGTGAAGAGAACTATTCAGACATTGGAGGATATGCGTCGGGCCTGTGTGATTAATTATGGTGGCAATTGGGTTGAGCATCTAACATTTGTGGAGTTTGCTTACAAAAATATCTATCATTCTAGTATTGGTATGGCCCCTTTTGAGGCATTGTATGGTAGGAGATGCAGATCTCCTATTTGTTGGTTTGAGCTTGGTGAGGCGGATATGTTTGAACCCGACTTGGTCTACCAGGCTATGGAGAAGGTGAAGGTGATTCGGGATATGCTTAAGGCTTCCCAGATTTGCAAGAAGTCCTATGCGGATGTTAGGAGCAGAGACTTGGAGTTTGAGATTAGGGATAAGGTTTTTCCTCAAGGTATCTCCCATGAAGGGAGTAGTGCGGTTTGGTAAGAAGGGAAATCTTAGTCCCCGGTACGTGGGTCCTTATGAGATTTTAAGAAAAGTTGGTAATGTTGCTTACGAGTTGGAGTTGCCTTCTAGCTTGAGCTTGGTTTATACGGTCTTTCTTGTCTGCATATTGAGGAAGTGTCTTGGTGATCCTTCTTCGGTTATTCCTTTGGAAGTATTGGGTATCAAGGATTCTTTGTCTTATGAAGAAGTCCTGATTAAAATCTTAGATAGGCAGGTTCGTCGATTGCGGACCAAGGATGTGGATTCGGTTAACGTTCTTTGGCGGAACCATAAGGTTGAAGAATCTACTTGGGAAGCGAAAGAGGACATGAAGTCCAAGTATCCATATTTATTTTTTTCTCTTGGGATTCGTGCGCAAGGTATGTGTCTTCAACACATCTTTATTTTTTGAGTTTGTTAAAGGAAAGATTTATATCTTTGCCTCTTTGTTTTTGAACTTTGTTAGAGATTGAGAATATGTTTGATGATGCAAATGCCTCTAGCGTGTGGTTACCCCTACCTTGTCAGTTATTTGGGGATGAATGTTCCTTGTGGGGGAGACTGAAACACCCTGATTTATGGACCGTAGAAAATTTCCTGGAATTATGATCCCTGGACCCAATATGACTCATGGGTACGAGCCGTATGATGAGATACAGATGGTATGGTCCGATCATATGCTGACCAGTGTTGGTTGGTGGGATGAATTTTGGTTAGTGGAATGGGTACGACTTAGGGGTATGAGTTGAATTGGTGGTTATGGGTCATTCGTGTAATACCCCGTACTTTTCCTAGCTAAATTTAGCTCCAGAATGTCAAGGATTAGCTTTAAAAATGAATAACTCTTAGTACACGTATATTTTCAAGCTCTAGACCCACCAATGTGTAGATAATTAACTCAGCTTTCCAACGATACCAATTTTGCCTCAATTCGATACTCGATTGAGAAGTTATGACATTTTTAGTAGAAGAGTGTCTCAAATTGAGAAGCACTGCATCACGACGACATGCCAAATGGAAATTATCAAATTCCAATGGACCTCCGCGATTGGCCCGAATGGCGGTGAGGTCCCATTTCCCAATTATCAAAATCCAGTAGCTCTCCGCGGTGGTGGTGCATTGCGGTAATAGCCTAAATGGCATTTCAGTGGTTTACCATGAAAGCTCCACGTCACGTTGATTTTCCAGTTCCCAATGGTCCCTTATCCATAAGCCACCGCGATAGTGACGCATCACGGTGGGTGGCCAAATTGGGATTTTCCAGTTTTCCGAAGTTAATTTTAAAAGGGTAGTTTGGTCATTTCCCCAGCCCCATATTCATGAAAAACATGGGATTAAACCTATTCTAAGCATTATATGCTCCTATTTAATCAATTCTCTCTCAAAGAAACCCTAGAAATCAAAGCTTAATCTCCAAGAAATCCAATTTCCTCCATTATTTTTCCAAGATAGTTCAAAATTAAAGGCCCAATTCAAGAACTTCAAGAGGTCATCTTCAAAAGCACAATTAGGAATTCAAGATCAAGCTTTTTATTCAATTTCGTCAACTAAGGTATGTGGGGTTTGGAAAAAGGATAAATCTTTCATCCTTGTTCCCAAAACTAGTTTTTATTTATAAATTCACATGATTTTACATCAATTTCAAGTTAGGGTTCATACCCATTTATTGTTAATTGAAGATTTTGAGATTTCAAGTAAATTGGGTGTTGAATTACATGTCTACTTCCGTAAATTCATGTGTGTGACCATATTTTTCAGATTTTGAGTTGAATTATGAATATTTTCATTATCAAGAATGAACTTTATGATGATTTAACATGAAATTAATGCATGGGTTATCAAGCCCTAGTTGATTATTGTTATTTCAAGAATGATTATGTTTTTAACCATCCCATGATATGTTTATGGACAACTTTGAATAAAGATTTGATCTTTAGCTAAGATTTGAAATTCATTTTACAACTTAATTTCAGTTTTGAATGAACTGATACACAGTTAGCTTTCAGTATAAAATATTATGACTTTTAAAAGTGGATTTCCTACAGAATGAGCATACAAATTAAAGGGAGTAGTATTTAGTATCGAGCATAAAGTGTGGGTTTAGCGCATCTTACTTTCCTAGAACTATGAGCCAACGTAGGTACATATTCAGTATTTCCATTTCTACATGGATGACAATTACAAATGTGAACACTTAGCTTAGGTTATACTCCTTGGAAAGAGTATGACACCTCTTCCAAACGTGAGGTATTCCCCTTGGGGGAACGAGACGTTGGACTCCATAATAGCTCACATGGTTTATGTCGGTTAGAAGAACCTCCCTGCTAGTAAAAGTAAATAAACAACTTTTGAGTAAAATTCCCTACTAGTAAAGAACCATAGAAAAGTTTTAAAAGAATTTTCCTAATAGTAAAGATCTTCAGAATAGTTTTTTTAAAAGTATTTTCCCTACAGTTTAACATAAAACAATGACAGATAACTGTTCAGCTTTTAGACTTTAAATGTGATGGCTCATCAGATTTACACATATGATTTATTATTCATGATTTATGATTTTCAACTTTCAGTTATTCCAGCTATGTAAGTCATTACATACAACATGCATATTCTATGAATTTTGATAACATTGAGATATTACTTTTATTTATGCATTCACCCCCATATACTCAGTACATCCTCAAAGTACTGATCCACATATACATCTATGTGCTGCATTGTCTCATAATGTAGGTTCAGGTGTTTAGTCTTAACAGCGTGAGTAATTTCGGGCATCTCTATCTACATCCCAACAGTTAGTGAGTCCTCATGGTTCGAGGACTCATTTATCTAGATTTCTAGCTTTCATAGTATTTGAGTAGTTGATTTTAGTTTAGTCCGAGTCAGTTGGGGGTTTGTCCCAATGGATCTCTAGTTTCTTAGTTATAGAGGCTTGTCGGACTACTAGCTATTATATTCAGGCTTTCAGCATTAGCTATCTAGACAGTATATTCGGTTGATCTTAGATAGTTCTGATAATATTCAGTATTTTAGTATTTTTATTTGATTAAATTACTTTAGTATGAGTTATAAACTTAGTAGTAGGCTTACAGGGTTAGCTTGAGACTACTCTTAGTCTTGAGCATCGTGTGATATCTCGAGACTAGGTTTTGGGGCGTTACAAACTTGGTATCAGAGCCTAAGGTTTAGAGAGTCCTAGGGAGTCAGACAAGCCGCGTTACGTAGAGTTTTGATCATGGGTGTGAAGCGCATCATATTTATTAGCAAGACACTACAGGACATTTTAGGAAATTATCTCTTCCTTTTTAATCCATCGTGCTTACAACAATCTCTATATGCTATTAACTCTTGCTCTTTCATGATAGAACATGCCTCCTCGAAGTGCTATTGCCCATAGGAATTATAACCAGCCGCCCCAGCTTGTTGATCCTCTAATGAGAATGTGTATTATGCTGAATTTTGAGCTTCCTAGGCGTTGGCTCAAGCTATGACTGCTAATGTTCAGGCCAATAATCATGCTGCAGTTCTGCATCAGAAAGAGGGTGATTTAGCTGTAGCAAGACTTCGTGACTTCATGATAATAAATCCACTTGAATTCTTTGGTTGAAAGGTAGGTAAGGACCCATAGTTATATACCGATAAGGTGAAAAAGATCACCCAAGTTATGCATGTTACTGAAGAGGAGAGTGTGGAATTTGCTTCTTATAGGTTGAAAGATGTTGCTTATGATTGGATTGTTATGTGGAAGAAAGGTAGGGGTGAGCATGCAGCTTCCATGAGTTAGAAGGTGTTTCAGGATACTTTTCTAGATAGGTTTTTTCCGTGTGAGTTATGGGAAACCAAGATTAAGGAATTTATGAACCCGAGGCAGGGCTCAATAAAAGTGAATGAGTACTACCTTAAGTTCAACCAGTTATCTAAGTATGCTCCTGAGTTGATAGCTGACACTAGATTTAGTATGAGTAAGTTTATTACTGGAGTGTCTAGATTGGTAGTCAAGGAGTGTAGGACTTCCATGCTTATTGGAGACATGGATCTTGCTAGATTGATGACTCATGCCCAACAGATTGAGGAAGAAAAGTTGAAGGGGAGAGATAGAAGTAATAAGAAGGATAAAACTGGGCAGTTCGAGTATGGTCAGTCAAGGCCAGCAGGGGGAAAATTGTTCACAGTTTTAAAGTCATTTGCCTTTACCAGTGCCATCTTCAGCTAGTTCCCCCACACCCAGAACCAAGCAGGAATAGTGGGGTAAGACTTCTATGTCCAAATCTCAAAATAGTGTGGGTAGACGGCCTAGTTATCCTTTATGTGCTAGATATGGTAAGAATTATCCTGGTGAGTGCTTGTTGGGTCAGAAAGGTTGCTTTGGATGTGGTCAGTTGGGCCATGGTATCAAAGAGTGCCCATATGCTAAGCAAAGAAGCAAGGATGTTCATCCCCAGACTCAGACTACCAGTGCACCAACTCACATAGCTCGCCTAATCCCTCCTTGGGGTGCATCATCCAGTACCAGTGGCGATCAGTGCTAGAATTAGTTCTATCCTTTACCATCCCGTTAGGAGCAGGAGAGCTCTCCAGATATTGTTACTGGTATGCTTCATGTCTTTCATCTTGATGTTTATGTGTTGTTGGAACTCGGGTTGAGTTTCTCTTATGTGACCCTGTTAGTTGCAGTAAATTTTGAAATGGGTTCTAAAAAGATCCCTGAGCCCTTTTTGGTTTCAACCCAGTGGGTGAGTCAGTTGTTGCCAAACAGATCTATAGAAAGTGTCCTATTACCATCTTTCATAAGACTATCTTAGCAGATTTGATAGAGTTAGAAATGGTTGACTTTGACCTTATTCTTGGTATAGATTGGCTCCATTCTTGTTATGCATCCATAGATTGTCACACCTGAGTGGTGAAGTTCCAGTTTCCAGATGAGACAGTCATTAAGTGGGAAGGTAATTCAGTGTCTCCAAAGAGTCATTTCATATCCTACCTTAAAGTTAGAAAGTTGATCTCAAAAGGGTGTATCTATCATTTAGTTCATGTCAAAGACACTAAGTCTGAGACTCCAATAATTCAGTCTGTCAACGTAGTCAATGAGTTTCCTGATGTCTTTCCCAAAGATTTGCCAGAGGTACCTCCCGATAGGGAAATAGAATTTGGAATTGATCTTCTTCCATATACTCAGCCTATCTCTATTCCTCCATATTGTATGGCTTCAGATGAGCTTAAGTATTTAAAAGAACAGCTTAAAGACCTCTTAGATAGGGGTTTCATAAGGACCAGTGTCTCTTCATGGGGTGTTTTCATCCTATTCGTGTGAAAGAAAGATGGTTCTTTGTGAATATGCATTGACTATCATCAGCTGAATAAAGTCACAGTCAAAAACAAATATCTTCTCCCTAGAATCGATAATTTATTCAATCAACGCCAAGCTGAAGGTTACTTCTCAAAGATAGACCTTAGATCTGGCTATTATCAGCTTAGAGTATGGGAATGTGATATTCTAAAGACAGCTTTCAGAACCCATTATGGTCATTTTGAGTTTCTAGTCATGTCCTTTGGGATAACTAACGCCCAAGTAGCCTTCATGGACTTAATGAATCATGTTAAACAGTACCTAGACATGTTTGTCATAGTATTTATCGATGATATCCTTGTCTATTCCCGTAGTGAGGATGATCATGTAGACCATCTTAGAATTGTGTTGCAAACTCTTAGAGATCACCTATTGTTCTCTAAATTCAACAAATGTGAATTTTGGCTAAGGTCAGTAGCTTTTCTCGATCATATTATTTCTAGTGATGGCATTAGAGTTAATCCCCAAAATACCAAAGCGGTGAGAAACTGGCCTAGACCCATTTCTCCATCAGACATCAGAAGTTTCTTGGGTTAGCTGCCTATTATAGATGGTTTGTTGAGGGGTTTTCATCCATTTCATCTCATATGACCAAATTGACTTAGAAGAAATTTAAGTTTCAGTGGTCAGATTCTTGTGAGAAGAGTTTTCAGGAGTTGAAGACTCGACTTACTTCAGCCTCAGTTTTAGAACTACCTGGTGGTACAATGGATTCGTTGTATACTGTGATGACTCTAGAGTTGGTTTGGGTTGTGTGTTGATACAGAGAGCTAAAGTCATAGACTATGCCTCTAGACAGCTTAAGCCTCACGAAAAAAACTACCCTACCCATGATCTTGAGTTAGCTGATGTTGTGTTTGTATTGAAAATCTGTAGGCACTATCTTTATGGGGTGCATGTTGATGTGTTTATGGATCACAAAAGTTTGCAGTATGTGTTCACTCAGAGAGAGTTAAATCTACGTCAGAGAAGGTAGTTATAATTATTGAAGGATTATGATATGAGTGTGTTGTATCATCCAGGCAAGGCCAATGTACTAGAAAACGCCCTTAGTAGATTGTCTATGGGCAGTATTGCTCACATGGAAAATGATAAGAAAAAATTAGTTTGAGAAGTTCATTGGGTAGCTAGATTGGGTGTGAGTTTGGTTTACTCAGCTGAAGAGAATGTTTGGGTTCAGAGTAGTTCAGAATCTTCTCTAGTTTCTGAAGTGAAAGAGAAATGGGATAGGGATCCTAGTTTGGTCAAACTAAAGGGTTTAGTTAAAGACCAAAAGGTAGAAGTCTTCTCCCAAGGGAGAGATAGTGTGTTGCGATACCAGAGTAGATTGTTTGTCCTATGTGTTGATGATTTGAGGCAGTGAATTATGGCAGAAATACATGGTGCACGATATTCCATCCATCCGGGATCCACCAAGATGTGCCGCGATCTGCGGGAAGTCTATTGGTGGAGTGGTATAAAGAAGGATATTGTAGAGTTTATAGCTACGTGTTCAGTTTGTCAATAGGTTAAAGTAGAGCACCAAAGACCTGGTGGCACGTTGCAGGAGTTTAGAATTCCCACTTGGAAGTGGGAAGAGGTGAGTATGGACTTTGTGATTGGATTACCCCATTCGTGTCGTCAGCATGATTCGATTTGGGTTATAGTAGAAAGATTGACTAAATTAGCTCTTTTCTTGCTAGTTCACACGTCCTACATAGCTGAAGATTATGCTAATATGTATATTAGAGAGTTAGTTAGATTATATGGAGTTTCTTTGTCAATCATCTCAGACAGGGGTACTCAGTTTTGGAAAGCCTTTTAGAAGGGTCTTGGTACCTAAGTTCATCTCAGTTCATCTCAGTTCATCTTTTCATCCACAGACAGATGATCAGGCAGAGAAGACCATTCAGACCTTAGAGGATATGTTGAGGGCTTGTGTTCTTAATTTCAAAGGTAGTTGGGATGAGCATTTTCCATTGATTGAGTTCGCCTATAATAATAGTTACCATGCTAGCATTCAGATTGCTCTATTTGAGGCTCCTTATGGGCGGATATGTAGATCTACAGTAGGTTGGTTCGAAGTGGATGAGGCTGCTTTGATTGGACCAGATATGGTATTTAAAGCTATGAAGAAAGTTCAGTTGATTTGAGAAAGATTGAAAGCAGCTCAGAGTCATCAGAAATCATATATAGAGTAAGAAAGAGAGATCTTGAGTTTGAAGTAGATGACCTTGTGTATTTGAAAGTTTCACCCATGAAGGGGGTGAAGAGATTTGGCAAAAAGGGTAAGCTTAGTCCCCGATATATAAGCCTCTACAGGATTTTGAATCGTGTTGGGAAGGTAGCGTATGAGCTTGAGTTTCCTGCAGACTTGTCCTCAGTTCATCAAGTGTTCCATGTATCTTTATTAAAGAAATGCGTGGATAATTCAGCCGTTGTAGTTCCTATAGAAAGCACAAATATTCAGAATGGCCTCTCATACAAAGAAATTCCAGTAGAGATCCTTAATCATCAGATTCATAGACTAAGGAACAAAGAAGTTCCCTCGGTCAAAGTTCTGTGGTGAAATCAGTCCGTTGAGGGTGCTACTTGGGAAACAGAAGTAGACATGTGTATCAAGTATCCTCATCTCTTCTCCACAAATTTAGATTCAACCAAAGGTAACAGTCTTCCTTAATTCATTTCTTTTCTAGTCTCACATTCAGCCATATAGCTATCTTCATGTAAATTAATGCACTTGCAGATTAGCTCAGTCACTCAGTATATTCTAGATTCAGTCATAGAACTTGTTTCAGTTGTGCATTCCAACATATAGCCTCAATTCCTCAGTATTTTTAGCTTAACTAGTCTCATTCGAGGATGAATGTTCCCAAGGAGGAGATAATGTAATACCCCGTACTTTTACTAGCTAAATTTAGCTCCTAGAATGTTAAGGATTAGCTTAAAAATGAATAACTCTTAGTACATGTAGAATTTTCAAGCTCTAGACCCACCAATGTGTAGATAATTGACTCAGCTTTCCAATGATACCAATTTCGCATCAATCCGATACTCGGTTAAGAAGTTATGGCATTTTTAGTGGAGATAGTGTCTCAAATTGAGAAACACTACATCATGGCAACATGCCAAATGACAATAGTCAAATTTTAATGGACCTTCGCGATTGGCCCACATCGTGGTGAGGTCCCATTTCCCAATTATCAAAATCCAGTGGCTCTTCATGATGGTGGCACATCGCGGTATTGGTCTAAATGGCATTTCAGTGGCTTACCGTGATAGCTCCACATCACGTTGATTTTCCAATTTCCAATGGTCCCTTATCCAGTGAGTCACCGTGATAGTGGCGCATCGCGGTGAGTGGCCAAATCGGGATTTTTCAAATTTTTGAAGTTAATTTTAAAAAGGTAGTTTGGTCATTTCCCTAGCCCCAAATTCCTGAAAAACATGGGATTAAACCCATTCTATGCATTATATGCTCCTATTTCATCAATTCTCTCTCAAAGAAACCCTAGAACTCAAAGCTTAATCTCCAAGAAATCTAATTTCCTCCATTATTTTTCCAAGATAGCTCAAAATTAAAGATTCTCAATTCAAGAACTTCAAGAGGTCATCTTCAAAGGCATAATTAGGAATTCAAGATCAAACTTTTTGTTCAATTTCATCAATTAAGGTATGTGGGGTTTGGAAAAAGGATAAATCTTTCATCCTTGTTCCCAAAACTAGTTTTTATTTATAAATTCACATGATTTTACATCAATTTCAAGTTAGGGTTCATACCCATTTATTGTTAATTGAAGATTTTGAGATTTCAAGTAAATTGGATATTGAATTACATGTCTACTTTTGTAAATTCATGTGTGTGACCATATTTTCTAGATTTTGAGTTGAATTATGAATATTTTCATTATCAAGAATGAACTTTATGATGATTTAACATGAAATTGATGCATGGGTTATCAAGCCCTAGTTGATTATTGTTATTTCATGAATGATTATGTTTTTAAGCATCCCATGATATGTTGATGGACAACTTTGAATAAAGATTTGATCTTTAGCTAAGATATGAAATCCACTTTACAACTTAATTTCAGTTTTGAATGAACAGATACACAGTTAGCTTTCAGTATGAAATATTATGACTTTTAAAAGTGGATTTCCTACAGAATGAGCATACAAATTAAAGGGAGTAGTATTTAGCACTGAACGGAAAGTGTGGGTTTAGCGCATCCTACTTTTTTAGAACTACGAGCCAACATAGGTACAGATTTAATATCCCCATTTCTATGTGGATGACAGTTATAGATGTGATCACTTAGCTCAGGTTATACTCCTTGGAAAGAGTATGACACCTTTCCTCAACGTGAGGTTTTTCCCTTAGGGGAACGAGACGTTGGACTCCATGATAGCTCACATGGTTTATGTCGGTTAGAAGAACCTCCCTGCTAGTAAAAGTAAATAAATAGCTTTTGAGTAAAATTTCCTACTAGTAAAGAACCATAGAAAAGTTTTTAAAGAAATTTCCCTAACAGTAAAGATCTTCAGAATAATTTTTTTAAAAGTATTTTCTCTACAGTTTAAGAGAAAAGAATGACAAATAATAGTTCATATTTTAGACTTTAAATGTGATGGCTCACCAGATTTACACAATATGATTTATTATTCATGATTTATGATTTTTAGCTTTCAGTTATTCCATACATGTAAGTCATTATCTACATCATGCATATTCTATGAATTTAGATAACATTGAGATATTACTTTTACTTATGCATTCACCCCCATATTCTCAGTACATCCTTAAAGTACTGATCCACATATATGTCTGTGTGCTACCTTGTCTCATAATGTAGTTTCAGGTGCTCAGTCTCAGTTTGAGGGCCTATTTATCCAGATTTCCAGCTTTCATAGTATTTGAGTAGTTGCTTTTAGTTTAGACTGAGTCAGTTGGGGGTTTGTCCCAATGGATCTCTCATTTCTTTGTAGTAGAGACTTGTCGGACTGCTAGCTATTATATTTAGGCTTTCAGAATTAGCTATCCAGATAGTATATTCAGTTGATCTCAGACAGTTCTGATAATATTCAGTATTTTAGTATTTTTATTTGATTAAATTACTTTAATATGAGTTATAAACTTAGTAGTAGGCTTACAGGGTTAGCTTGAGACTACTCATAGTCTTGAGTACCGTGTGACATCTCGAAACTAGGTTTCGGGGTGTTACAGTTTGGTTCCTTAACTTAATCATCGACTTGGTTACTTAGGTTAGATCTAAGTAAGAGTGGATCACCATGAGTCATAAGCCAGGGTACGAATTGTACCAGGGACTCGTATGGTAAATAATGTTCAATTCCCCAAGTATTTTATTCTTCTAGGGATACTGGATAGTGTTTGATCTAAGGGTCGAGGCTTGGATACGAGTGGTGGATACCAATCATATTGGGAGGGTACAACTCATGAGGGTCATTCGTATCCCTGTGATGGGATTTTGTACAACTTAAGTGGGGGTATTTTGTATATTCCCTACTTATCCTAATAAGGCCCACAACTTCTAACCTACTTGGAAGGTTATTTACCATAATGTATTATTCATTAACACTTAGAAACTCTTCCTAAACACTTTATAATTCTCTTAAGACCTATTGGGCAAGAGGAGCACGGGTTTCAACTAAGGGATCAATTTAGGGCTTGTTTTGGTGATTTTATTTCATCATCATCTTGGTTGAAGACATGTTTCTCTTCCCTCATTGTTAATTTAATTAAAGGTATGATTTATATGAACATTTTCATGGTTTTACTATTGCATGGTTTTGGCTTTCAAATATGATTTGAGGGTTTTGATGTTAGTTGCTTGGTTATGGTTTCCCATGGTTTTAATTATGCTTTTATATGCATTAATAGTGGTTTTGGATAATTGGATTGAGTGGGAATCATTTATTGGCAATTGGAATTGGTTTTTGTTATATTATGCCCCCAATATGTTTGACAAAATGCTTATAAAGATATGTTCATTGCATTGACTTCTTTTAATGGAACTCCTGCATGTTTTAAACTTGGTAGAGGTATTATGTATGGTTTAAACAGTTTGAAAAGGCTAAAGTCTAATCGGTTATGCTTGTGGGGAACATGGAAGTCTACCAAGTAGTTTAATATGGTTAATGGAAGAGCACTTGAAAGTCCCCTTAAACCTATAAATGGTTAGCTATGGATGATACTTGCAAGTAAGGGTTGGTTTTACGATACCAATATCAATGGTCTTGGTTAATAAATGGATAATGGTTTGGTTAATTGAAAATTAGTTTTGATTAGGCAATAATGGCAGGATGTGTAGCAAAGCCATGAAAGGTGGAGGTCCCGGAGGGACCAAAACTGGAAACTCATATTTGCTGATATGAGGTTGGTCTTGGTGACTGTGTGCATGATGTCACACTTTTTTTGGGGGATGTACTACTCATCCCATGAGATATTTCCCTGGCCGTGTGGATACACGCAATGGGGCCCTTTCAACAGGGGGAGCTGAACCCATCTAGCCTGTGGGTGGTTTAGGACGACAAAACTACATAGCCCAGGTAAAGGTTTTAAAGGCATGCTAACTCGATCCCTTTTTCCCGGCATGGTTATATATATATATATGTATGTATAGTTGTATGCATATGGATGGTTTTACTTGGTTTTATAAATGGCATTATTTTATCCTTATCCTAAGATCATGCTAGCGGCCACTCATTAACCCCGTCTACTGCGGCTGTATACCTATATTATATAGGAACTGGCTGTTCTACTCCTCCTATATAGTGATTGACTCGGGGACAATATTTGGACTGAAGTGGTGAGCTTCCATCCTTTCGGAAGGCTCCATTTCATGTCATGAATACTTTTAGACATTTTAAATTGATTTTGGATATTGGTTTTGTCTATGGTTGGGGGTATGTGCCAATCGGATTTCATTACTCTTTTGGATAGAGGCTTTATGGTATTTTTATGGGTTGGAATGGGCAGGATTGGTATAGGTGTCAACCTTGGCATTGGAATAAGCCCATGGGCTGACATTATTGGACGGTATTGTTGGTTGTTCCATCCTATTACATTTTAGGACTAATTATATTATATTATATTTTGGAACGTCTTTGGCTATGGACGGGTTTATAACCTTATTAGGTGGGGTTTGGTAGGGTTGGATTATGGTTATGGGATGGTTGGACTTAGTTGGGTTATTCACGGTTGTGATCTATTCCCAGAGTCTTGATGTGAGCTATTACATTAGTATTTTTCATACTCGGAATTTAGCCAACTCAGGACAGGTGGCCGGAGGTTAGGTTGGGTAATGGGGGTGGTCTCCGGTCCTGGTCGGACTTGGGATGCCTATTATGACAAAGCCCCAGGGTGGGTCGTGTTACATAAGGTAATTTTCATGTGCCTTTCCTGTGTCAATGGGTGTGTATTCACCATATTATGGTTTTTACTATTGACTTCCTCCTAGCTTGGTTGATCTTACTCTTCGATTTATTTTCTTCTATGTGGTTGATTGTCTATTATTGTAATGCATATTAAAAGATTGAGGGGTGATATTCTTGTTGATATCATTTTGAACCCACAATTTGTAGACATCACTAGTCTGCTCATTTTCCAAGATATTGTCTTGAGTTTTGGGATCATTCTTTTCTTTTGTTTTGAATTAATATTGAGTGAATTGAGGTAGCAACTAAAATTCACAAAGTGAGTACTATTGAATTGATTGGACATATGTTATGACACCTATAACACATATCATATCCTCAACTTTATGCAAATTCTATGATACTAACAAGGTGCCATTGCACAATGAGTAGGTTTCCACAAAGTACTCACTTGAAGGGTCAATTTTGTGGGTTTCAGAAAAAAGCAAAGTTCTTTTATGGTCGTCATATCTTGTATCTCATGAGTGATCTAGAAAGAAGACCCACGTCTTTCATAAAATATGCTTGCACATTTATGATCACGTAGACGATCCCATCAAGTCTATCTCAAATATTTGAATTCTCAAAAAACTATAAATACATAATTATTTTGATGTTAATGATGAAGCATTGATGATTCATTGAGTTTCATTTATAAAAATGTGAATGAAGAATTTGACATAGACCCCATATTTATGAGACATCAACTTTTACATTGAAGAACAATTGGGGATGAATATATGCAAGTTAAATGAAAGCTTCTTGTCACGACCCGAACTAGGGTCTGGCCATAATGGGTATCTCAAGTTCACCATGAATCGGACACCACCCAGTTAACCTAACTTCAAGAGCATAATATTAATAATAATAATAACAATGCGGAAGCCGATTAAGCTGTAATAAGAAGATGAATAAATCTTTTTGAAAACTAAGAGTCAATCAATAACCAACCAACCCACATCTGTCCACGAGGCTTTTAAAACCAAAATAGTAACTAAGTTGGGACATGCCCCCGACTATGACCAAAAAAACTCTAAAGCACTATGAAAACAAGGAGAGAATAATGAAATGATAAGACCTTTCTAAGGATAAAGGCTCACCACTTTATGACAACTCAACGAACATGATAATCCACCTAACCGGCATAAGAGAAACAAAAATATCTATAGATTCTACATCATGAAATGATGTAGCATCATAGGATGATCAGTGGGATAAGCACTAGCATGTAACTCAGGGAAAGTGATAACATAATGCCATGTCCAAAATCAGTTAAAATCATATGCACATATTCATATATACCTATATATTATAGTATGTCGAGATAGGTAGGGTTTATGAACATGAGAGTTTTAAACATTAACTTGGATTGTATATCTCGTTTCGTCCTAAAGGCACCCATGGGCTATATGGCTTCAGCTCTCCCTGCTGAAAGGGCCCAGTGCGTGTTAGCCATACAAACCAAGGAAATTCTAAGGAAAAACTAAAGACACCATGGGAAATATCCATCCCAAATATATATATCAAATTTGTGTCAATCGCATGGTTATATAGACCCCTAATGTTGGCAAATATGTTTTTCAGTGTCGTCTCCTCGGGACTTACACCTACATGGTGAGATACACAACTCCCTTTATGTAATGACCCTTCAGGTCATTTTCCATATTTATGATTATATTAACCGTTTGAGATTCTCCAAAGCTTCCCCAAGTCATTTATGACTTACTGGGATTGACAATTCGATTATCGGGCAATTCGTTTGATATTTAGAGTTAATTTCATGTTTAGAATTCTTCGCAGGTTCCAAATAGCCACCAGGCGAAAACATTAGTGAAACAATCTCGAATGCAAATTAGTATGTTTGGAATATCGATTTTAGTCTAGGTAGACCTTTTGTTTGGGTCCCAATGAACCCGAGCTCATTTCGACCTATTGGTCGAGAAGTTGAAATTGGAAAGCATGGGTGTGGGACCTACATTTGATTGAAACGACCACGGATGGAAAATTTGACTTTGCTATCACATCCGAAACATTGAATTTAGTCTAGGTGTGCCTTTGTTCAGGTCCCAAGGCTTTTGACCTATTGGGCGAATTTTATGAAAAATGATGAAATTATAGGTGTGGGCCCCACTTTTTGGCTAAAAAATATCCTATGAAAGTTTTGATGATTCCAATAGATTTTAAATGTGGTTTACACTCAAAATTTACTATTGGATCATGTTATTTGGACTCCGTATGAGTTCTGAGGGACAAAAACTTATTTTTTAGTTTGCTGTTATCTGGTGCAACCGCAATCGCGGACAAAGATGTACGATCGTGGGAGCATGATCGCGGCCCGTAGGACCACGTTTGACACAACTGAGTACCTGTAGGGGCTATATAAAGTCCCCAAGACACGTTTGGGGCATTTTCCCTTCACTATTTAGACATAGGAACCCCAAAATGAGTGTAATAACTCAAAATTGGTCATTGGGGGTGACTTGGGATCTTGACCATCATGTTGTATCGTGACTATCTTCAAATTTAAGGTAATAATTCCTTGAATTCATGCTTGAATTTCCAAGTTTGGACCCAAAACCCCAATTTAGCTTAGGGCTTGTTTTTAGCCCAAAGTATGCTTAATTTTTACCCATTTCTTTAGGGTTATGATTTTTTGTTAATGTGTGAACATTGGGTTGGCCTCAAAAACTCATTTTTTGTATATGGGACCCACTTAGGGTTTTGGTGTCATTTTTGGACTCGAAGCACAATAGTTCAATAAGGGTATCATTAGACCCGTATTGATGAGTAGATTATGGTTTTGATAGTGTGATGGCATTTTGAGGATTGTAAAGTGAAGATGAGCATTTGGTGCATGAAGTGAGGTTTTGTGGTTTTCCCTTGTGGTAGGCTTCTATCTACTTTTCTTCATAGATGATGTGTGATATATATTTCGTATGAATATGGATGTTAGGCTTGATTATGAGTAGGATAGATTGGCCTTGATTGTTGATGTTTGGGGATTAGATGAGGGTTTTAGACCCGTAAAATAGCATGTCTATACCATTTTTGAATACTATTGCCTTCCCTCTCTAGTTTAGATTAGTTATAGCATTGATATGATATAATGCTATATTTGGAATATGGTTTTATCTATCAAAGCATAATTTGTATATTTAGCCTTATTGGGCTAGTATGGTAATCTTGAAATCATACGTTGGGTAGAGTTGACTTGAGTACCCTTATTTCTAGTTGAAGTTGCTATCTTAGGCTTGAATATGGCTTACTTGACATCTAGAAGTTCAACTAGATACCTTATCCTAGTCTGGGGCATAGCATGCCTAACTATAAAAATGTGGATTAGAAGTGGGATCGTTCAGCCCACTTAGGCCTAAGCTTGTGTTAAGTCTTGTGGACTTGGTAGTGGATGTTAGACATAGATGAGGCTAGTAAACCTTAGAATAAGGTTACTTCATAACATGGTAACTTGTATTGATGTTCCCGTATTGTGGCTTTTAGTTATGGTTATGATGCTCCTTGCGAAAGTGATATTGGGAATTTAGTGATGATATTCCTCCTAGATACATCATGTGGCCTATAGATATGCTATTTTCTCATAAACTTGATGATTGGCCTATAGAGTTGCTATTTTCTTTAGTCATAATTGTTGAACCTATAGAGATGCTCCTCCTCTCGGATATGTAAATTAGCCTAGAGAAGTGATATTCCTCGATGTCATAATGTATGACCTATTGATATACGATAAATTATAGATAATTACATGTCTATCTATATTATGCCCCTCGATATGAGATGCCTCTTGTGTGAGAGATGATTACATACCTATTGATATTATGCCTCCTATATGTGAGATGCTTCCTATATGTGAGATAATTAGAGATATGCTATAGTTTATGAATATGATTACTGATATGAGTCCAAGCTATGTGTATGGGCCTAAGGCCGTGCTTATGATGTTGTGATTATTTTAGATAAATTGATGGGCCAAGGGCCATGTAATGATTTGACTCAATAGTTGAGATGTGTTTATCATTGTAAATGATGTGACTACAGTTTATAAATATGAATATATATATGGTTGTATACACATCTCTATGGTATGGGACGAAGGAAGATGCATTATGATGCTTACTATTCCACAGGTTGAATACTAGTGATGGCATGCATAGATGTACATTCATGATTATTATATCGATAATTGATGTGATTCTAGTTAAAATACGATCTTATGACTATTTTTCCTAATTGAGGGTTAAGCTAAGTTGTAACTAGATGTCTTTTAGGTGGCTATAGTACTTGATGGCTAGAAATCTAATGTACTAGTTAATGAACCTTGCTTTGTTGAAATATGGTAGCTAACGATTAGATTCGATACGCGGCCATGAAAATGTGTTTATCTATGATAATGATTAGTTGCTATTGATAACAAAGTTGTGATGACAATTAGTTTTAAGTAAGGATAATGTGGGCTTATTATTGCTAAATGATAAAGGTAGTTAGTGATAATGACGCCTAGTTAATAACGATGCCTAGATGAAGATAAATTGACTTAATAATGTTGACTAGCTAATAATGAGGATTAGTTGAATAACAAGGATTAGTTGTTAAACAATAGTTAGTTAATGATTGGTGTTAGTTAATAAAAGACGGTTAGATGATAATTGATAATTTGTTGGCTAATGATGATTATCGGATATATGATAAGTAGTTGATAATAATAAATAATGGATTCATGGAGATTATGGTCCTATGATGAATAGTGAATTAGTGGTTTAATAATAATAAGCTTTGGTTAGATATTAACGAGTAGTTGGGATATATTGACAAGATAGATATCTTTACAGCTATAAGTATATCGGTTTGCGTCTGTGCACCTATTATATGTCTATATTTAAGTGTTGATAGTTATGATGATATATTGATACACGACAAGGCCAAAGGATATTATGATAATATTGATACCCGGTTCGAGTCCGGAGGATACTATTGAGAGTATATTGATACCCGACAAAGTTGAAGGATATTATAATGATATTGATACCCGGTTTGAGTCCGGAGGATACTATTGAGATGATATTGATACCCAGCAAGGACAGAGGATATTGATACCTGGTTTGAGTTCGGAGATTACTATTGAGATAATATTGATACTTAGTGAGGCAGGAGGTTGGTTACGATGATGATGGTCCTGATGAGGATAGTTATGATGAGTTTTAATATTGATGGTATACTTTGCATTTACTCCTGCATATGCATTGACTATCACCAGTATGCACCTATATTTATAGCCGATATGGGGCAGTTGCATATATATGGGTGAAGGATATTTCTTGTGTTATTATATGTCGATTGAACTTTTTGAGCCTGGGGCGGTGGGGGTACGCATAGGCTCGGCTAGGTATTTTATTATCTGTAGTAGCTTGTTATTCACGTTGTTATTGATATAATTGTTATGATCATTATTACGGCTAGCTTATGACAGATTGGTCATTGATTCGGTATCGGGATTTGAGGTATGTCTTTGGCCTCTTCTATCTTATGATTGCATTATTATTCATGATTATTTCATGTCTAGCCATGTGGATTAGAATCCTTGAGTATGATGGTATTTAAATCATGATAGTTTTACAATGAGGTCATAGAATGGGTATATTATAATATAGGTTATGCGTTGAGATGACCTCATGTTTATATGTACTTATACCTATATATATATATCTAGCTATATGAAGCTATGGTACTACTGTATATCCCTTCCTTGTTGTTCATTTTGTATAGTTGTTACTTCTCTTTGTACATTACTATATATCTTTCTTTTGCTCTTTCTTCGTATATTGACCCGGGATATATGGTATAGCATTGATGTCTATTGAATGTATATGGAATATGATAGTTCACCATGATACTTCCTTAATCTTACTATGTTATACTCTTGGAGATAAATAGGATAATTGTCCCTTATTATTCTCATTGAATTGTATATGATTTATGGACTCTTGGGTGTAGTTTCCATTCTGTTTATATGATGTGTATATCTGCTTTATCTTAGGAGCTTAGTTGGTAGTAGACTACTGAGTACCATTTGTTTGGTACTAATACTATACTTCTACAGCCTGCAAATCATAGTATGGGTTATCGCCATTGATGTGTGCATCGTGCGGAGCAGCCCTGGTTCAGAGACTTAGAGTGAGTTCCTGACGTTTGGAGTATTACTTATCTCTCTATTATATATTAGACTAGTCTCTAAGTTGTATTCACAAATAAGTTGTATTATTGTATTTCTTTTGATATTTTACCTTTGTACTCTTTTTATATTAGAAGCTCTTGTACTGATACCAATAGGTTTTGGGATTCTTCTATGTATTGATCTTTATTTCATATATCCTGCATTCTTTTCCTTATATTATTGAGTAGTCTGTTGCTAGCTGTTCTGGACTACAGGTTGGCTTGCCTACTGGTGGGTTATGGTAGATGCCATCATGAACTGAGGAAATTGGGTCGTGATAAATTGGTATCAGAGCCTTGGTTTTATTAGTGTCTTAGTACAAGATGTAAGTGTTAGTAGAGTCCTACGGATCGATGTGGAGACGTTCGTAACCTATCTTTGGGAGGCTACAGTGATATTTTAGGAAATTCACTTCACAACTCCTTACCGTGTGTTCGCATTTGTATGAACCTTGAACATATTGTTGGACTCTATTCTATCCTTGAAGGATAATGTGAGATTATCGACCGATACGAACAAGACTCCAACACCCGTTTCCAGAATTTTAGCACAACATGCGATTAAAGATGTAGAGATGGATATTGATGATCTCCAGTAGCAGTCAAAAGGATTTGGGCAGAGCCCTCATCAGACTTGCGGAGTGTGGTATGGTTCTTCGGGCCATGGAGACTATTCTGGATTTTGAGGGGCTATATCTCGAAATATTCTAGGACCTTGGTTTGGTTGTTTTATGATGGGACACTGTTTCAGAGAATGCCCCTGGTATGAGATAGGTGATCAGCTAGAGTTAGCCTGTATTCTCTACTAGCCTAGAGTTCCTAAGATAGGTTGTGATTTTGTAACGCCCCAAATCTGATACCTGAAATGCTACACGGTGCTCATGACCCCAAAGGACCACAAGATAACCCATGGCTATATTTGTACGTGTATACTGCATAAAATACTTTATAATGTGGAAACATAAACTGAAAGGCCATAAGGTTCAAAACTGAGACATAGTATCTGATAAAAATGTAACATCTGGGAGGGGTATGAAATACCCAAAACAATTGAAATAAGAATTCTGAACATACTGTAGTCTGGAAAGCCTCTAAAATGTGACGGTTTGAATAAGGATTTGATGGGACATGTCCCCAACTAACTCCAACTAATAAACTAATTACTGAGATAATAAAATAATGGTCATGTCCTTGAAAGATGAGGACTCACCGCTAACTCTGACCGCTGAGACTGGAATCTACTAATGCTCGGGATCTCGTGTCTCTGAACCTATGGTATAAGACACCATAGCACAAATGCGTCAGTACTTTAAATGTACTAGTATGCATGTGAGGTAGGCTGAATTCATGGAGTTCATATGCATGAACAATAACAATAGCAGACTGACTATCATGAGCGTGAGAATACATGCATGAGACATAATAACTGACACTGATACCGTGATAACATGATTACTAAATTTGAATACTGATAACATGAAATACTGATAATTGATATAACTGATAACATGAGTAACTGTATCTGACAGTCCTGAATCTAATGGAACTAGCTGAGTCCCATACTGTATCTGAGTTGACTGTATCTGACAGTCCTGAAATCTAAAGAACTATCTGAGTTCTATTACAGAGACTGATTGACTGTGTCTGACAGTCCTAATTCTGTAACATGAAATTGTGGGAAGTAGTTATCTAACCGACATGCCCCTAATATGCCATTATGGCTGAGTTGGGGTCCAATCTGTAACCCTAATTGGAAGGGTGTCAATACCGCGCCACAGGTAAGGACAAGCTATGGGTGACCCTCATCTGATAGTGTCCCCAAAAAAGAATGGTGGGGCCCTTATCTGACAGTGCTTATCCACCTCATCAACCCTCATTGGACAGTGTTGATGTCTCAACCTATGCTGGCTACATAGTTCTGGAACGCAAGAATGACTTCTAAGAATCACACCCTCATCTGATTGCGTGTTTTTCCATCCTTGGGTTCACTCGGTTTTAATTCCTACTCCCATCTGAATAGACTCTGAACATGATTTACTGAATTGAACATAGGCTGAGTTACTGAATTTTGTTGACTGATGGAATATGACTGATATCTGATAACTGACTGAGTTCATGAGATCATGGAGATTTCTCGAGTCATAAGACTGTTTGAAGTCTAAGGATTCATAGCTTGACGGAGAGTATCGTGAAAATATGACATGGCTCTAGGCACACAACTAATGTTTCGGGTACGAGTACCCCAGGACTCGATGGAAGGAAACTGACCAAGCATAACTTACTTGAACATATAACATAAATCATAATCCATAACACATTTATAGAAGCATTTCATCAAAACATGTGATAGGCATAACTTATACATACATGGGTATTTCATGGTATCATGCTAGTTAGTCATTTTTCCTTCATCTAGGCATTTAATCAAACATATTGTAGGCATGGTACATGTAAACATCATTATACAATAATTAAACATTATGGTTTAATTCTAATTTCATCATTCAAGGGTTTAGTCATAGGTTTGCATGAATCTATATCTATAATAATTTAACCCACATAGAATTTATCACCCAACATGGAGTAGAATTCAATTTCTCACTATCCACATGAACAAGAGCAACCCAATCATGAAATTAATAAGAAAATCCATAAACTTGAATTTAGAAAAGGGATTCCTGGGATCCACGGAAAAAAGGAGTCCATGAATGTACACTATGCATACCTTGGTTTGTAAATACATGAAGATTGACGGAGCAAATTCTTGATTTTGAATATTCTATGAAAAAGCCCTAGGTTGTTCTTGAGAGTTTTTTTTGAGAAAAGAGTATATTTTGGGTTCCCAATAGCTGAATCTCATGTTAAAGGGCTTAAATAGGGGTGGGAAATTGACCCTTTTAACCCTAGACGCGTCTTGTAATTTCAGTAAAATTTTCCCAAACCATACCCCTGGCGCGACGCAGCTCTATCACGCTGTCACTGGAATTTGACAATTGGGAAACTGAGGGATGGCGCGACATGGAGCCATCGCGTTGCCACTTCCTTTGTGACCTGGAAGTTTTGTGCGACGTGGGGGAAATCGAACTGAGACACTGGAAAAGGACAATTGCCATTTTAGCTTATGGCACGACGCGTCACTGACCAATATGGCACCGTTTTATGATGGAAACTTGAAATAGTCATAACTTCTTACCCGGTTATCGGATTTAAATAAATCTTATATCAATGGAAAGCTTATTGAATTTCTCACGAGAACAAAAGTGAAAATATTAAAAATACCACATGTACAAAAGTGGATTCATCTTTCAAATAAAGATCCTAACATTTTTTAGTCGATTTTAAGCTAGGAAAAGGTACGGGATAGTACAATATCTTCCCCATGAGACCATTCATCCTCGAATGAAACTGAGAGTGAGGGGAAGAATATAAAATAACATACACACTGAACATGAATAACTAAGACATGATTCATGACTGATAACTAAATATATCAGACTGGACACATATACCTGATGCATGTGTAACTGATTCATAAATGCATGATTGAGTGTTCTGAGGAACTAAGTTTCTCACAATGAGAATGCATGTCTGATGTATAATTATATAACTGAACTAATACATGAATGCATGACTAAATATGCAATGGTACTTGATACCAAGTTTTTGATGAACACTGAACATGAAACTGAGTAAGCTTAAGGAGGACTGTTACCTTGAGCTTGATCTAAGTTGGCGGAGAAGAGGTGAGGATACTTGGTATGCATGTATGCTTTTTCTTCCCAAGTAGCTCCCTCGACAGATTGATTTCGCCAAAAAACTTTAACTAGAGGAACTTCTTTGTTCCTCAGTCTTCGATTCTGATAGTCTAAGATTTCGATTGGAATCTCCTCATAAGAGAGACTATTCTAAACAACAATGCTCTGAATAGGGAATACAAATGTTGGGTCACCTATGCACTTCTTGAGCAAAGAGACATAGAAGACTGGATGAACTGAGGCTAGATCTGAAGGCAATTCGAGTTCATAATCTACCTTGCCGAATCGACTGAGAATATTGAAGGGACCAACATATCGAGGACTGAGTTTCACTTTCTTGTTGAACTGCTTCACTCCCTTCATGGGAGAGATCTTTAGATAGACACAGTAACCAATCTCGAACTTGAGATCTCTTCTACGAACATCTGCATAAGACTTCTGTCGGCTCTGAGTAGCCCGGAGTCTTTATCTAATCAACTGGACTTTTTATAAGGCATCGAATACTAAGTCAAGCCCTATGATTGAGGCCTCACTAACTTCAAACCAACCGATCAGAGATCTACATCTCCTACCATAGAGAGCTTTGAATGGAGCCATCCAAATACTGGAATAATAGTTGTTGTTGTATGCAAACTCAATTAAAGGAAAGTGGTCATCCCAACTAACCTAGAAATCAATTGCACATGCCCATAGCATATCTTCTAAAGTCTGAATGGTCCTTTCTGCTTGACCATCTATCTGAGGATGAAAGGCTGTACTGAGATAAACTTGGTACCAAGACCCTTTTAGAATGCTTTCCAGAAGTGAGAGGTGAACTAGGTACCTCTGTCTGAGATAATAGATAATGGAATGCCATATAATATGACCAACTCCCTAATGTAGAGTCTGGCATAATCCTCGGCTGAATAGGAGGTATGAAATGGAAGAAAATGGGCTGATTTGGTCATCCTGTCTACAATGACCTAAACTGAATCATGCTGATGATGAGTTCAAGGCAAACCCATCACGAAGTCCATGTTCACTTATTCCCACTTCCAAGTAGGAATAATGAACTCCTGCATAGGACTACTAGGCTTTTGATGCTCTATCTTAACCTGCTGACAAACTCTGCAATATCTCTCTTCATTCCACTCCACCAATAGACTTCCCGTAAGTCGCGGTACATCTTTGTGGCCCCTGGATGAATAGAGTAGCATGCACCATGTGCTTCTACAAGAATTTACTGCCTTAAGTCATCCACACCTGGAACACAGAGATGACCCCGAAAATGCAAAACTCTATCTCCCCTTAGGGAGAAAACCTCTACTTTCTGATCCTGAACTGACTCTTTCAACCTGACAAGGCTGGGATCTCTATCTTGCTTTTCTTTCACATCAGAAACTAGAGATGATTCTAAACTACTGTGAACCCCTATATCACTCTCATCTATATCGACTAAGCGAACGCCTAGTCTGGTAAGATGATGTACTTCCTGAGATAACTTCTTCTTACTATCATCCACATGAGTAACACTACCCATAAACAGTCTACTGAGAGCATCAACCACTACATTAGCCTTGCCCGGATGATAGAGGATACTCATGTCATAATCTTTTAAGAGCTCTAACCACCTTCTCTGACGAAGATTGAAATCTTTATGAGAAAAGACATACTAAAGAATCTTATGATATGTGAAAACATCTACATAAACTCCGTAGAGATAATGCCTCCAAATCTTCAAGTCAAAGACTACGGTTGCTAACTCAAGATCATGAGTAGGATAATTCTTCTCATGGGGTTTAAGCTGTCTGGAGGCATAGGCTATAACCTTACCATGCTGTATGAGGACACAACCTAAACCCACTCTGGATGCATCACAATACACTACGAACCCATCTAGACCATCTGGAAGAGCTAAAATTAGAGCTAAGGTAAGTCGAATCTTTAACTCCTGAAAACTCTTCTCGCAAGGATCTGACCACTGAAACTTGATTTTCTTCTGAGTCAATCTGGACATAGGGGATGCAATAGAATAAAATCCCTCAACAAACCATCTGTAATAACCAGCCAAACTCAAAAAACTCCTGATAACTGATGGAGAGATAGGTTTGGACCAGTTTTTTACCACTTTGGTCTTTTGAGGGTCTATTCTAATTCCATCACCCAAAATAATATAACCAAGGAATGCAACTGACCTTAGCCAAAATTTGCACTTACTGAATTTGGAGAATAGCTGATGATCTCTGAGATTCTGAAGTACTATTCTGAGATGGTCTACATGATCTCGCGCACTGAGGGAATAGACTAGAATATCATCTATGAAGACTATGAAGAACATGTCCAAGTACTATTTGAACACGCGGTTCATCAATTCCATGAAAGATGCTGGGGCATTGGTAAGACCAAATGAAATGACTAGGAATTCAAAGTGACCATACCGAGTACAGAAAGCTATTTTTAGAATGTCACATTCTCTGACTCTGAGCTGATGATAGCCAGATCTAAGGTCTATCTTAGAGAAATAACTGGCACTCTGAAGTTGGTCAAAAAATTCATTGATTCTAGGAAGAGGATATTTGTTCTTGACCATAACCTTATTAAGTTGACGGTAGTCTATGCATATTCTAGAGAACTGTCTTTCTTGCGCACGAATAATACTGGTGTGCCCCACGGGGAAGCGCTGGGTATGATGAATCCCTTATCTAAGAGATCCTTCAACTGTTCTTTCCATTCACTGAGTTCTACTGGTGCCATTCAGTATGGTAGAATAGAGATAGGTTGAGTGTCTGAAAGAAGATCAATGCCGAAGTCTATTTCTCTTTCGGGAGAAATTCCTGGAAGATCTTCAGGGAAGACATATGAATATTCATTCACAACTGGAATGGATTCAAGACTGTGAGTTTTGAAACTGGAATCCTTAACATGAACAAGATGATAGACACATCCCTTATATATCATTTTCCTTACCCAAAGGTAGGAAACAAGCTGACCCCTAAAAACGGATACACTACCCTTCCACTCAAGGACGGGTTCATTTGGGAACTGAAACTGGACTATCCTATTTCTGCAGTCGACTGTGGCATAGCAGGAATGAAGCCAATCCATGCCGAGAATGACATCAAAATCAGTCATCTCTAATTCAACTAGATCTGCTGAAGTGACTTTCTGAAATATCATAACCGAACAGTTCCTGTATATCCGCCGGGCTATGATGGTTTTACCCACTGAGGTAGAGACTCAAAAGGGATCTGCTAGAATTTTGGGACTGACTCCAAAATCAACTACTATATAGGGAGTAACAAAATATAAGGAAGCACCTAGATCTAGCAAAGCGTAAATATGCACATGAAAGATATGTAACATACCAGTAATCACATCAGGAGAATTTTCTTGATCTTGTCGGGACTGGAGAGCATAGAGTCTATTTGGGCATTTCCCACTAGTAGCACTGGAGGTGGCACCCTACTGATTTGGGCGACCGGATTAAGTTGAGGAGTGGAGATAACTCTGATAACCTAACTACGGGTAGTCTCTGACTCTGTGGCCTGGCTTTCCATAACCAAAACATACATCGCTTCCAGCTCTGCACACACCCTTATGGTTCTTACCACAAATCTGACAAAGGGGATTAATTCAGGCACTGCTAACACTGCCCTAAGACTTAGAGCCTGACACTCTATCTTTGTTACCCTCTCTGAACTTAGGAACTGGTGCACTGGCTGATGAAGGAGCTGGAACTGATGACTTAGGATGAATCTGAGAATTATTACCTCTCTCTGACTTAGGCTGACTAAAATTAAAGCTACCTGTCCTAGCTCTCTTATTCTGCTTCTCCCTTTGCTTAATCTTCTGCTCCTCTATCTACTGAGCACGAGTCATAAGCCTGGATAAAGTTATGTCACTATTTAGTATGGTGGATCTACACTCATTTACCACGCTATCATTCACCATTGAAACAAACTTACTCATCTTGGCCTACTATCTGCAACTACATGAAGGGCATATCTGGTTAATTGAGTAAACTTAAGAGAATACTCTTTCACCGTCATGTTGCCCTGTCTGAGGTTGATGAATTCTAACACCTTAGCTTCTCTAAGATCTAGGGGAAAGAATCTATCAACGAAAGCAGAAGCAAACTCCTTTCACTTAACAGGACCTGCATCATCTGGCCTTTCTGACTTCCACTGTTTAAACCAAGTATGAGCAACATCCTGCAACTGATATACAACTAGATCAGTACTCTCACTAAAAGTAACCCCTATTATGTTTGTAACCTTCTGTACCTAATTTAGGAATTCCTGAGGGTTCTCATCTGACTTAGACCCGAGAAAGGATGGAGGATTCATTCGGGTGAAATCTCAAATCCTAGCTACAGTTGAATTGGCCACTGGATTGGCCAGAATGACAGCTGGTCATTCATTCTGAGCAACAACTAAGTTAGCAAGAGTAGTGAATGCAACTTGAAACTCTGCGTGAGAAACATGTTTGCCCAAAGGTTCTTCAGGCTGAGGGGTTGGTTGATTCCTATTTCTTTTTTAAGGAGGCATGTTTTGTAGAAGAAAGGGAGAAATGGATTAGACTGAGAGATTGACTTGAGATTATGCTCACTGACGCGACATAAATACTGAAAGAGTGGAAACTGTTCCTAAAACACCTTATATCCTTCTATACATAAATGTGGCGCACAACACACTCATGTACAAAACTCTACTAGGTGCAGATTTTAGACTTCCTAGGACTCTATTGAACCTTAAGCTATGATACCAAGTTTGTAACACCCCAAATATGATACTCAGAATGCTACACGGTGCTCATTACCTCGAAGGACCACAAGCTAACCCATGACTGATATCTGTACCTGTATACTGCATAAAATACTTTATAATATGGAAACATGAACTGAAAGGCCATAGGGTTCAAAACTGATACATAGTATCTGATAAAAATATAACATCTGGGAGGGGTATGAAATACCCGAAACAACTGAAATAAGAATTTTGAACATACTGTAGTCTGGAAAGCCTCTAAAACGTGACTGTCTGAATAAGGAGTTAATGGGACATGTCCCCAACTAACTCCAACTAATAAACTAATTACTGAGATAATAAAATTATGATCATGTCCTCGAAAGATGAGGACTCACTGCTAACTCTGACAGTTGAGACTAGAATCTCTGATGCTCTGGAGATCGTGTCTCTGAACCTATAGTATAAGACACCATAGCGCAAATGCGTCAGTACTTTGAATGTACTAGTATGCATGTGAGGTAGGCTGAATGCATGGGGTTCATATGCATGAACAATAACAATAGCACACTGACTATCATGAGTATGAGAATACATACATGAGTCATAATAACATCCACTAATATCATGATAATATGATTACTGAATCTAAATACTGATAACATGACATAATGATAACTGATATAAGAGATAACATGAGTGACTGTATCTGACAATCCTGAATCTAATGGAACTAGCTGAGTCCATACTATATCTAACAAGCCTAAAATATGAAGAACTATCTGAGTTTTATTACTGAGACTGATTGACTGTGTCTGACAGTCCTGATTCTGTAACATAAAACTGTGGGAAGTAGTTATATGACCAACATGCCCCTAATATGCCATTATGGATGAGTTGGGGTCCAATCTATAACCCCAATCAGAATGGTGTCAATACCGCGCCATTGGTAAGGACAAGCTATGGGTGACCCTTATCTTATAGTGTCCCCAAAAGAGAATGGTGGGGCCCTTATCCGATAGTGCTTATCCACCTCATTAACCCTCATCGGACAGTGTTAATGTCTTAACCTATGCTGGCTACATAGTTCTAGAATGCAAGGATGACTTCTAAGAATCACATCCTCATCTGATAGTGTGTGTTCCCATATGCTAATTCTTACTCCTATCTGAATAGACTCTGAACATGATTTACTGAACTAAACATGGGCTGAGTTACTAAATTTCGTTGACTGATGGAATACTACTGATATTTGACAACTAACTGAGTTCATGAGATCTTGAAGATTTCCTGAGTCATAAGACTGTCTGAAGTCTAAGGATTCATAGCTTGACTGAGAGTATCATGAAAACATGACATGGCTCTAGGCACACAACTAATGTTTTGGGTACGAGTATCCCCATGACTCAATGGAAGGAAACTGACCAAGCATAACTTACTTGAACATATAACTAACATCATAATCCATAATATATTTATAGAAGTATTTCATCAAAACATGTGATAGGAATAACTTGTACATTCATGGGGATTTCATGGTATCATGCTTGTTAGGCACTTTTCCTTTATCTAGGCATTTAATCAAACATATTGTAGGCATGTTACATGTAAACATTATTATACAATAATTAAACATCATGGTTCAATTCTAATTTCATTATTCAAAGGTTTAGTCATAGGTTTACATGAATCTATATCTATAATAATTTAACCCACATAGAATTTATCACCCAACATGGAGTAGAATTCAATTTATCATTATCCACATGAACAAGAGCAGCCCAATCATGAAATTCATAAGAAAATCCATAAACTTGAATTTAGAAAAGGGATTCTTGGTCTTCATGAATGAAAGGAGTCCATGAATAAACACTATGCATACCTTGGTTCGTAAATACATGAAAATTGACAGAGGAAATTCTTGATTCTGAATCTTCTATGAAAAGCCCTAGGTTGTTCTTGAGAGGTTTTTAAGAGAAGAGAGTATGTTTTAGGTTCCCAATAGCTGAATCTCATGTTAAAGGGCTTAAATAGGGGTGGGAAATTGACCCTTTTATCCCTGGACGCGTCTTGTAGTTTCAGTAAAAGTTTTCCGAACTGGACCCCTAGTGCGACGCGGCGCTATCGCACCGTGTCACTGGAATTTGACAATTGGGAAACTGAGATATGGCGCAACACGGTGCCATCACATTGCCACTTCCTTTGTGACCTGGAAGTTTAGCGTGATGTAGGGGAAATTGCGCTGAGATACTAAAAAGGGACAATTGCCATTTTAGCTTGTGTCGTGGCGCGTCACTGACCAATATGGCGCTGTTTTACATTGGGAACTTGAGATAGTCATAACTTCTTATCCGGTTATCGAATTTAAATGAATCTTATATCAATGAAAAGCTTATTGAATTTCCCACGTGACATAAAGTAAAAATCTTAAAAATACCACGTGTAAAAAAGTGGATTCATCTTTCAAAGAAAGATCCTAACATTTTTTAGATGATTTTAAGCTAGGAAAAGGTACAGGATATTATAGATTTTGGAAGTTTGGACATAATTTTGCAGATTTCTCTCAACATCAGTTGGCCAGCCATTTGGGCTTAGTTTTTGTTCTCTCTATATTGATGCTTCAGTAATTACTACGACTATAGAGAGACTGACTACTAGTCTAGGGAGTGTCCCTGACATGAGATTCTATTCATTCAGCTTAGTTAGATCAGCTTGTGATACTGTGATATCTTCAGTTAGAGATGGTGAGCTTGGCGCCTCAGTTGATAATTTAGTCGGTTGGTCTGATTTAGACCCATTTAGATTTATTTTCCCTATGCCTGTCATGCATGTGACTGTAGGTGTTACCACAATTGGTGTGCTTTTACTTCTCGCATTTATCTCTTATTTTGTGTATTGGTGTTTCCATACCCATTGATGATTATATGCCTTGATGAATTTATATCGGTCATTATGTGCCTTATTATTGAATTTATGATTATGTTACTACTCCATGGTTTATTTCTTTTAGTAGTGGATGGAGTAGATATATATGGATGTTTTTCCCCTATGGGAGTAGTTTTAGGTTCGAGTCACATTTATCTTGGCACATTGGCCCTGTTGTGTCCCTTGAGTGTACATGATATTGATATTCATTTTGGTACCGCCTATTCAGTATGTTGATATTGATATTGTTGTTGCTATTGATACCACTATGTGTGTTTATTGATATTACTTGATGTTATTACTAGATATTGTTACATGATGAATTTGATTCTCGTTGGGTAACTGTATAGACTAGTGTTATCTAGTTAGACTTTTATTTTCGTATGATAATATTTGGTGGCTTGAGTAGATATAGCCCGACTTGATGATGTTTCCCCTAGCGTGGCAAGGTTGACTGTGTTCCATCTTGGTTAGCTATATTAGATTTATTCAGAGATGTTTTGTGGTATCGAAGGTAAGTGACCTTCCATGGTTTTTGTGGATTTTAAGTTAGCAATGTAGTTATGTTGCCCGTGTTTGAGATTCTTAGACATGCCTCCTGGGTCGCAAAATCTTTTGTTTGGCTATCCTTTTAGTATAACCCATTTGTAAGATGGACCAGTTTTAGATTCGTTCTTTGTCTGTGGCTATTTCTTCATTTGATAGCAATTTTGATGTTGATGTTGAGATGTCGTGGATTCATCTCATAGGTATGTTGGGTTTATTCTCTTGGGATGGTTTTCCCTATTGTTAGTGTGGAGAGTGGATACTCCTTTGTTGTTGTGATATGGTTTTTCCTAGTGGATTTGGAAAGTTAGAGGCAGTTGGCCTTTTCTGTGATCATTTTTTAAGTTGGCAAATTAGAAACTCTTAAGCTTGAGTTGTTGGTACTCTGGTGGTGGTCTCAACTTTGACCCTAGTTTTGAGATTGATATTTTTTCTTCGATGATGTGATTCTTGGGTGGATTTAGAAAATCCCCATTTTAGCATTTGTTCGGCCTAGTGAGGCTTGGTGGGGTGATTTTCCTCGATGATATGAGCCTGTGGCTATTTCTTTGCCTAGATGGAGTATTGCATTGTCTAGTTCCCAGCTTAAGTTGTATTTCTTTGAGTTGTTAAAGTTTGTGCCTTCACTAGTGTGGTTTTCATCCTTGAGAAGTTTTAAGTATGTTTGGATAGTCCATGCCCTTCAGTGGATATGGAGTGGATTATATGTATTTTCAACCGGTGATTTTCCTTTGGCATAACTCCTATTTTGCAGATCTGTTTCGTTTCATCCAGCGGATATAGAGTTGGTTGCTTGTTTTATCAGTCAGTGTTTATCCCTGTGGTGATTTTGCTATCTAGATGTCTTGCCTATGGCTTGGTATGATTTAACTCAGATATGTTAGATTCGAATTCTAGAGCCGATTTGAGATAGTTGACATTGATATAGCCTTATTGGCCAAGGTTTATATTTTGACTCCTTGGAATGGAGATTTGGAATGCCTACCCATTTTTAGTTTTGGTTTAGATATTTGAGACCGAGCGGTTCAACCTTGATATTGAGATTTCAGCTTGGTGTTGTAGAGCTTGTATGCAGCTTTTGTTTTAGACTTGTCCTTGGTCAGATTTCATATATAGGCTGTTTGAGCCTACTCTGTGGTTGCCTATTTGGTCTTCTAGACTTTGGTTGGATTATAGTTGATAAGTGTTCAAATGATAGCCAATGGGCCTTGTATTGGTTACTTCAGTTTTGATCTCACGTTTAAGTTTTCTTTGGGAATTTTGGAAGATTTACTTAATGGGAGTAATATTTTTGAGTTGGATTTAGTATGGCTTCATTCTCGGTGGATGAGACATCCTGGAGTGGAATATTTAGGGATGAGTAGTTATACCATGGATTTTGAGATTTCAGTTTGATTTTCATCCAGATTGGTTGTAGTATTGGCATGTATTGCATTCCTTGATTATCTCCATTTGTATGCCCAGTAAGTGCCTTATGAGTTTATTCTCATGTTTTCCTTATGTACTTTCAACAGATTAGCTTTAGTTCTTTGAGTTATCCTTGATGAGACTGTGTGGACGAGACTCAAGTGGTTTTTCTCCTGGCTTGGAGTAGATAGCATGCGCAAAATGGTAAAGAAAGGCTATTTTTGGATTTGGAGTTGATTTTATGACTCATGTCTTGGTTTGTTTTGGCTTGGATGGTCCTTTGTTGATTTATATAGATATAGTGGTGGTATCAGCGTGATGTGGTTCTGATGTGCGTGCATTAACTTTTTCACTTCATTTGGAGGCCAGTCAACGGTTAAGTTAAGTTGGATATTTTGGAAGTAGAATGAGAGTGATGGTTGAAAAAGGGTACCTGTGGCGAAATCCCTTATAAGTGTTTTCTCTCTATTGAGGATACCTGGAAAGTCATACTTGAAGCATGCGGACCCAGTACCTTATCCTTTCGAGCTTTTAAAATTTTTTCTATCCGTTGACTTTCGGGGATAAAAGTCCTTTTAGTAATGGATATTATAATGATCCTTCAGGTCATTTTCCATATTTATGATTATCTTTACCATTTGATCTTCTCTATAGTTGCCCTAAGTCATTTATGACTTGCTGGGATCGACGGTTTGGTTATGGGTAGTTCGTTTGGTTTTTAGAGCCAATTCCCTGTTTAGAAGTCTTCGCTGGTTCCAAATGGACACCAGGTAAAAATTTTAGTGAAACAATCTCAGATGTAAATTCCGACTGCACCATTAGATCCATAATATCAATTTTAGTCTAGGTAGACCTTTTGTTTGGGTCTCAATGAACCCGATCTCAGTTCGACCTATTGATTGGAAAGTTGAAAATTGGAAAGAATAGGTGTGGGACCCACATTTGGTTGAAATAATCTCATATGGAAAATCCAACTTCACCATCGCATCTGGAATGTCAAAGTTAGGCTATGGAGTCTCTTGGTTCAGGACCCAGGCTCCCAAACTCATTTTGACCTATTGGGCGAATTTTATGAAAAGTGATGATACTATAGGTGTGGGCCCCACTTTTTTCCTAAACTATCTCCTATGAAAGTTTTGATGACTACAATGGATTTAAAATTTGGTTTAAACTCAAAATTCACTATTGGATCATGTTATTTGTATTTCGTATGAGTTTCGAGGGTCAAAGACTTATTTTTTAGTTTGCTGTCATCTGGTGTGCGATCGTGGCCCGTAGGACTGCGATTGCGATACCTAAGTACCTGTAGGAGCTATATAAAGTCCCCAAGACACGTTTGGGGCATTTTCCCTTCATTATTTAGACCTAGAGCCCCAAAATGAGTGTAATAACTCAAAATTGTTCATGGGGTTGACTTGGGAGCTTGACCATCATCTTGTATCACGATTATCTTCAAATTTAAAGTAAGAATTCCTTGAATTCATGCTTTAATTTCCTAGTTTGTACCCTAAACCCCAATTTAGCTCAGGGCTTGATTTTAGCTCAAAGAATGCTTAATTTTCACCCATTTCTTGAGGGTTATGATTCCTTGTTCATGTGTGAATTTTCACCCATTTCTTGAGGGTTATGATTCCTTGTTCATGTGTGAACATTAGGTTGGCCTCGAAAACTTATTTTCCATATATGGGACCTACTTGGGGTTTTGTTATCATTTTTGGACCCAAAGCACAATAGTAAAATATGATGTTTTTAGGATTGTAAAGTGAAAACGAGCATTTGGTGCATGAAGTGAGGTTTTGCAGTTTTCCCTTTAGATAGTCTTGTATCTACTTTTCCTCATAGATGATGTGTGATATATAATGAGCGTGAATATGGATGGTAGGCTTGATTATGAGTAGGATAGTATGGCCTTGATTGTTGATGTTTGGGATTAGATAAAGGGTTTTGGACCCGTAAAATGGCATGTTTATACCCCTTTTGAATCCTATTGCCTTCCCTCTCTAGTTTAGATTAGTTATAGGATGGATTTGATATAATTCTATGTTTGGAATATGGTTTTAGCTTTTGAAGCATGATTTTTATATTTAGCCTTATTGTGATAGTGTAGTAGTCTTGAAACCATAAGTTGGGTAGAGTTGACTTGAGTACCCTTATTTCTAGTCGAAGTTGCTATCTTAGGCTTGAATATGGCTTACTTGACATCTAGAAGATCAATTAGATACCTTGGCCTAGTCTGGGGCATAGTATGCCTAATTATGGAAATTATGGATTAGAAGTGGGATAGTTCGGCCCACTTAGGCCTAAGCTTGTGTTAATTCCTATGGACTTAGTTGTGGATGTTAGACATTGATGAGGCTAGTAAACCTTAGAATAAGGTTACTTTATAACATGGTAATTTGTATTGATGTTCCCGGATTGTGGCTTTTAGTTATGGTTATGATGCTCCTTGCGGAAGTGATATTAGGCATTTAGAGATGATATTCCTCCTAGATACGTCATATGGCCTATAGAGACTCTATTTTCTCTTAGACTTGATGATTGGCCTATAAATTTTCTATTTTCTTTAGTCATGATTGTTGGACCTATAGAGACGATGTTCCTTTCGAATATGTAAATTGGCCTAGAGAAGTGATATTCCTTGATGTCATGATGTATGACGTATTGATTTATGATATACTATAGACAATTACAAGTCTATCTATATTATGCCCCTCAATGTGAGATGTCTCTTGTGTGAGAGATGATTACATACTTATTGATATTATGCCTTCTATATGTGAGATACCTCCTATATGTGAGATGATTAGAGATATGCTACAACTTATGAATATGATTACTGATATGAGTCCCGGATATATGTATCGGCCTAAGGCCATGCTTATGATGTTGTGATTATTTTGGATAAATTGATAGGCCAAGGGCCATGTTATGATATTGACTGAATAGTCGAGAAGTGTTTATAATTATAAATGATGTGACTACACTTTATAAATATGAATATATATATATGGTTGTATACACATCTCTCCGCTATGGGACGAAGGAAGATGCAGTATGATGCTTACTATTCCATTGGTTGAATACTGGTGATGGCATGCATAGATATACATTTATGATTATTATATAGATAATTGATGTGATTCTAGTTAAAATACGATCTTATGACTATTCTTCCTAATTTAGGGTTAAGTTTAGTGGTAGCTAGATGTCTTTTAGGTGGCTATAGTACTTGATGGCTAGAAATCTAATGTACTAGTTAATGGACCTTGATTAGTTGAAATATGGTAGCTAATGATTAGAGTCGATACGTGGCCATGAAAATGGGTTTATCTATGATAATGATTAGTTGCTATTGATAACAAAGTTGTGATGCCGATTAGTTGTTAAGTAAGGATAATGTGGCTTAATATTGCTAAATTATAAAGGAAGTTAGTGATAATAATGCCTAGTTAATAACGATGCCTAGATGAAGATAATACTGAGTTAATAATGTTACTAGCTACTAATGAGGATTAGTTGAATAACAAGGATTAGTTGGTAAATGATAGTTTGTTAATGATTGGTGTTAGTTAATAAAAGATGGTTAGATAACAATTGCTAATTTGTTTGCTAATGATGATTATCGAATATATAATAATTAGTTGATAATAATGAATAGTGGATAAATGGTGATTATGGTCCTGTGATGAATAGCGAATTAGCGGTTTAATAATCATAAGCGTTGGTTAGCTAATAATGAGTAGTTGGGATGTATTGACAAGATAGATATTTTACGGTTATGAGTATATCGGTTTGTGTCTGTGCACCTATTAAATGTCTATATTTATGTGTTGATAGTTATGATGATATATTAATACCTGGCAAGGTCTGAGGATATTGTGATTACATATTGATACCCGGCAAGGCCAGAGGTTATTATGATATTATTAATAGCCGGTTTGAGTCCGGAGAATACTATTGAGATGATATTGATAGCCGGCAAGGCCAGAGGATATTATGATGATATTGATACCCGGTTTGAGTCCGAAGGATACTATTGAGATGATATTGATACCCGGCAAGGCCGTAGGATATTGTGATGATATTGATACCCGATTCGAGTTCAAAGGTTACTATTGAGATGATATTGATATCCAATTTAAGGTCAGAGGTTACTATTGAGATGATATTGATACCCGGCGATGTCGGAGGTTGGTTATGATGATGATGCTCCTGATGAGGACAGTTATGATTAGTAATGATATTGAAGGTATACTTTGCATTCATTCCTGCATGCGCATTGCCTATCACCAGTATGTACCTATATTTATCGGCCAGTATGGGATAGTTGCATAGATATGGGTGAAGGATATGTCTTGTGTTGTTATATGTTGATTGAACCTTCTCGGCCTGGGGAAGTGGGGGTACGCCTAGGCTCGGCTAGGTATTTGGTTGTTTGGAGTAGCCGGTTATTCACGTTGTTATTGATATTGTTGTTACTATTGTTATTATTATTATTACGGCTAGCTTATGACAGATTGCTCATTAATCCGATATCGGGATTTGAGGTATGTCTTAGGCGTCTTCTAGCTTATAATTGTATTATTATGCACGATTATTTCATGTCTATCCATGTGGATTATAATCCCTGAGTATGATAGTATTTAAATCATGATAGTATTATAATGAGGTCTTATAATTAGAATATTATGATATAGGTTAAGCGTTGAGATGACCTTATGTTTATATGTACTTATACCTATATATATATATATATATAGCTATATGAAGCTATAGTACTACCTTATAGCCCTTCCTTGTTGTTCATTTTGTATAGTTGTTACTTCGCCTTGTATATTACTATATATCTTTCTTTCGCTCTTTATTCATATATTGACACAGGATATATGGTATAGCATTGATGTATATTGAATGTAGCTGGAATAGGATAGTTCACCATGATACTTCCTTAGTTTTACTATGTTAGACTCTTGGACATAAATAGGATAGTTGTCCCTTATTATTCTCATTGACTTGTACATGATTTCTGGACTCTCGGGTGTAGTTTCCATTCTATTTATATGTTGTGTATATTTTCTTTACCTTTAGAGTTCAGTTGGTAGTAGCCTACTGAGTACCATTTGTTTAGTAATCATACTACACTTCTGTAGCCTGTATATCATAGTACGGGTTATCGTCGTTGATGTGTGCATCGTGTGGAGCAGCCCTGGTTCGGAGACATAGAGTGGACTCCTGACGTTTGGAGTATTACTTATCTCTCTCTTATGTATTAGACTAGTCTCTATGTTGTATTTGGAGATAAGTTGTAAAATTGTATTTCTCTTGATATTTCACCGTTGTACTCTTTTTATCTTAGAAGCTCTTGTATTGATACCACCAGGTTTTGGAATTCTTCTATGTATTGATCTTTATTTCATATATTCCACATTCTTTTCCTTATATTATTGAGTAGTCCGTTACTAGCCATTCAGGACTACGGGTTGGCTTGCCTACTGGTGGGTTATGGTAGGCGCCATCATGACCTGAGGAAATTGGATCGTGACACTTTAAGCCCAAATTAAAATCACTCTACACATAATTCCAACCATCAACTCAGGAGTCATTCATTAAGGCATTTACCACTTGGTATCATCATGCCAATATGCTTGCAAGCTAATATATTTATGCCAAACCAATTCGCGCAACCAAATTGGACTCCCAAGTTCCATTAAAATGCAAACCGTGGCCACCAAAGCCATCCAAATTCATTTTTATATCCAATTATCCTTTAATGAAATGCACTGAGTTCAAAAGCAAGTTAAACCATGCAATTTTCCATAATTAAAATTAAGTTCACAAAGTGAGTTGAGGTTCATGTAATCTAAGCCAAAATTCATCCAATTTGGGGAAACCCATGTCCCCCATTCCAACCATTTTAGTAATGTACCAATTCAGTCCCAAAAACATCAATTTAAATCATGAATAATCAATTAAAACCATAGGACAAGTAATTCAATCCGTAACAACCAAAACCCCTCAACCTAATTTCAAAAACCCAATTTAAATCACATGAAAGTCCATTAAATCAATGTCACAAAGTAAAATTAAAGTTTAGGGAAGAGAAATATGCATGAAACACATAAGAATTTGAAGTTTGGAGCCCGAATGATAAATTCTCTATGAAACCCTTCTTTTTTGGTTTTGGTGTTAGAGAAGAGAATAAAAGTGTTTGATCTTTTTAACTAAAGGGGAAAAGGTCAATTTTATTTTTATAAGCCGCGAAAAGGGTGAAAAGATCCAAAAGCCCCTTACCCCAAGTGATAAAACTAAAACTGAAAAAAATTTACACACTGGCGTGGCACGGCCTTATCGCGGAGGTTAACCTCCGTGCCACGCCAATATCGCGGAGACTAACCTATGTGACATGGTGATATCGCGGATGCACACTGCCTCAGAGTTCCAAATAAGCCCTAAACCCCTTTCAAAAATTTTAAAACTTTTCCAAATTACCCTTTTAACAACCCTAAACATAATTCAAGTCAAAAATCGATATTACGCATGCGGGAAAGTAAAAAATAAAATGATCAAAATTTTAAGAGGTCTTATATTATCCCTCCTTAGGATCATTCGTCCCCGAATGATGAGTTAGGACACTTTTAGCATGTGAATAGTAAGAACACAACAAAATCAAATGACAAACTTGGAAAGAAACAAGAGGAAAATGAAACTCATACCTTAAACACTTTCATCTAACCTGGGTAACAAGAACGGATACTTGTACTTCATATCTTCCTCAGTTTCCTATGTAGTCTCTTTTACCTTTTGGCTTTTCCAAAGCACTTTTACCAAAGAAAAAATCCTTGGAACTCAACCTACAAATTTAACTATCAAATATTTCAGTCGAGACCTTCTCATAAGACAAGGAATTAGTAACACCAACATCCTCAACAGGCACTATCAATGAAGGATCACCCATACACTTTTTAAGCATAAACACATGGAACACGGGATGAATACAACCCAAACTCACAGGAAAATCCAACTCATACGCCACATTCTTAACTCTCCTCAAAATTTGATATAGACCATGTAACAGGGACTGAGCTTCCCCTTCTTCCCAAACCTCATGACTCTTTTCATAGGAGACACCTACAAGAATACCCAATCATTCATTTCGAACTCCAATTATCTTCACCTCACATCCACATAAGACTTTTGATGAATTTAGGCAGTCTTAAGTCTTTCTCAAATCACCTTTACCTTTTTTATTTCTTAGTGAACCAAGTTAGGACCAAACAACCTAGTATTACCAACCTCAAACCATCCAATAAGAGACCTACACCTCATACTATAAGAGCCTTAAAAAGAGTCATCTAAATTCTCAAATGATAACTATTGTTGTACGTAAACTCAATAAGAGGCAAATTATCAACCCATCTACCCTTAAACTCAACCACACATTCCCTTAGCATATTCTTCAAAGTCAAATAGTAAGCTCCTCTTGTCCATTTATTTGAGGATGGAAAGAGGTGATAAGGTTCACCTGTGTACCCAAACCTTTCTGAAATGAATGCCAGAAGTAAGATGAGCATTGCTTTCCTCAGTCTGAAATAATGGACACTGCACACCATGCAACTTCACAATCTCCTTAATGAACAACTTAGAATAATCATTTCCTGAGTAGTTAGTCCTCATAGGCAAGAAGTGAGTGGACTTAGTTATTGTAATGCCCTAAATCAGGTACTTGGAATGCATGACCCAAAAGGACTACAACCTAACCTATGACTGATATTTGTACCTGTACACTGCATCATATGACATAATAATATGGAAACATGCACTAAAAGGTCATAAGGTTCAATACTGAACATAATCTAAATGATATAACATCTGTGTGGGGTAATAGAATACCAAAAACAAAACTGAATATACTGAAGTCTGAAACATGATAGTCTAGAAAGACTCTAATTGACTGTCTGAGTAAGGAGTTGGTGGGACATATCCCCAACTAACTCCAACTAATAAACTAATTAATGAGATAATAGAGAAATAATCATATCTTCGAAGGATGAGGACTCACTGCTAACTCTAACTGCTGATATCTAGAATCTATTGATGCTATGGAGCTAGTGTCTCTAAACCACTGGCTAATATAAATGTGAGAATACATGCATGCATACATAGTAACTATATCTGAAATCATGATAACATGAGTATGCTGATGACTAACATGACTAATGACTAAATTCTGATAACTGATAACATGAGTGGCTGTATCTGATAGTCCCGAATCTGATGGAACTAGCTGAGTTCCATACTGTATCTGAGTTGACTGTATCTGACAGTCCTGAATTCTGAAGAACTATCTGAATTCTTTTACTGAGACTGATACTGAGATTGTGGGAGGTAGTCATCTAACTGATATACCCCAAATGATGCATTATAGCTGAATTGGGATTCAATACCGCGCTACTATAAGGACAACATGTGAGTGACCCTAATATAACAGTTTACTCTAATGAGAATGGTGGGAACCCTCATATATCAAGTTAAGCCACCTCATCTACACTCATATAGTAGGCTATGATATCTCAACCTATGCTGGAAATATAGTTTTGGAATGCAAGGATTGATTCTAAGAATCACACCCTCATATAATCGATGAGTTACCACCCTTGGGTTCGCTTGGTGCTAATTTCTACTCTCATCTGAATAGACATTAAACATGATTTACTGAACTGAACATTGACTGAGTTACTGACTTTCGTTGACTGACGGAATACTACTGACATCTGACATCTGACAACTGACTGAGTTTATAAGATCATGGAGATTTCCTGAGTCATAAGACTGTCTGAAGTCTAAGGATCATAGCTTGACTGAGAATATCATGGAAACATGACATGACTCTAGGAACACAACTAATATTTTGGGTACAAGTACCCCCAGAACTCGATGGAAGGAAAATGACCAAGAATAACTTACTTGAACATATAACTAACATCATAATCCATAATACATTTATAGAAGCATTCTATCAAAACATGTGATGGGCATAACTTGTACATACATGGGGATTTCATGGTATCATGCTAGTTAGGCACTTTTCCTTCATCTAGGCATTTAATCAAACATATTGTAGGCATGGTACATGTAAACATTATTATACAATAATTAAACATCATGGTTCAATTCTAATTTCATCATTCAAGGGTTTAGTCATAGGTTTCCATGAATCTATATCTATAATAATTTAACCCACATAGAATTTATCATTCAACATGGAATAGAATTTAATTTCTCACTATCCACATGAACAAGAGTAGCCCAATCAGGAAATTCATAAGAAAATCCATAAACTTGAATTTAGAAAAGGGATTCTTGGGCTTCATGGATGAAAGGAGTCCATGAATAAACACTATGCATACCTTAATTCGTGATTTCGTGAAGATTGATGGAGGAAATTCTTTATTCTAAATCTTCTATGAAAAGCCCTAGGTTGTTATTGAGAGGTTTTTGAGAGAAAAGAGTTTATTTTGGGTGAAAAGTGGTTGAATCACGTGTTAAAGGCCTTAAATAGGTGGAGGAAATTGACCCTTTTAACCCTTGGATGCATCTTTTAAAATTATAAAAATTTCCCGAACTGGACCTTTAGCACGATGTGGTGCTATCGCATCGTGTCACTGGATTTTGACAATTGGAAAATTGAGGGATGGAGCAACGGGGGGCCATCACATTTCCACTTCCTTTGTGACTTAGAACTTTGGCGCAATGCGGGGAAAATCGCGCTGAGACGTTGGAAAACAGATAATTTTGAATTTAGGCTCTAGCGCGACGCGCCATAATCATGGACCCCTACTGGAATTTGCCAAATGTCATTTCCTCTTGTGTCATGGCGTGCCACTAACTAATATGGCGTTGTTTTACTACGGGAACTTGAAATAGTCGTAACTTCTGACCCGGTTATCGGATTTGGGCGAATCTTATATCGATGGAAAGCTTATTTAATTTCACACATGACAAAAAGTGAAAATCTTAAAAATTCCTCATGGAATAACCATCATTCAATTTAGAAGATAATTCTAGACATTCTTGAGATGAAATTATCTAGGAAAAAGTACGGGGTATTACAATATCTCCCCCTTGAGAACATTCGTCCTCGAATGAGACTGACTGAGAGGGGAGAAAAGATAACTGACATACATACTAAAAATGAATAACTGGAACATGATCTCATGACTGACATGACTGACAAACTGAACATATAATACTGAATATGCATATCTGATACATGTGTAACTGATTCATGAATGCATGACTGAGTGTTCTGAAGAACTAAGTTTCTCACAACGAGAATGCATATATGATGCGTAATTACATAACTGAACTGATACATGAGTGAATGACTGAATATGCAATGGTACTTGATACCAAGTTTATAATGGGAACATGAGCATGAAACTGCATACTAAGTTTGTGATGAACACTGAACATGAAATTGAGTAAGCTTAAGGAGAACTGCTACCTTGAGCTTGATCTGAGTTGGCGAAGAAGAGGTTAAGATACTTGGTACGTATGTCTACATCAGCTTCCCAAGTATCTCCCTCGACGGACTAATTTCGCCAAAGAACCTTAACTAGAAGGACTTCTTTGTTCCTCAATTAATGAGTCTGATAGTCTAAGATTTCAACTGGAATCTCTTCATAAGAGAGAGTGTTCTGAACATCAATGCTCTGAATAGGGACTACAACTGATGGGTCACCTATGCACTTTTTGAGCAAATAGACATGAAATACTGGATAAACTAAGGCTTGATCTAAAGTCAATTCAAGCTCATAGGCTACCTTACCAAAGTGACTGAGAATCTTGAAGGGACCAATATATCGAGGACTAAGCTTTCCCTTCTTGCCGAATCTCTTCACTCCCTTCATGGGAGATATCTTTAGATAGACATGATCACCAATCCCAAACTCAAGATCTTTTCTATGAATATCTGCATAAGACCTCTATCGGGTCTGAGCAGACTGAAGTCTTTCTCTAATCAACTGGACTTTTTCTAAGACGTCGAATACCAAGTCAGGACCTATGACTAAGGCCTCACTAACTTCGAACCAACCAATTGGAGATCTACATCTCCTATCATAGAGAGCTTCGAATGGAGCCATCTGAATACTGGAATGATGGTTGTTGTTGTATGCAAACTCAATCAAAGGTAAGTGGTCATACCAACTTCCCTTGAAATGATTGCACACGCCCTTAGCATATCTTTTAACATCTAAATGGTCCTTTCTGCTTGACCATCTATCTAAGAATGAAAAGTTATACTAAGATGAACTTGGGTACCAAGACCCTTTTGGAATGATTTCTAGAAATAAGAGGTGAACTGGGTATCTCTGTCTGAGATAATGGACAACAAAACACCGTGCAATATGACCAACTCCTTGATGTATAGTTTGGCGTAATCCTCAGCTGAATAAGAGGTATGAACTAGAAGAAAATGAGCAGATTTGGTCATTCTGCCTATAATGACCCAGATTGAATCATGCTGATGACGAGTTCGAGTCAAACCCTTCACGAAGTCCATGTTCACAACTTCTTACTTCCAAGTAGGAATACTGAACTCCTACATGGACCCACTAGGCTTCTGATGCTCTATCTTAACCTGCTGATATGTAGAGTACTTAGATACAAACTCTGCAATGTCTATCTTCATCCCACTCCACCAATAGATTTCCCACAAGTTGTGGTACATCTTTGTGGCCCCTGGATGAATAGAGTAGCACGCACCATGCGCTTCTGCAAGAATTTGATGCCTTAAGTCGTCTACACCTGGAACACAGAGACGAACCTGACAACAAAGGACACCATCTCCACCTTGGGATAAAACCTCTACTTTCTGATCCTGGACTGACTCTTTCAACTTAACAAGGCTGGGATATCTATCTTTCTTTTCTTTCACCTCGAAAACTAGAGATGATTCTGAACTACTCGGAACTCATATATCCCCTCTTCTGTATCGACTAAGCGAATGCCTAGTCTGGCAAACAATGGACTTTCTGAACTAACTTCTTCTTACTATCCTCAACATGATAAACACTACCCATGGATAGTCTACTGAGAGCGTCGGCCACTACGTTAGCCTTGCACAGATGATAAAGGACACTCATGTCATAATCTTTCAAGAGATCTAACCACCTTCTCTGACGAAGGTTGAGATCTTTCTAAGAAAAGACTTACTGAAGACTTTTATGATCTCTGAAGACATCTACATGAACTCAATAGAGATAATTCCTCCAAATCTTCAAGGCAAATACTACGACTGCTAACTCAAGATCATGAGTAGGATAATTTCTCTTACAGGGCTTAAACTGTCTGGAGGCGTAGGCTATGACCTTACCATGCTGCATGAGGAAATAACCCAAACCTACTCTGGATGCATCACAATACACTACGAAACCATCTGGACCATCTGGAAGAGCAAATACTGGAGCTGAGGTAAGTCGAGTCTTCAACTCCTGAAAACTCTTCTCGCAAGGATCTGACCACTGAAACTTGACTTTCATCTGAGTAAATCTGGACATAGGGGATGTAATAAAACAAAATCCCTCAATAAACCATCTGTAATAGCCGGCCAAACCCAAGAAACTTCTGATATCTGATGGAGAGACAGGGCGAGGCTAGTTTCTTACTGCTTCGGTCTTTTGAGGATCCACTCTAATGCCATCACCGAAAATAATATGACCAAGGAATTCTACTGACCTTAGACAAAATTTGCACTTACTGAATTTGGCGAATAGCTGATGATCTTTGAGAGTATAAAGTACTATTCTGAGATGGTCTGCATGATCATGCTCACTGCGGGAATAAACCAGAATATCATCTATGAAGACTATGACGAACATGTTCAAGTACTTCTTGAACACACGGTTCATCAAGTCCATAAAATCTTCTGGGGCATTCTTAAGATCAAAGGACATAACTAAGAATTCAAAATGACCATACCGAGTACAGAAAGCTATTTTTGGAATGTCACATTCTCTAACTCTGATCTGATGATAGCCGGATCTGAGGTCTATCTTAGAGGAATAACTGGCACCCTGAAGTTGGTCAAACAAGTCATCGATTCTGGGATGAGGATACTTGTTCTTGACCGTAACTTTATTGAGTTGATGGTAATCAATACACATTCTGAGAGAACCGTCTTTCTTGCGTACGAATAAAATTGGTGCACCCCACGGGGAATCGTTGGGCCTGATGAATCCCTTATCTAGGAGATCCTTCAACTATTCTTTCAGTTCTCTGAGTTATAATGGTTCCATTCTGTATGGAAAAATAGATATAGGCTGAGTATCTCGAAGAAGATCAATGCCGAAGTCTATTTACCTTTCGGGAGGAATTCCTGGAAGATCTTTGGGAAAGACATCTGAATATTCACCTATAACTTGAACTGATTCAAGGCTGGTAGTTTCAAAACTAGTGTCCTTAACTTGAACAAGATGATAGACATATCTTTTAGATATTATTTTCCTTGCCCGAAGGTAAGAAATAAGCTGACCTCTGAATGCTGAAGTACTACCCTTCTACTCAAGGACGGGTTCCTTCAGAAACTGAAACTGGACTATTCTGTTTCTGCAGTCGACTGTGGCATAGAAGGAATGAAGCCAATCCATGCTAAGAATGACGTCAAAATCAGTCATCTCTAATTTAACTAAGTCTATTGAAGTGACTTTCTGAAATATCATAATCGGGCAGTTCCTGTATACCCTCCGGGCTATGATGGTTTTACCCACTAAGGTAGAGACTGAAAAAGGCTCTGCTAGAATTTCAGGATGACTCCGAAATTGACTACTATATAAGGAGTGACAAAAGACAAAGAAGCTCCTGGATTTAGCAAAGTGTAAACATGCACATGAAAGATCTATAACGTACCAGTAACCACATCAGGAGAATTTTCCTGATCCTATCAGGACTGAAGAGCATAGAGATGATTTGGGTGTTGCCCACTAGTAGCACTGGAAGTGGTACCCTACTAATTTAGGCGACTGGACTGAGCTGAGGAGCGATTCTATTGACCCTGGCGACCTGGCTAAGGACAGTCTCTGACGTTGTGGCCTGGCTTGTTATATTTGAAACAAATACCACTTCCAGCTCTACAAATACCCTGATGGTGCTTGCCACTAGTCTGGTAAAGAGGATAGGTGCGGGCACTGCTAACACTGCCCTGGAACTTAGAGCCTGGTGCTCTGTCTTTGTTACCCTCTCTGAACTTAGGAACTGGAGCACTGGCTATAGAAAGAGCTGGAACTGATAACTTAGGACAAAACTGAGAACGGTTTCCTCCTTCTGACTTAGGCTGAGCGAAGTTAAAACTACCTATCTTCACTCTCTTATTCTGCTTCTCCCTTATCTTAATATTCTGCTTCTCTATCTGCTGAGAATGAGTTATGAGCCTGGATAAAGTCATGTCACTATTCATCAAAGCAGATCTACACTCATTAACCATGCTATCATTCACCCCTAAAATGAACTTACTCATCCTTGCCCTACTATCTGCAACCACATGAGGGGCATATCTGGATAATTGAGTAAACTTAAGAGAATACTCTTTCACTATCATATTGTCGTGCTTGAGGTTGATGAATTCTATCACCTTATCTTCTCTAAGCTCTAGGTGAAAGAATCTATCAAGGAAAGTAGAAGCAAACTCCTCCCACTCAACTAGCCCTACATCATCTGCCCTCTCTGACTTTTACTGCTTGAACCAAGTGTAAGCAACATCCTATAATTGATATGCAGCTAGCTCACCACTCTCACTAGGAGTAACCCCCATTATGTTTGTAACCTTCTGCACCTGATCTAAGAATTCCTGAGGGCCCTCATCTATCTTAGACCCAAGAAAGGATGGAGGATTCATTCGGGTGAAGTCCCAAATCCTGGCTGTAGCTGAATTGTCCACTCGATTGGCCGGAATGATAGTTGGTCACTCATTCTGAGCAGCAACTAAGTTAGCAAAAGTAGTGAATGCAGCTTAGAACTCTTCATGAGAAACATGTTCGCCCAAAGGTTCTTCGGGCTGAGGGGCTGGCTGATTCCCATTTCTTCTTTTAGGAGACATGTTCTGTAGAAAAAAGGGAGAAACGGATTAGACTGAGAGATTAACTTGAGATTATGCTCACTGGCACGACATGAATACTGAAAGAGGGGAAATTGTTGCTAAAACATCTTAGAGCCTCATGTACATAAATGTGGCACGCAACACACCCATGTACAAGAATCTACTAGATGTGGCTTTCAAACTTCCTAGGACTCTATTTAACCTTAGGATCTGATACCAAGTTTCTAACGCCTCAAATCCGGTACTCAAAATGCTACATGGTGCTCATGACCCCTAAGGACCACAAGTTAACCCATGAATGATATTTATACCTGTAACTTCATATTATGACATAATAATGCTGAAAAATGCTCTAAAAGGACATAAGGTTCAATACTGAACATGATCTGAATGATAAAACATCTGTGTGGGGTAATAGAATACCCAAAACAAAACTGATCATATTGAAGTCTGAAACTGATAGTCTAGAAAGCCTCTAACTGACTGAACTGTCTGAGTAAGGAGTTAGTGGGACATGTCCCTAACTAACTCCAACTAATAAATTAATTAATGAGATAATAGAGAAATAATCATATCCTCGAAGGATAAGGACTCACTGCTAACTCTAACTGCTGATATCTGGAATCTACTGATGCTCTAGAGCTCGTGTCTCTGAATCTATGGTATAAGACACCATAGCACAAATGCGTCAGTACTTTGAATATTCTGGTATGTATGTGAGGTAGGCTAAATTCATGGGGTTCATATGCATGAACAATACCGGCTAACTGATTAATATGAATGTGAGAATACATGCATGCATACATAGTAACTATATCTGAAATCGTGATAACATGAGTATGTTGATGACTATCATGACTAATGACTGAATTCTTATAACTGATAACATGAGTGACTGTATCTTACAGTCCTGAATCTAATGGAACTAACTGAGTTCCATACTGTATCTGAGTTGACTGTATCTGACAGTCCTGAATTTTGAAGAACTATCTAAGTTTTGTTACAGAGACTGATACTGAGACTGTGGGAGGTAGTCATCTAACCGACATACCCTAAATGACGCATTACAGCTAAATTAGGGTCCAATCGGTGCCTTGATTAGAATGGTGTCAATATCGCGCCACTGGTAACGACAACATATGAGTGACCCTAATATAACAGGTTACTCTAATGAGAACGGTGGGAATCCTCATATAGAAGGTTAAGACACCTCATTTACCCTTATATAGAAGGCTATGATGTCTCAACCTATGCTGGCTACATAGTTCTGGAATGCAAGGTTTGCTTCTAAGAATCACACCCTCATATAACAGGTGAGTTCCCACACTTGGGTTCACTCGGTGCTAATTTATACTCCCATCTGAATAGACACTGAACATGATTTACTGAACTGAACATGAACTGAGTTACTGACTTCCGTTAACTGATGGAATACTACTATTATCTGACAACTGACTGAGTTCATGAGATCATAGAGATTTCCTGAGTCATAAGACTGTCTGAATTCTAAGGATCATAGCTTGACTGAGAGTATCGTGGAAACATGACATGGCTCTAGGAACACAACTAATATTTTGGGTACAAGTAACCCCAGGACTCGATGGAAGAAAACTGACCAAGCATAACTTACTTGAACATATAACTAACATCATAATCCATAATACATTTATAGAAGCATTCCATCAAAACATGTGATAGGCATAACTTATACATACATGGGGATTTCATAGTATCATGATAGTTAGGCACTTTTCCTTCATCTAGGCATTTAATCAAACATATTGTAGGCATGGTACATGTAAACATCATTGTACAATAATTAAACATCATGGTTCAATTCTTATTTCATCATTCAAGGGTTTAGTCATAGGTTTGCATGAATCTATATCTATAATAATTTAACCCACATAGAATTTATCATTCAACATGGAATAGAATTCAATTTATCACTATCCACATGAACAAGAGCAGCCCAATCACGATATTCATAAGAAAATCCATAAACTTGAATTTAGAAAAGGGATTCTTGGGCTTCATGGATGAAAGGAGTCCATGAATAAACACTATGCATACCTTAATTCGTGATTTCGTGAAGATTGATAAAGGAAATTCTTGATTCTGAATCTTTTATGAAAAGCCCTAGGTTGTTCTTGAGAGGTTCTTGAGAGAAAAGAGTGTATTTTGGGTTAAAAGTGGTTGAATCTCATGTTAAAGGGCTTAAATAGTGTTAGGAAATTTACCCTTTTAACCCTTGGATGCGTCTTTTAAAATTGTAAAAATTTCCCAAACTGGAAATTTAGCGCGACGCGGTACTATCGCATCGTGTCACTGGATTTTAACAATTCGTAAATTGAGGGATAGCGCGATGCAGGGCCATCACGTTGCCACTTCCTTTGTGACCTGTAACTTTGGCGCGACGTGGGGGAAATCACGCTGAGACACTAGAAAATGGACAATTCTGAATTTGGCCCCTGGCGCGATGTGCCATAATCGTGGACCCCTACTGGAATTTTCCAAATGCCATTTCCTCTTGTGGTGCGGCGTGCCACTGACTAATATGGTGTTGTTTTACGATGAAAACTTGAAATAGTCATAACTTCTGACCTGGTTATCAAATTTGGGTGCATCTTATATCGAAGGAAAACTTATTTAATTTCCTACATGACAAAAAGTGAAAATCTTGAAAATTCCTCATGGAATAACCATCATTCAATTTAGAAGCTAATTCTAGACATTCTTGAGATGAAATTAGCTAGGAAAAAGTATGAGGTATTACATTTATTCTATCCACAATGACCCAAATTGAATAATACTAATTGTAAGACAGCGGAATACCCGTAATGAAATCCATATTGATCATCTCCCGCTTCCACATGGGAAACTCTATATCTTGAGACATCCCACCAGGCGTCAAATGCTCAACATTAAATTGCTGACAAACATGCACTTAGCCAAAAAGTTTGCTACATTTCACTTTATATTGTTCCATCAGTAGATATCCTTCAAGTCATGGTACATATAAGTCGAATCTGGATGAATTGTATATCTAGTCATTCAAAATTCTTTCCTACAGCCCATCAACATCAGGAACACACAACCTACCTTGGTACCTCAGAATACCATCTACCCAATATCGAATGCCATAACCTTTTACTGACCCACATCATCCTTAATTTGCATAAGAATAGGATCCAAGGCTTACTTCTCCTGCACCTCAGCACTAAGAGATGATTTAACCACTTTTTGAATAATGACTCCCCCATCCTCAGAGTCCTAAAGACAGACTCCCAAGTTAGCCAACTGGTGAATATCCTTCACCAAACCTCTTTTCTCCTCAACAACATGAGATAATCTCCCTATAGACAACATGCAAAGAGAATTAGCAACCATATTAGCTTTACCTGGATGGTAGTGAAGGCTCACAGCGTAACCCTTAAGTAATTCAAGCCACCTCCTCTGCTTGAGGTTCAACTCCTTCCGCGTGAATACATACTGCAAGATCTTATGATTTGAATAGATATCCACATGCACATCATACAGATAATAGCATTAAATCTTCAAAGCAAAAACCATAGTCGCCAACTCTAAGTCGTGAGTTGGATAGTTCCTCTCATGAACCTTAAGTTGCCTAGAAGCATAGGCCGCAACCTTACCATGCTGCATCAAAACACAATCCAGTCCCACACGGGATACATCAAAAAGCACAAAAAAATCATTAGTACCCTTGGGCAAGGTCAGAACTGGCGCAAAAGTTAATTATCCTTCAACTTCTCAAAACTACCCTTACAAGCATTAGACTACAAAAACTTCACCTTTTTCTAAGTCAGTCTTGTCAATGGAGCAACAATAGATGAGAAACTCTCTACAAACATCCTATAGTACCTAGCTGAACCTAAGAAGCTCCTAATGTCGGTTGGAGTCGTGGGGCTAGGCCATTTCTTAACTGTCTCAACTTTCTGTGGATCCACCTTGATCCCTTCACTAGAAACCATATGCCCAAGAAAAGTCATAACATTCAAGCAAAACTCACACTTAGAAAATTTAGCATACATCTTCTGATCCTTAAGGGTCTACAACACAATTCGGAGATGATTAACATGGTCCTCCTTACTCTTAGAATACACCAAGATATCATCAATAAAGACTACAACAAACAAATCTAGAAATTTTCTGAAAACTTAATTCATAAGATCCATGGACGCAATCAGAGAATTAGTCAATCCAAACGATATCACCAAAAACTCATACGGACCATCACGGGTTTGAAAAGTAGTCTTGGGATTATCAATCACCCTAATTTTCTACTGATGATAACCCAAATAAAGATCAATCTTAAAGAAACTTCTAGCACCCTGAAGCTGATAAAAATAGTTATCAATCATAGAAAGAGGGTAGTTATTCTTCACTGTCACCTTATTCAACTGACGATAGTCTATACACATTCATAAACACCCATATTTTTTCCCATGAAAAGTATTGGAGAACCCCACAGAGAGACACTAGAACATATGAACCCCTTAGAAAGAAGATATTTCAATTGCTCCTTTACCTCTTTTAATTCAGTCAGAATCATTCTATAAGAAGGATAGAAATAGGATGAGTATCCAGTAGAAGATCAATCTCAAAGTCTATTTCCCTATCGAGAGAAATTCTAAGATAATCATCGAGAAACACTTCAGGGAATTCATTAACCATAGGGATAGATTGCAAGAGAGGAATTTCTGAATTAGAATCCTTAACCCAAACTAGGTGATACAGACACCCTTTTTTAAAAAAAAAAAATTGATCTTTAAGATAGGAAATAAACCTCTCTTTAGGCACTAAGAAACTCCCCTCCTATTCTAATAGTGATTGATTAGCAAAGTTAAAACTGACCTTTCGGTTCCTATAATCCAAAGAAGCACAGCATGAATAAAGCCAATCCATCCCCAAGATAACATCAAAATCCACCATATCCAACACTATCCAATCCACTAATGTCTCCCTATAAGGAATGGACACCACACAACCCCTATAGATTTTTCTAGCAACTATAGAATCACCTACCAAAGTAGACACGGAAAAGGGACTGGAAGTTCTTTCAGGACCAAAACCAAAATGTACATCCACATAAGGGGTCACATAAGAAAGGGTAGAAATCAGACCAAGAAAATAATAAATATCACGGGAAAAGAGCTATAATATACTTGTAACAACATATGGAGATGCCTCAAAATCCTAATGAGTAGCAAATGCATAGATGTAATTTTGACTAGTGTCGGTCCCAGAAGTAGTACCTTTTGGCACATGAGCTGAAGATGAGGCAATCAAAACTTTATTAGCTCCAGTGGCAACCTAGGCTAAAGGACAATTTTGTTGTATGTGACCAAGATGACCATAATTATAACACCAATTCCTCCCCTTATCACAATAACCATGATGAAGCTGCCCAATAAAATGATAAAGAGGGTAAGGTGGGGAAGATTGAGCTCCACTAGCCTGAGATTGAGAACCATAAGCCTTAGAACTATAGCTAGCTTAAAAATAGTCACCTGAAGGCTTGAGATAAGGAGAACTAGCAGACAAATATGAATTTCCCTAATTCTTCTTCATGGTCCACTGCCTACCATCTATCATACTATTCTGCTGACCCCCACCCTGCTTAAAATATCTAAACTTCTTATTCTATCTCTCTCCAATCATGCCTGTTTCTTTTTTTCATCTTTTACCTATTGCATATAAACCACTAACCTAGAGATATCCATATCATTGTTCAATATAGCAGCCTTACACTCCAATACCAAGTCGTGGGATAACTCAATAGCAAACTTCCTCATCTTAGATCTATGGATAAACACCAACTCTAGAGAATAATGAGACAATTACTAAAATTTTAAGGAATACTTTTTTACACTCATCTTACCCTGCTTCAGATCCAAAAACTCCTCAGCCTTAGATTCCTTCAGCTCCTGAGGAAAGAAATAATCAAGAAAGGTACCTGAAAACTTAACCCAGAGTGACAGATCTGCATCACCACCCTTCAACTACTCCTACTCCTTATACCACTGATAAGATACATCTTTCAGCTAATATGTAACAAACTCTACCCCTTCAAAATCAATAGCATGCATCACTTCGTCCATCTCATCCAAACCCCTAAGGATTCTCCTCAACCTTAAAAACTATAAAGGTTGGGGGAATCAACCTCATATACTAACTAACAAAAGTTACCTCAGATAAATAAGCAATAGAAGTAACACGATCCAAATGATAAGACTAAGTTGTCACTAACTTAGTAAGTAAATGAATAGATCAGTGGAAATCTACATTAGAGATGTCATCCTGAGGCGGTTGATCATAAGTATCACCATTTTGGAAAGCTCGAGGAGGACAATGGGGATAGGTGGAACTCTACGTGGAGTGGCACAATCAGGAGCAGGGACCCTAGACTGGGTCTGTATTCCATACATAGAGCAAGTACCCTCCACATTTTCCTCAAATAGAATAGAGTTCCCAATACAGTTTCCACAAATGCCAGATCTTCAGGGAGGCATGATTTAAAATGCAAGAAAGCTATGATGTAAAGAAGTTTAACACTAGACTCTATAGCCCAAAATAAAACACAAGAAAGAAAAACAATCCTCAATGCCTTGTATCCTCCTCTTTATAGGTGTGGTGCACTACACACCCATAAAAATAACTCTAGCATGACATTGTGGATACCCAGCTACCCTAAATCATGCTTTTATACCAAGTTTATCACGACCTGAACCAGGCACTAGCCATGACGAGTATCTCAAGTCCATAATAGACTGGAGACCACCTCCTTAACCTAACCTCAAGAGCACAATAATAATAAAAATACAGAAGCCAATTGAATAGTAATAAGAATATGAATAAATAACTCAATGAAAACTAAGAGTCAATAAATAACCAACCAATCCATATCTGTCCACGAAGAATCTAAAATTAGAATAGTAACTAAGTCAAAATATTCCCCCGACTATGACTAAAAAGAATCCAAAGTACTATGAAAATAAGGAGAGATAATAAAATGATAAGGCCTTCTGAAGGATGGAAGCTCACTATTTCTAAAAAACTCAACGAACGTGCTAATCCACATAACGTTGCATAATAGCAACATAAATATCTTCATACCCACCATCATGAAAAAATGTAGCATCCTAGGATGGTCACTGGGATAAGCACTAGTATGTAACTCAGGCAAAGTGATAAAATAATGCCATGTATAAAATCAGTCAAAATCACTTGCATGCATTCATATATAAATATATATAGGATGTAGGGATAGGGTAAAGGTCATAAATATAATAGTTTTAAACCATTAACCTGGATTGCGTAGCTCGATCCATCCAAAAGGCACCCATGTGCTATATAGGTTTAAATGTTTCTACTGAAAGGGCCTAGTCCATGTTTGTCATGACCCAAGGCTACTCCCTATTCATAACATGGTGCTTAATGTCACAAGAGACCCTAATATAACCCATGTTCTGGCATAAGCTATAAATACTGAAAGAAGGCAACAAAACACTGAGCGGAAATAAAATACCCCCAACTTTGACCCTTGCAAAATTTACTGAATCTTGAACCTTTTGTGTGTTATACAACTTACACCATACCACTCATATGGAGTGGATACGGGTCTAGGACCGTAGTTGTATGTTGGTTAGTTTCATATTGTCCAAGTTCTACTCTTGATATGAGAAGACTCTATATGAGTCGTATGTACACGACACGAGAGGTAGGGTCCAAACAGTATGTTGTCCAATATCTAGCCTAGATGTTTCCACCTCGGGTATGAATTGAAGGGTACTAGTTGTATGGTTAAGGTATGAGTTAGGCTAAGGAGTCGTATACTGGATAGCATGTGATGTCCAACTTTTTGTACCACTCGTATGATATGGGTACGAATTGAGGGTCCAACAGTACCCTCTTGCGAGTCTTCTAAAGCTTTTAAGATGAGGGTATTTTATACATCTCCCACCCTAATCCCTTAAGATCCCATGTCTTATAACACTATTTAATCCCTCATTCTTTACTTTAGAAGATCAAAACTCTCTAAAAAGCTCTCAAGAAAATTGGGCTAGTGTTTCATCAAGGTGGCCATCTAAAGGCTTAAGGATCAAAATCTCTTCATAAATTTTTGTAACTTAGGCATGTGAATCTTCCTTCATTGTTAGTTCATAAAAATCATACGTTTTAAATATTGTTCTTGAATCATAAATAGTGGTTTTGAAATCCATGGTTGAGGGTTTGAATGTATAATGTTGATTATTGTTCTCTTATGATTTCACTTTAGTTCATACATAATTTTTTATAATGGTTTTGCACATGTGGGTGCATAGGAATTATGGTTTAATGAATGGGTCATGGTCAACCCTAACATGATAGTTTTTTACTTGAATAATGGTTTGATAATGGTATGCCCTCAACCTGTTTGTGAAAATGCCTATGAGAAGAATTTTGCCATATAATGAATTGTGTTTCAAACTAATTCTTGGCATAAGAATGTTAATGAAAGATGAATGGTTTTGTAAAGGCCTTGATGGACATAAAATAGATTAAATTGTGATTTGAACTAAGGCATTGGCCTAATAATATAAATGATTGGTAAATGCTTTCATGAAGGCCTTATTAGCCATAAGTTGATTTGAATTGTAACCTTGGTGGTTTAAATGGCTAAATGGGTTTAAGTCCTTAAATGTTGAATTGAATTGATGTCTTTGTATAGACAATGGGTTAAAGTCCTAATGTTGAATGATAATGGTTATGGCATATTGTACCGTTACAAGTGGGGTTGGTATGACAATACCAACGGGATGCCTTTGGAAAGTAATTAGACTAATGGTTATGTATATGTGTAAAGAATATTTTAAATCAGCTTTAAAGCGGGATGTGTAGCCGGGCCATGAAAGTGGAGTCCAGAGGACTAATATTAGAAACTATCTGGTGCGGGTGTCTATATAATCGGGAGGTTCGAGTCCCACGAACGAATATATGAATAGAATGTTCGAGTCCCCCATATTGTATACATTGGTGCTAAGTCATCTTGATTATGTTGGGAGGTTTGAGTCCCTCATAAAGGCATATACGGTTATGGTATTCTCTGGTTCATGTGGCTACACACATTGGGGTCCTTCCATCTAAGGTAGATATTGACCCATATATCTCGTGGGTGCCTTGTTATATGACGATTATGCTATACAACCTAGGTTAATATTTCCAAAGTTCATACTAAGCCTTGTTCACCTATCCTGGTATGATATATATATGTATACATGTGATTGCATATGATTATTTGACTTGGTTTTAATGATGGAATTATTTTATTTCTCTATCTTTGAGTTATATGCTAGCGTTCCAACTGCTAACCATCTTCGGACACTATATCCCCATGTGATATAGGGACCAAACTTCTTCTTCTTTTCATGCGCAGTGACCAGTTGTTCAAGTGGTTTGTGAGTTGACCATAAAGTGGTGAGATTCCATATCTCAGAAGCCTTCATTTTATAGTCTGTATATACTATGTTTCAGAATTTGTTTTGACCTAGTTTTGGCTATTGTTTTGGGCATATCCCGACATTTTACTAACTTTAGATTTGGAGAGGCTTTGTTGGATTAATATGGACTTGCGTGTGTTGTTTGGTGGATTGGTTTAGACATTTATGAGTTAACATTAGTCTTATTTTGCTCTATCATATTATATGTTCGAAAATCATCTGACACTTGTGGCTGTATGCTGGTTAGGTTAGGTGAAGAAGGTGATCTCTGATCTACATGGGACTTGATATACCCATTATGTCCAGGCCCTGGTCGGGTCATAAAAAAGTTGGTATCAAAGCCTAGGTAAATGGACAATTGGGTGTCCACAAAGTTGTGTTAAGTAGAGTCTCTTTTATGGGTGTGTAGCGCGCCACACTTATAAGAGAGAGGATATGAGACATTTAGCAATATTTTCCTTTCTTGTTGTCTTATTTTCGAGCGATAGAGTCTTAAGGTCTTGGATTTTTTTTATTTTTTTTGGTCGTCTTTCAGATTATGCCTCCAAAAAGATCTGATGTTCATAAAAACTCTTTTATCCCATGTAAGGACAATGTGGGTGGAGCTCGTCTAACTTTTAGGGTACAGACCTGGTCAAAGGTCACTGCATCTGACTATCCTTGTGGTCCCACCTGTCCCTACAAATCCTACTCTTGAGGATGACACTCATACTCAGTCACCTTCCAGGGAGGTTACTAATGTTGAGTTTTGTCGCTCCATTACCCCGTTGACTTAATTGGTGACATCTTAGTCATAATAGTTGAGTTTTGCTGGTGTTGCTATGGGTTCGTCTGAGGCCACTAGAGTTGGCTAATTTATGTGGTTACATCCTCCGATATTTACTGGTACAAAAGTTGAGGAGGATCCTCAAAGTTTCATTAATGAGATGAAGAATATCTTCAGGCTTATGTATGCTTTGGAGGTCGAAGGTGTAGAGTTTACTTCCTATCGATTAAAAGATGTGGCGTACCAGTGGTGTAAAGAGTAAGGATAGTTGAGAGGTGAGGATGTTAGTTCTGTCGTGTGGGATGATTTCTCTAGTTTATTTCTGGACTATTTTTTTCCTTAAGAGTTTTGGGAAGCTAAAGTGGAAGAATTTATTAACTTAAATAAAGAAAGGATGACAGTTGAGGAGTATGCTTTGAAATTCCATTAGTTGTCCCGATATACTTCTGAATTGGTATCTAATATAAGGGCTCGATTGAGAAAGTTTACTTCAAGATTGTCTCATGAGTTGATCCTTGAGAGTAAAGTTTCTTTGTTAGTCAAGGACATGGACATCTCTAGATTGGTTGTGTATATGTAACAGGTCGAAGAGGAGAAAAAAAAATAGGCCGAGATTGGTGAGAGGCAAAGTAAAAGGTCTTGATTTTCAGAATAGAGTGGGGGCCAACAATAGAGTGGAAAGTAGCCTGAGTGGAAGAGCTAGGGGAGTCCTAACTCCTATTCTACGGCTAGCACTCCTACCCAAAGATATCAGGAGTCAGACATTTTAAGGGTTGTGATGCTTCTAGGGGACAGAGAGCCCATTCTCAAGCCAGTAAGGCCCAGTCAGCACCTTTCTACCCTCTTTCCAGATTATATGGTTAGCATCATCGTGATCAATGTGAGAAGAGGAGGAACCAATATTTTATGTCTAGTTAGATTGGTCATATACGGCGGGATTGTCCCTCTAGAGTTACTTCTTGGGAAAATATGATTCTTGTTGCCTCTTCTTTATCTCCTGCACCAAAGGGTGCTACCTCTGGCGTCGGCACTAGTCAGAATTGCCTTTATTCTCTCACTACTCATCTGGAGTCTGAGGTATCTCCAGATGTTATTACTGGTACATTGAAACTCTTTTCTCGTGATATGTATTATTTATTTGATCGGGGGTCCTCTCTCTCTTATGTGACCCCATTTGTGGTTGTGCATTTTGGTTTTGGTCTTGAGTATCTATCAGACTATTTTTTTCTATTTCTACCCTAGTAGAAGACTTTGTGTCTGTCAAAAGAGTCTATAGGGGGGGTGGTATCTGTTGGTAGTAGAGAAACTCTGGTAGACTTGATAGAGTTAGACAGGGTTAACTTTGATGTTATTTTGGGATGGATTAGTTGCACTCGTGCTATGCTTTCTTAGATTGTCAAACCTATAAGGTCGTGTTTAAATTCCTTAATGAGCCAATTGTTAAGTGGAAGGGTGGTTCCCTACTCCTAAGGGGAAGTTCATAGCCTATCTTAGAGAAAGGAAGTAAATTTCCAAAGGTTATCTCTATCATTTGGTTTGGGTGAATGATTCAAACTCAAAAGGTCCTTCTTTGCATTTGGTTCCTGTGGTAAATGAGTTTCTCAAGGTCTTCCCTGATGACCTTCTCGGTATCCCTCCCTATAGGGAGTGATTTTGGTAATGATCTTATTCCGAACATGCATCCAATTTCTATTCCCTTGTATAGAATGGCTCCAGCCGAGTTAAAGAAGCTTAAGGATCATTTGAAAGACCTCTTAGACAAAGGTTTCATCCATCCTAGTGTGTTCCCATGGGGTGCACCAGTGTTATTCGTACGAAAGAAGGATGGTTCCCTTCGAATGTGTATTGATTATCGGCAATTGAATAAGGTGACGATAAAGAATAAGTATCCCTTTATGAGGATTGATGACCTCTTTGATCAACTTTAGGGTGCCATATTCTTCTCTAAGATCGATCTTTGATCCGAGTATTATCAGTTAAAAACTAGGGAAGTGGATATCCCTAAGACAACTTCTCATACCCGGTATAGGCATTTTGAGTTCCTGGTGATGTTATTTGGTTTAACCAATTCCCCTACGATATTCATGGATTTGATGAATAGGGACTTCTATTAGTTTCTCAATTTGTTCGTCATTGTTTTCATTGATGACATCTTAGTGTACTCTAAGATAAGGAGGATCATGCTAATCACCTCCATCTTGTGTTGCAGACCTTGAAAGATCAGCAGTTGTAAGCTAAGTTCTTCGAATGTGAATTCTAGTTGAATACCATGACTTTTTTGGGTCATGTCGTGTCTAGTGAGGGGATTATGGTAGATCCTCAGAAAGTTGTTATGGTTAAGAAGTGTCCTAAACCCATGACTCCAATTGATATTCGGAGCTTTTTGGGTTTAGTCAGGTATTATAGGAGGTTCGTGGAGAGTTTTTCCTTCTATTGCTACTCCATTGACCATATTGACTCAGAAAAAGGTAAAGTTCTTGTGGTTTGATACATGTGAGGGTAGCTTTGAGAAGTTGAAAGATAAGTTGACCTCAGCTCCGGTGTTGACTCTACCTGGGGGTACAAAGGGATTCGTGGTCTATAGTGATGCATCTCGGATTTGCTTGGTTTGTGTGTTGATGCAGCATGGTAAGGTGGTTGCTTATGCCACTAGATAGTTAAAGGTTCATGAGAAAAACTATCTGACTTATGATTTGGAATTGTTAGCTATGGTGTTCCCGTTAAAAATCTACCGTCACTCTCTGTATGGGTTCCATGTTGATATCTTTTCTGATCATAAGATCCTGCAATATCTGTTCACTCAGAAAGAGCTTAATCTCAGGCAAAAGAGATAGCTCGAGTTACTGAAGGACTACGACATGAGTCTTCACTATATCCAGTAAAGCTAATGTGGTTGTTAATGCTCTTAGTAGTTTTTCCATAGGTAGCTTGTCAAATGTGGATAAGGATTAGTGAGAATTGGTGAAGGATATCTAACCTTGGAGTCCGTCTCTTGGACTCCAAAAGTGGTGGTGTGTTTATGCAATAGGTGGCATAATTATCTCTTGGTTTGGAAATAAAGAAGAAATGGGTGTTAAATCCTATTCTAATGAAGATTAAAGATGATGTAGGTAAACATAAAGTGATGGCCTATAAGGTAGGTGGTGATGGTATCTTGAGGTACCAAGAGAGGTTGTGTGTTCCCAATGCAGATAGATTGTGAGGTAGTATTTTAGTCGAGGCTCATAAGTCACAGTATACGATTCATCCCGATTCAACAAAGATGTATCATGATCCTAAGGAAATGTATTGGTGGAATAATATAAAATGGTATGCATCCAAATTTGTGGCTAAGTGTATGGTATGTTAACAAGGGAAGGTGGAGCACCTGAGGCCCGATGGACTACTTCAAGAGATTTAATTGTTGGTGTGAAAATGGGAGATAATTAATATGGATTTTGTTACCTGACTTCTGCGATAAATGAATCATTGCGACTCCATTTAGGTCATCGTGGATAGGATGACTAAGTCCGCTCACTTATTGCCAATGAGGATGACTTATTCTGTCAAGGATTATGCGAAGTTGTTCCTTTTGGAAGTGGTAAAGTTGCATGGTGTGCCTGTCTCGATTATTTTAGATCTTGGCACTCAATTATCATCACATTTTGGTGCTCTTTTTAGTGTGGTTTGGGGACTAATGTGAGTCTTATCATGACTTTTCATCCACAGTCAGATGGGCAAGCCGAAAGGACTATTCAGACTTTGGAGGATATGTTGAGAGCATGTGTAATTGATTATAGTGGTGGTTGGTTTGACTATTTGCCTTTGATTGAATTTTCTTATAACAATAGTTACCATTCTAGATTGATATGGCGTCGTTTGAGGCATTGTATGGTAGGAGGTGTAGGTCTCTTATTAGGTGGTTCTTGAGTTGACCTTGAAGTGGTGAGCTTCCATACTTCAGAAGACTTCATTTTATAGTCTTTACATACTATGTTTCAGCCTTTGTTTAAACCGGGTTTTGGCTATTGTCGGGGGCATGCCTGACATTTTACTGACTTCGGATTTGTAGAGGCTTTGTTGGATTAATGTGGACTTGGGTGAGTTGTTTGGTGGATTGGTTTAGACATTCATGAGACAACATTAGTCTTATTTTGCTCTATCTTATTATATATTCGGAATTCATCCGACACTCGTGGATGTTATGCTGGTTAGGTTAGATGAAGGGGGTGATCTCCGGCCCACGTAGGACTTGAGATACCCATCACGGCCAGGCCCTAGTTTGGGTCATGATAAAGTTCACCAACCTATGGAAAAGGTGAAGGTAATTCCGAATAGGCTTAAGACCGCCCAAAGTCACCAAAAGTCCTATTCTGATGTGAGGCGAAGGGACTTGGAGTTTGAGGTTGGAGATTAGGTATTCTTGAAAGTGTCTTCCATGAAGGAAGTGATGTGGTTTAGGAAGAAGGAGAAGCTCAGTCCCCGGTATATTGACCCGTATATGGTTTTGAGAAGGGTTAGTAGTGTTGCATACGAGTTGGATTTTCCCTCTATCATTGATGTTCTGGATTTTGACGAAACATTTTGCATCTTTTTCTCCAGAAAATTGTGTGTTTCCAAGCAACTAAAGTTGTATTTAATAATGGGTTTGAGTGTTTTCAGGTAAAGGAGTTAGGCACAGAAGAAACCTGGAAATTTTGCATAAAAGGGTTCTGACGGGCATATTGGCGGACCGTCATCCATGCGACTGACTGCCGAAGTGATCGTCAGGCTAAAACAGGAAGAAAGAATTTCAGAACCTTTGCGCGATGGACCAAGTGGAGGATCGTCAGACTTGCGACAGACCGCCAAATTGGCCGTCAGGCTTAACCAGAATTCAATATTCCAGAAGACTCAGCGATGGTCTAGATGAAGAACCATAAGTCCATTAATGGAACATCAACATGACCGTCAGTCCTTAACAGAACCTGGCATCTTGGGGTAGGCAGCGACGGTCCACCTGACGGACCGTCAGACTCTCGATGGGACGTCAGTTGGACCGTCAGTTTGGACGCGGCATTTTCCAGATTTAAATTTTAAATCTTCTAAACCTGGGAGCTTATAAATACCCAGTTAGGGTTTTATTGAAGGATATTTTGAATCTTGGATATTTTTTTATCTTAGTTTTCCATCTTTGAAACTCTCTGTAACGTAGAAATCTGTGAATCAAACTACATTTGTGGATCTAATCATTCCATTGCTATTGAAGATTCAAGAATTAATTCTTGTAACCTTTGTAAGTGAACTTTGAATTTGTTTATGAATAATACAAGTATTCTTTCTCTTTCTTCTATGCAGATGAGTGGCTAAGCTCTCATAACTAGGGTTATGGGAGCCTTGATGTAGATACTTGATATGGGTTGTGATTCCAATTGAGTTTCTGTAGGTAATTGATGTTGCATAAACCCTTCTTCCCTCTAATGACTTTTCTTGGTTGCAAACTTGAAAGGTGAGCCCAACAACAATCACTTGTTCAAATAGAAAAGTGTTTGTTCGAAAAATAAAGGGTTTACAGGAAATCTAGAGACCTAAATCTTTAGATTAATGGAGAATGACTTAATAAGGATTAACCTACATGAGAAAATGGTTGAATAATCAATATATTCTTTAAGTTTGAGAGAGTTAAAGGATAAACTATCCATTAAGGTTGAGAAACTAATGGGTAAACAATAGAATTCAGTTGCTCTTGCAATTGAAGTTATTGAGTGGAACTCAAAAGTGATTCACAACCCTAACTGTTTAAATATCTTGGTAACCATAACTCTAGTTTGTTTAATATCATTGAATTATTACTAGTAGAAAGAATCATTAGTTGGGACAACTCTGTTACAATTACTTATAATACAATTTATAAATCAAAACCCTTCTTATTCAGGAACCTCTGATCAACAGTCTAATAACAATCACAATACTTAGTGAATACAGTATTCTCTGTGGGATTCGATACCCAACCTAGTTGGGTTCTATATTTGACAGCAACCGTTTACTCTCTCGTAAGAGAGGTGTAATTTAGGCGTATCAAATTTTGGCACCGTTACTGGGGAATACGGTTGTCAATTAAGTTTGTGTTTGTTAATTGACCTTTGGTCAAGTTTCCCAAATTTTACTTTTGTTTGTTGATTTTATTTTATGTAGGGTAGTTATTATGTATGCCAAGTACATGGAGATTGGGTGCACCGTTATTACTAATACATCTGAAACCGTAGTTAATTGGCAGAATGGCAGACCCCCAAGACGCTGAAAGACTAGCCGCTCTACCTAGAGCTCAACTTAATCAGCAGAATGACGGCCAGTCGGCACGTCATCCTAATCTTAATGATGATGATTTGGGGGATGATGATTTGTTAGATCTTGTTAACCCAAGGCGTGTAGAGAATTTGGCTGCACCAGTGAATCAGAATGTAAACAGGAATCGTCCCTTTAGGGCGAGGCAGGATTGACAACTGGTACAGTTTGATCTAAACAATGACAAAGATGGAATGGATGGAGCAGGTGCAACTGGAGCTATCATTCCTCCACCTCTAGCACCTAGAGCCAAATTCAATATTACAAGTACGATGATTCAATTCTTTCATCTTAAGGGGTTGTTTGGTGGTCTTCCCGGAGATGATCCAAACATGCACTTGGTGACCTTTGTCACTATTTGCAATTCTTTTGATAACCCAGGAGTGGGTCAGAATGCTATCCGCCTGTATTTGTTTTTGTTGTCTCTATCTAGGGAGGCGACACTGTGGTTCACTAGGCTGACTCCTAACTCTATCACCAACTGGAGGCAGTTGAAAGAGGTTTTCCTAGAAAGGTTCTTTCCATCTTCCAGGAGGGTACAGTTGAGAGATGAAATCAGTAACTTCTGGTAGCTTCCCACCAAAGCTCTTCATAAGACCTGAAAGAGGCTTAAAAAGAAGCTGATATAGTACCCGAATCATAATATGATGAATATTCATTTGATGGAAACTCTATATAGAGCTCTAAACTCTATTACGAAGCCAGTCGTGGATAATGTTGTAGGAGGGTCTTTTGTTGATCTTACTTATTCAGAAGCTTCAGAGATGCTTGATCGGATGACCAAACAGAGCAGAGCTTGGCATACCAGGGATTCTGTGGTAGCAAGCCCTACTATGTCTGGTGGTATAACTACAGAGCATTGCAAGAAGGAGGAGAAATATAACCAGGATATGGAACACTTGAAGACACAAATGGATTTGCTGACTAAGCATCTATTGTCAGGAAAAACAGAGAAGGTGAAAGTTGTTGCATCCCAAGGTAGAGCTGACTCTGATTCGGAAGAATAGGCGAACTATCTAAATAATTTGGGATGTTTCCGAGGCAATAGCCAAGGAAATCAAGGTCGTAACTATTATGACAAGGCTGGTTATAAGGACAGAGATCAAGGAAACTGGAAGAGCAAGAATGATAGGAGTGGACTATATGTACCTCCCCGAAGCAGAGATAATGCTGCAACTAGCTCTGGCAAGATGTCCATGGAGGACATTATGGAGAAATTATTAAAGGGAGTTGAGGCAACAAACTCTAGGGTGACTACTAGGAAGAGTGATTTGTCTTCTATGAGTCAGTTGGTAAACTCACACTCTACTTCTATCAAACAGTTAGAGCAGCAAATGAGCCAACTCTCAGCAGCATTGAATCAGAGGAAGAGCAGAACTTTTCCAAGTGATACAGTTCAGAATCCTCAAAATGATGGCTCTTCCATGGAAATTACCACACGGAGTGGTAAGGTATTACCAGGCCCTTTTGTGGGCAAGGCTGTTATTGAAGAGGTGATCGAAAAAGATGTTGAGCTTGAAGAAGGTAATTCTGTGGAGTTTGAGAATCAAGATGACAGTGATGTTCCTTCTAATCATCATCAGGGTGATGGATTGGAAAAAGAAAAAGACAAGGAAAAGGACGCAGTGGTGACTTCTTTACCAAAAACACTACCTTTCTTTCCTCATAGAGTGAAGAAGAAGGTTGATGATACAAAGTTCAGTAAATTCATGGTAATACTGAAGCAGCTGATAGTAAATGTGCCTTTGTGGAGGCACTTGAGCAGATGCCAGGATATGCTAAATTTATGAAAGATCTTATGACGAAGAAGAGAGCAGTAAGCTACGAACCGATGGATAATATCCATCATTGTAGTGCTATTTCTACAAGATATTTGGTGCAGAAGAAGGCAGACCCAGGAGCATTTACCATTCCTTGTACAATTGGGTCTCTTGATTTTGCTGAGGCCTTCTGCGATTTGGGAGCGAGCATCAATCTGATCCCATTAGCTATTTATAAAAATTAGGGTTTGGGAGATCCCACAACCACAAATATGCGACTTGTGATGGCGGATAGGTCGGTAAAGCGACCTTTTGGTATTTTGTATGATGTGTTTGTGAAGGTGGCTAGCTATATATTTCTTTTGGACTTTTTTATTCTGGCTTGCGAGGTGGACTTCGAGGTGCCAATAATCTTGGGTCGACCTTTCCTCGCAACGAGAAGTGTGCTTATTGATTTTCAAGCTAATGAGCTCTTATTCAAGATGAATAATAAAGTGGTGCAATTTGACGTGTGCCAATCTATGAAGCAGCATCAGGAGATGAGTGTGTTCTCTATTGATGATGTCTATTATGAGGATGAGCAAGAGGTGCTAATAGAGGAGAAATTTACTGTAGATCCTTTAGCTGCAGTACTGATGAATTTTGATCGTGAAGGCATAGAGGAATATGAGGAGACTATTTGTGCTTTGACAGGAATGGTATCATACTCTTATACTCCTAAGAAGATAGATCTTGATCTAAAAAATTGACCAACACCACCGGCTAACCCATCAATTGAAGAGCCATCGGTGTTGGAGTTGAAGGAGATGCCAGGACATTTAAGGTACGTGTTTCTGGGAAATGAAAACACGCTACCCATGATTATTGCAGCTGATTTGGGCTATCAACAGGTGGAAGCACTTGTTTTTGTGCTTCAAAGGTACAAAAAAGCAATAGGTTGGATGATTGCAGATATTATTGGTATTCTCTTAGCATCTACACTCATAAGATACATCTTGAGAAAGACTGTACTCCGACCATTGAGCACCAACTCCATCTTAATACACTGGTGCAAGAGGTGGTTAAGAAGGAAATTATTAAGTGGCTGGATGCAGGAGTGGTTTACCCTATTTCCGATAGTAAATGGGTAAGTCCAGTTCAATGTATGCCCAAGAAAGGGGGCATGACTGTTGTTGCAAATAAAAAGAATGAGTTGATTCCACTCAAGCTTGTGACTGGGTGGAGGGTTTGCATGGATTATCACAAACTCAACTCATAGACTTTAAAGGACCATTTCCCAATGCCTTTTATGGATCAAATACTTGATCGGTTGGCGGGAAGAGGGTGGTATTATTTCTTGGATGATTATTTTGGTAACAATTAGATTTCTATTGCTCCTGAATATCAGGAGAAGACAACATTCACATGCCCATATGTCACTTTTGTGTTCAAACGGATGCCGTTTAGATTATGTAATGCACCTGCTACCTTTCAATGGTGCATAATGTCCATTTTCTTAGATATGGTTGAAGACACCTTGGAGGTGTTTATGGATGATTTTCTGTGGAAAAATATTCATTTGAACTGTGTTTGGTGAATCTCAGTAGAGCTGTGTTTGGTGAATCTCAGTAGAGCCTTACAGCGGTGTGAGGAGTTCAACCTTGTGCTTAATTGGGAGAAATGCCATTTCATGGTGAAGGAGGGCATTATTCTCGGACACAAAATTTTAGAAAAGGGGATAGAGGTCGATCGAGCTAAGGTTGAGGTTATTAAGAAGCTACCACCTCCCATCTCAGTGAAGAGAGTGTGTAGTTTTCTTGGTCTTGTTGGATTTTACCGGAGGTTTATAAAGGACTTCTCAAAGATTGCAAACCCACTTTCCAAACTTTTTGAGAAGAAAGCTAAGTTCTTCTTTGATAATGATTACTTGAAGGCATTTGAATGCCTTAAAAGGAAGCTAGTTAATGCTCCTACCATTGTTGCACCGGATTAGTCAAAATCGTTTGAGATCATGTGTGATGCAAACGGTGTGGCCCTTGGAGCTGTGCTGGGATAAAAGAATGACAAATTACTTCATCCAATCTATTATGCCAGCAAAGCACTGTATGGAGCTCAAAAAAACTATACCATCATAGAATAGGAACTTCTTGCAGTAGTCTATGCTTTTGAGAAGTTTTGGGCTTATTTGCTAGGAACCAAGGTGGTGGTCCATACTAACCACGCAGCTTTGAGATATTTGATAGCAAAAAAAGGATGCAAAACCAAGGTTGATTATATGGGTGTTGCTGCTTCAAGAATTTAACTTCGAAGTCAAAGATAAAAAGGGTTGCGAAAATAAAGTTGCGGATCATCTATCTAGGCTGGATGGTGAGCAAGCAGTTAGAGGTGAAATTAAGATCAATGATGCATTTTTGGATGAGAAAATCTTGGCTGTTGTTATGGAGAAAATACCTTGGTACGCTGATTTCGCAAACTATGTGGTGAGCGAGGGGATTCCAAAAAGTCTTTCTTATCTTTCATCAAAGAAAGAAATTTCTTCATGGTGTGACACATTACTTCTAGGATGAGCCGTATCTATTTAAGCGATATGCTGACTATATCATAAGGAGATATGTTCCAGAAGTAGATATGTTGAGTATATTGGAAGCATGTCATACTTCCCCGATTGGAGGTCACCATACCGGTGACCGTACTGCTAAAAAGGTGATACAAAGCGGCTACTATTGGCCAACTTTGTTCAAAGATGCTTATGAGTTCGTGAGAGGATGTGACCAATGTCAGAGGTAGGGGTCAATCTCCAAGCACCATGAGATGCCGTTGACAAAGATGATAGAGGTAGAATTATTCGACGTCTGGGTATCGACCTCATGGGGCCCTTCATGAGCTCATATGGGATGAAATACATTCTAGTTGATGTTGATTATGTATCAAAATAGGTTAAAGCCATTACTTTGGCTGACAATGAAGGGAAGAGAGTAGTTGTGTTCCTTAAACGTTACATTTTTTCATGATTTAGGGTGCCCCGCACCATTATAAGTGATGGTGGATCTCACTTTTGCAATCGTGTGTTTCGAGCTACCTTAGAAAAGTATGGTGTTAAGCAACACAAAGTATCAACTCCCTACCAACCACAAACTAGTGGGCAAGTGGAGATTTCTATTAGAGAGATCAAAGCCATACTTTCCAACCATACTGGTCTAGGAAGCTTGATGATGCCATATGGGCGTACAAAACAACTTTCAAGACACCAATCGGCATGTCAATGTACCAGTTTGTTTATGGAAAGGCATTTCATTTACCAATTAAATTAGAGCATAAGGTGTTGTGGGCACTTAGTAGGCTGAATTTGAATTGGAATGAGGTAGCACAGTTAAGATTGGGACAGCTGAATAAGATGGATGAGTTCCATCTCGGTGCGTAAAAAAGAGCTGATCTTTACAAGGAAAAGATGAAGAAGTATCATGACTAGAAGATTGCAAAGCATGACTTTCAGAAAGGTGATTGGGTTCTTCTCTTCAACACCAGACTAAAGTTGTTCCCAGGTAAGTTAAAATCAAAATGGTCTGGCCCATTTTAAGTTAATCAAGTCAACTCATCTGGAGTAGTCAAACTTACAAACGAAGATGGAAGTGTCTTCAAAGTGAATGGGCAATGACTGAAGTTGTATATCAATCCAATGGACTAGATGAAATGCATAGCTACTATCTATCTCGATGAAGTCTGAGTAAACAAGATAACTGCATCGTGCCGCGACATTAAATCATAAGCTAGTGAGAGGCAACCCACCAAGTGTTGTTGTAATCGTAATCAAAATTTATTTGTTATTTTTGTGTAATTTGAAGTGTTTGTAGAGTGTACAGGACTGAAAACACTGAAAGAAGGGAGTTTAACAGTTGTGAGGAGGTTGACAGAGCTATCGACGGGCCATCAATTACTTGACGAATCGTCGGTCCAACCGTTAGAAAGCTGAATCACATATTGGTTTTTGGTAAGCTGTGATGGTCAGCCCAATGGGCCATCGCAAACTCAATGGACCGTCGGGCCAACCATCAACAAAACCTAGGTTTAGGTCGAGTCGAGCTGTGTTTAAATTCTATTTAATACTCAAGAAACCGACCCAAAAGTCCTTTAAAGGATAAAATCAAGTGGTTATGTGTGTTACCCTCTTTTTAAATGCTCAACTGTTCTACTCCCTCTGGATTCAGGGAATCTGAAAGCAGTTACTCCGCTGAGACTTTTTCTTTTCATCTTTCTCTCCTATTTAAACAATATTTTCTTTCTCATCTTCTCATCACAACAAAAGTTACCAGTCATAAACAAGTGTTTACAAGTTTTTTCACTTTTGCATTAGTAAGAGAGAAGAGTGAAGTAATACACCATCAAGGTATGAGCATAACTCTTTCCTTCGTTCTTTGAATGGCAATAACATGAAGTGAATATGTGCTTCATCAATAAAATTTTGACTTGTTCTCTTTATTTTTTTTAATTGTTGATTTATCTGAGTTTTGAACTTTGATATGCACTGTATTGGGTGAAGTCAGAGTAATCCACATGCATAAAGAGAGAAATGTTGTGCTTAAACGCAAAATTGGTGGCATTTTGCACTGAGAAACCGATGTTGTGCGCTAAGTATTTGACAAATTATTGAAATGAAAAGCTGAAACTAAAATAGGGTTGTGACGGCAACCTTGACGGACTGTCGATCTTTCGACGGACCGCCAGATGAACCATCGCAAAGACCCCAAACTTGACATTCACTGGATAAGGTGCGACAGACAACCTAGTGGACCGTCAGTAACCTGATGGACCGTCAAGTCGATCGTTTCAATGCTCTGACAAATCAAGAGTTTCTGGATAAGGTCTGACGGCCTACACGATGGATCATCGCATGATTGACGGACCGTCAGTATGGCTGTCAAGCCAACCACTTCACTATTTTTGTAGATTTTGTTTTGTAACTGAGTCCTTATTCCTTTTTAAGGCATCATGGCATGCAAACTTCCAATAGCTAGAGGGGGTCAATCCCAAAGAGGTAGAGCCGAGCCAACACCCACCTACAACACAAGGAAACAAGAAAGGGATACTCACATACTCTCCAAGTCTAAAAAAAGGAGTGAGAGTAGCACTAGTAGTACCAGCTCAAGCCCCGATAAGACAGGTATTGTTACCTCTCAACCCAAGCTAGTTAAAGTTGGAACTAAGGCCACTAATATAGAAGAACAGACTGAATTGGATGATGTGGACACTGAACCTGAGGATGTCAATGTGATTAAGCACAAGGATCCTCAAGTTAGAGAGGCAATCAGGTGGCAACTCAAGGGGGCAAGGAATAAATTCTATGCAAGGTTGGTACCGATAACAAATCAAGAGATCAAAAGGCCATTCGCTGAGGAGTATCAAATTGTCACCACAGAATTGCATAAATATCTCGAGTTGGAGCATTGCTTCAACGAGTACGAACTGGCATGGATGAGAAAGCCTCCCGGATAATATCAACCAAATTGGTTAAGGGAGTTTTTTGCTAACTATCTAGTTTTCGCAGAGAAGGATTGTCCAAAGGGGTCGAAGGTTGCACACTTGACCAATAGGGAGTCGGTCCCAGTCTGAGGAGTCAATATTGACATTTTAGCTCGAACAATCAATAAAATGCTATTTGGACCTGAGTATGAAGCTCGACCTACTATGCCTGATCTTGAGTACAGACTGAGATCTGCATCTACTCAGAGGCCTTGGGTATCCAATTTACTGACTGATGATGGTAACCCCTCGTGGGCAAAAAGTCCACATGAGCATATTACAAAGTCTTCCCTTAGCTTCAAAGCTAAGTTCTGGTGGGCTGTTGTTCGTTTGAGGCTGATGCCCAAAGGAGGTGATGCAAATTTAGATAAGAACAGAGTTGTACTAGTGGCTAGTCTGATCTTAGGGTTGCAGATTGATTTTGGCTAGATTATTGCCAATGAATTGTTTGTGAAAGCCCATAAGGTGGCAAGTGCATTACCATTCCCGTGTTTAATCACAGAGTTATGTAAGAGGAAAGGTGTACCCCTGATTCGTGGGGTCAATAACGAGGTCAAGGAAATGCATAGGTAGGATCTGGAAAAGTCTAAGGATTATTCAAAGTTAGAAATGACTCAGTCTGCACCAGCTCTAGATACATCAGAAATTTCGACAGGTATGCCGCTGCCCATCACCACATATATGCCTCCTGAGTATGTGCCACCAAGTACATTTGCAGGGTCTGGGTCTGCACCACCTATGGGTGGAGCAGATTATGTAGAATATAGATTGACGCAGGAGAATTTCACCAAGTCGGTGAAGCTGCAAAAGAAGTTTCAAAAATAGTTAGATAAGTGGGCTTCGAAATTCAAGCCTTTCATTGATGAAATTATAGATGAAGCAATCCGTCTATTTCAAAGCATTCAGATTAGGATGGACAATATGGAACACCACATCAATAAAAGGTTAGATGCACTGTTACATCCAGATCTTGTAAAGCTCATGGAGGAATTTGAGCAAGAGAAGGCAGACATAGCAGAGTTGAAGGGTAGGCAGTCCAAGCAACCAATTTTTTATGTGAACCTAGTTATGAGTGATTATGATGAGGGAATAGTCGATTTGATAGGGAGACCAGTGAAAGATAAAGGTAAGAAGTAGGTAGGTGAGCATGCAAAAAGAAAAGCTAAAAAAATAAAAAGAAGGGAAGTCATGACACTGGAGGAATGACAGCAGCATGATATGAGGAAAGCCAACAGAAGATCAAGGAGAGATAAAGAGAGAAGAAGGAAGAGAGCAGAAGATGAAGCGGCTGGAGTGTCTACTAGTTCCGCCCCAGTCAGGGGGCAAACTTCTGACCCAGTCAGAGATGTGGTACCTCCGATTCCAGAGGGAGAGTTTTTAAGTACCCCCACCACTATGGGGGTAAACATTGCACCAGGTGAGGCAGTTAGAGCCTCACCATACTTCACATATGCCTCATATGAATAAGAGGCAATACAAGTATACCCACTCCTTTGTACTTTTATTTAATGCTTTGAGGATAATGCATATTTTTTTATGGGGGGTAGTGTACTTGTACCATGGGGGTTGTGTTGCCGATATTCTTTTTCTCCCATGTACTATCTAGGAGAATCGACATGTCTAGGATTATGTTTAAGTTTGCATTTTCTTTTCTTTTCTAGGATTACCTTTAGGCTTGCATTTTTTCTTTCTTAAATCTTATTCTGTTGTTAATATTGGTCCATGAAATAAAAGTGTCATTTCTATTAGCACCTTGTTGTGAATATGGATGATGAATGATGTTGGTATCAAGCTATGACTATGTTCATATGAATATTTACATCTGTCTTCCAGTATATGTGATCAACTATTAGTGAATCTGTAGTTGGCATTAACTTGTAAAATGTGCATGACATGTGATGTAAATCTTAGGAATAGTAGAATGAGTTTGACTCAGTTGCCTGTATGTGCGAGTATTTGTATTAGTTCTTACTTAGTATAGTACCTAGAACTTGCCTGGTTCAATTGATGTTGTGTTGTAGTTGATGAAATAAGAAATGATAGCAGGCTACCTTGTGATTTTAGTCCACTTAGCCAAAATAATTAACCCCACCAAAAAGAATTTTCCACTTTTGAACCCTTCTTTAAGCCTATGTTAATTTCTTATCTTCATTACCAATCACTCTAGTTAACTCTCTTTAAGTTGTTAACACTTAGTTCTGGACCTGGCCCAATAGTGGGCATTATGAACCTAAACTTAGGCAAAACACCTAAGTTGAGGGTGGCTATTGTCAAGATGTTAGCTGTCTAAGGGAAATTTGGTTTAGAGCATGGTTTAGAGCATTTGGCCCTGGTCTACTCAAGACACTGTGCACCTTGACTGATTACATCAGCACAAGTTGAGGGTGGCTGATGTTTGTGTGTATTTATGTAAAAAAAATAAAAAAGGGGGTTATTATGTTAACCTGTAAATGAATGAGAAAAGGATGGGCGAACTAGTTCAGAAATAGCCTTGGTAGGTAGAACTTAAGGGTAAAGAGAGTTAAATCCTAGTGTTGAGTCACTCTTTCCCAAAATTCCTTCCTTACCTAGCCCCGAAGCCTCATTACAACCCTAAGAAAGACCTATTTGATCTTGGCGAGTCAACTATAAGGGAGCATTAAATGATAAGGGCAATCCTATGGGTATGTGTACTATGTTTGTAACTTCTTTGACGAGTGTGAGAGTTTTGATTTGTATCCACAAAATATATTGAGTGGTGGATTTCCTTGACTGTGAGGGCAACCGGAGTTATACTTAATTTGGCTGATCTCTGTAGATTCTTGTATCCATGTTTATGTATATGTATTAATTTTGAAATAATGCCGATTATGAACTCTAATATGTTGAGCCATATAATTAGGATGACAAGTGAATGGTTGCGTGAAAATTGGTTCAGTAAGTTGCCATATCTGTAATTTGGTGCTGAGTTGCTTGAGGACAAGCAATTATCTTAAGTTGAGGGTGTTGATATTCCAGCTTTTGATGAAATATTTTGCATCTTTTTCTTGAGAAAATTGTGTGTTTTCAAGCAACTAAAGTTGTATTTAATATTGGGTTTGAGTGTTTTCAGGTAAAGGAGTTAGGCACAGAAAAAACCTGGAAATTTGGCATAAAAAGTGTTCTGACGGGCAAATTGGCGGACTGTCAGCCATGCGACGGACCGCCGAAGTGATTTTTAGGCTTAAATAGGAAGAAGGAATTTTAGAACCTCTGTGACGGACCAAGTGGCGGAACGTCAGACTTGCGACGGACTGCCAAATTGGCCGTCAAGCTTAACCAGAATTTAATATTCAAAAAGACTCAGTGATGGTCTAAATGACGGAATGTCAGTCCATCGACGGACCATCAACATGACCGCCAGTCCTTAAAAGAACCTGGAATCTTGGGGTAGGCAGCGACGGTCCACCTAACGGACCGTCAGACTCCCGACGGGCCGTCAATTGGACCGTCAGTTTGGACGCGGCATTTTCTAAATTTAAATTTTAAATCTTCTAAACTTGGGAGCATATAAATACCCAGTTAGGGTTTTATTGAAGGATATTTTGAATCTTGGATATTGTTTTATCTTAGTTGTCCATCTTTGAAACTCTCTGTAACGTAGAAATCTGTGAATCAAACTATATTTGTGGATCTAATCATTTCATTGCTATTGAAGATTCAAGAATTAATTTTTGTAACCTTTGTAAGTGAACTTTGAATTTTTTTATGAATAATACAAGTATTCTTTCTCTCTCTTCTATGGAGATGAGTGGCTAAGCTCCCATAACTAGGGTTATGGGAGCCTTGATATAGATACTTGATATGGGTTGTGATTCCAATTGAGTTTATGTAGGTAATTGATGTTGTATAAACCCTTCTTCACTCTAATGAGTTTTCTTGGTTGCAAACTTGAAAGGTTAGCCCAACAACAATCACTTGTTCGAATAGAAAAGTGTTTGTTCGGAAAATAAAGGGTTTACATGAAATCTAGAGACCTAAATCTTTAGATTAATGGAAAATGCCTTCATAAGGATTAACCTACATGAGAAAATGGTTGAATAATCAATATATTCTTTAAGTTTGAGAGAGTTAAAGGATAATCTATCCATTAAGGTTGATAAACTAATGGGTAAACAATAGAATTCAATTGCTCTTGCAATTGAAGTTATAGAGTGGAACTCAAAAGTGATTCACAACCCTAACTGTTTAAACATCTTGGTAACCATAACTCTTGTTTGTTTAACACCATTGAATTATTACTAACATAAAGAATCATTAGTTGGGACAACTCTGTTACAATTACTTATAATACAATTTATAAATCAAAACCCCTCTTATTCAGGAACCTTTGATCAACAGTCTAATAACAATCACAATACTTAGTGAATACAATATTCTCTATGGGATTTGACACCCAACCTAGTTGGGTTCTATATTTGACAGCGACTACTTACTCTCTCGTAAGAGGGGTATAATTTGGGCATATCAAATTTTGGCACCGTTGCCGGGGAATACGGTTGTCAATTAAGTTTGTGTTTGTTAATTGACCTTTGGTCATGTTTCCCAAATTTTACTTTTGTTTGTTGTTTTTATTTTATGCAGGGTAGTTATTATGTATGCCAAGTACATGGAGATCGGGTGCACCATTATTACCAATACATCTGAAACCGTAGTTAATTGGCAGAATGGCAGACCCTCAAGATGCTGAAAGACTAGCCGCTCTGGCTAGAGCTCAACTTAATCAGCAAAATGATGGCCAGTCGGTGCGTCATCCTAATCCTGATGATGATGATTTGGGGGATGATCATTTGTTAGATCCTGTTAACCCAAGGCGTGTAGAGAATATGGCTGCACTAGTGAATCAGAATATAAATAGGAATCGTCCCTTTAGGGCGAGGCAGGATCGACAACTGGTAAAGTTTGATCTGAATAATGACAAAGATGGAATGGATGGAGCAGGTGCAACTGGAGCTATCGTTCCTCCACCTCTAGCACCTGGAGTTAAATTCAATATTACCAGTACGATGATTTAACTCTTTCATCTTAAGGGGTTGTTTGGTGGTCTTCCCGGAGATGATCCAAACATGCACCTGTCATTGTATTGTACATATCTGTAATTTGGTGCTGAGTTGCTTGAGGACAAGCAATTATCTTAAGTTGAGGGTGTTGATATTCCGGCTTTTGATGGAATATTTTGCATCTTTTTCTCGCGAAAATTATGTATTTTCAAGCAACTAAAGTTATATTTAATATTGGGTTTGAGTGTTTTTAGGTAAAGGAGTTAGGCACAGGAGAAACCTAGAAATTTGGCATAAAAAGGGTTCTAACGGGAAAATTGGCGGACCGTCATCCATGCGACTGATTGTCGAAGTGATCATCAGGCTAAAACAGGAAGAAAGAATTTCAGAACCTCTGCGGTGGACCAAGTGAAGGACCGTCAGACTTGCGACGGATCACCAAATTGGCCGTCAGTCTTAACCAGAATTTAATATTCCAGAAGACTCAGCGATGATCTAGATGACGTACCATCAGTCCATTAACGGACCATAAACATAACCGTCAGTCCTTAACAGAACCTGGCATCTTGGGGTAGGCAGCAACGGTCCACCTTACAGACCGTCAAACTCTCGACGGGCCGTCTGTTGGACCGTCAGTTTGGACGCGGCATTTTCTGAATTTAAATTTTAAATCTTCTAAACCTGGGAGCATATAAATACCCAGTTAGGGTTTTATTGAAGGATATTCTGAATCTTGGATATTGTTTTATCTTATTTTTCCATCTTTGAAACTCTCTGTAATGTAGAAATCTGTGAATCAAACTACATTTGTAGATCTAATCATTCCATTGCTATTGAAGATTTAAGAATTAATTCTTGTAAACTTTGTAAGTGAACTTTGAATTTGTTTATGAATAATACAAGTATTCTTTCTCTTTCTTCTATGGAGATGAGTGGCTAAGCTCCCATAACTAGGGTTATGGGAGCCTTGATGTAAACAGTTGATATGAGTTGTAATTCTAATTGAGTTTCTATAGGTAATTGATGTTGCATAAACCCTTCTTCACTCTAATGACTTTTCTTGGTTGAAAACTTGAAAGGTGAGCCCGAGAACAATTATTTGTTCAAATAGAAAAGTGTTTGTTGAAAAAAGAAAGGGTTTACATGAAATCTAGAGACCTAAATCTTTAGATTAATGGAAAATTCCTTGACAAGTATTAACCTACATGAGAAAATGGTTAAATAATAAATATATTCTTTAAGTTTGAGAGAGTTAAAGGATAAACTATCCATTAAGGTTGAGAAACTAATGGGTAAACAATAGAATTTAGCTACTCTTATAATTGAAGTTATTGAGTGGAACTCAAAAGTGATTCACAACCCTAACTATTTAAACATCTTGGTAACCATAACTCTAGTTTGTTTAATATCATTAAATTATTACTAGCAGAAAGAATCATTAGTTGGAACAACTCTGTTACAATTACTTAGAATACAATTTATAAATCAAAACCCCTCTCATTCAGGAACCTTTGAGCAATAGTCTAATAACAATCACAATACTTAGTGAACACAGTATTCCCTGTGGGATTCGACACCCAACCTAGTTGGGTTCTATATTTGACTGCGACCGCTTACTCTCACATAAGAGAGGTGTAATTTGGGTGTATCAATCATGAGTTCCATTCATCCGGTATTCTATGTGTCTATGTTGCGGAAATGTATGGGTGATCCTTCGTTGGTTGTTCTCTTGGAGAACATAGGTATTTTGGACTTTTTGTCCTATAAGGAGGTCCCGATGAGGATCTTGGATCGTCAAGTTTTTCAATTACAAACAAAAGGACATGTATTCGGTGTAGGTTCTTTGGCGCAACCAAAGGTCTGAGGAAGCTACTTTGAAAGCCGAGGAGGAAATGAAGTCCAAATATCCATTCCTATTCCCGATTCTGAAAAATTGTGCTTGAGGTATGTGTTATTCTTGACATCTTTGTTTTATGTCTTTGTTAAAGGTAGAATATGAACTCCTTGGTGTTTTGTTTTCTATCTTAAAGCTAAGAGTAGAGACGTGCCTAAAATGACATGCCCCATCATTTGAGGATGAATGATCCTAAGAGGGGGAGACTGAAACACCCCAAACTTTGACCCTTGCAAAATTTCCTGAATCTTGAACCCTTTGTACATCATACGACTTACGCCATACTACTCGTATGGTGTGGATACGGGTCTAGGACCATAGTCGTATATTGGTCAGTTCACATTGGCTAAGTTTTGTTCTTTATATGAGAAGACTCCATACGATTCATATGTACGTGATAAGAGAGGTAAGGTTAAAACCATATGTTGTCCAGTGTCTAGCCTAGATATTTTTGCCTAGGGTATGACTTGAAGGGTACTATTCGTATGGTTAGGGTATAAGTTAGGCTAAGGAGTCAAATGTTGGACAGAATATGATGTCTAACTTTCTGATCAAGGTACGGGTGGAAGGTACCACTCGTATGATATGGGTACAAGTGGATGGTTCCAACCGTACCCTTCTGCGAGTCTTCTACCACTTTTAAGATGAGGGTGTTTTAGATATTTCCCACCCTAAGCCCTTAATACCCCATATCTTATAACACTATTTGGTCCCTCATTCTTCACTTTAGAAGATTAAAACTCTCTAAAAACCTCTCAAGAAGATTGGGCTAGAGTTTTATCAAGGTGGCCATCTAGAGGCTTAAGGTTAAAAATCTCTCTGTGAATCTTTGTAACTCAGGCATGTGACTCTTTATTCATTGTTAGTTCATAAAAATTATATGTTTTAAAAATTGTTCTTGAATCATAAATGGTGGTTTTGAAATCCATGGTTGAGGGTTTGAATGTATAATGTTGAGTATTGTTTTCTCATGATTTCACTTGTGTTCATATATGTTTTTGATAATGGTTTTGCACATGTGGGTGCATGGGAATTGTTGTTTAACAAATGTGTCATGGTAAACCCTAACTTGATGGTTTTTGACTTGAATAATGGTTTGATAATGGTATGCCCTCGACCTATTTGTGAAAATGCCTATGATAAGAATCTTATCACATGATGAATTGTGTTTCAAACTAATACTTGGCATAAGAATGTTAATGAAAGATGAATGGTTTTGTAAAGGTCTTGTGGCCAGAAAATGAATTGAATTGTGATTTGAACTAAGGCATCGGCCTAATAATGTAAATGGTTGGTAAATGGTTTCATAAAGGCCTTGTTGGACATAAGTTGATTTAAATTGTAACCTTGGTGGTTTAAATTGCTAAATAGGTTCGAGTCCCTAAATGTTGAATTGAATTGATGTCTTTGTATAGACAATAGGTTTGAATCCCAATGTTGAATGATAATTGTTATGGCATGCTATACGTTTGCAAGTGGGGTTGGTATGACGATACCAACGGGATGCCTTTGGTAAGTAATTGGACTAATGGTTGTGTGCATGTGGAAAGAATATTTTAAATGGGATTTAAAGTAGGATGTGTAGCCGGTCCATGAAATTGGAGTCCAAAGGACTAACACTGGAAACCACGCTAGTCGGTATGAGTGTCTGTATGATCGAGAGGTTCGTTTCCTCCAAATAAATATATCAATAGGAGGTTTGAGTCCCCCATATTATATACATTGGTGCTAAGTCACCTTGATTATCTCGGGAGGTCTGAGTCCCCCATAAAGGCATATACAGTTATAGATATTCTCTCATTTATGCGCCTACACGCACTAGACCCTTCCAACTAGGGGAAAGCTGGACCCATATAGCCTGTGGGTTCTTTATTATATGACGGTTATGCTACACAACCCAGGTTAATATTTCAAAGTTCATACTAAGTCTTGTCTACTTATCCTAGCACTATATATATATATGTATACATGTGATTGCATATGGTGATTTGACTTGATTTTAATAATGGCATTATTTTATTCCTCTATCCCTGAGTTATATACTAGCGCTCCAACCACTAACTATCTCCGGACACTGTATCCCCATGCGACACAAGGACTGGAATTTCTTCTTTTTTTCCTGCCTAATGAACAACTATTCGAGTGGTTCATGAGTTGACCTTGAAGTGGTGATCTTCCATACTTCGGAAGGCTTTATTTCATAGTCTTTACATACTATGTTTCAAACTTTATTTAGACCTGGTTTTGGCTATTGTCGAGGGCATGTCCCGACTTTTTATTGACTTCGAATTTGTAGAGGCTTTGTTGGATTATTGTGGACTTGGGTGTGTTGTTTGGTGGATTGGTTTATACATTCATGAGACAACATTAGTCTTATTTTTCTCTATCTTATTATATGTTCGGAATTCATTCGACACTCATTGTTGTTATGTTGATTAGGCTAGGTGAAGGGGGTGATCTCCGATCCACGTGGGACTTAAGATACCTTTCACGGTCAAGCCCTGGTTTGGGTTATGACAGGAAATCATTTAAAAGTATCTGAAAAATAAAAAAAGTATCAAAGGTAACTAAAATACATCACTGAAAACATGTCTAACTGACTAACTGTCTTAAAGACTCTAAACATGATGACTTTTTGGGGTAGGTCCCCTACTAACTTTGACTAATTGAAATAGTATAAAGTAAAAATAATAGGATGAATAACTAATATAATAACTAGTCCTCGACTAATGAGGACTCACCAATGCTGCAGCTGAGTGGATCTAGAACGAACTAAGTATAATCTGGAAACTGAGCGTTCGAACCTATGTTACAAAGTAGCATAGCGCAAAAAAGAGTGTGCAATTAGTACTTTGAATGTACAGGTTTGTGAGATAGAAGCTAGTTGATATTCTAAGACCCCGTAAAGTTCTTAGCTTAAATCAGTCCTTTAGTCATGTCAAGGTTCCCAGACTTATAAAATTCTAGATAAGTATTCAGACTTAGTGTTATTTTAGACTTTGAAAGTTGGAAATCTTATTTCATGACCTTTACATCCCTTAAATATTGATATCTAAGTTGATTCATGATCAGGAATGATCGTAGGTGTTTTCGGACAAGTTTCAAATTTTTTGAACTTCGTTTGAAGCTCTTTTGGAATCCTAAATCAGTGGTTCAATGCGATCTTGGCGCGCCGCATCGACTATCGCATTGATGGATGTTTTCCCCAGCTCCCAGCGTCAATTTCCAGTGAGTCAACGCGGACTCGACACGACACGTTGGCTATCGCGTCAATGCCAATAATGCGGCGCGTCAATAGTACAGTTTTCAGTCATTAAAGGACCGCGTCCTTGGGGCTATTTAGGTCTTTTTCCCTTATCCTTCAGCCCCCAAAATACGAAATTAATCATCATAGGGAACAAATCAACCCACTTTCTCTAAAAAAAATCTCAAGAACAAGCCTTAGAGTTTTCAATTCAAGATTCAAATCTCAAGAATTCTACCAGCAATCTTCTCAAAATCAAACATCAAGGTATGTGAAGTGTTCATCCAAGGGTCCCTTCCACCCTTGGAGTCCAAGAAACTATTTTTAAACTTCAAGTTTATGGATTTCATGAATTCCATGTTGGGTTTGATTATGTTCATGTTTATAATGATTAATTGGGTTTATAATCCATGTTTTATGATACATTTCATGTGAGGTTAATTGATATGTATGTAATATCATGAAGATCCATGTAAAACCCTTGAAATTGTCAATGAGGATTTGAATTATGGTGTCTACTTGTTGTTTAGTGTTATGTGCATATGTATGCTCACCAAGTGTTTGATGAATTGTCCATATGAGTTGAATAATGAAATTATAGCATGCTAACATTTATTACCCATTCATGTACAAGTTAATCCATTACAAGTGTTTGAGTAAATGTCTCTATGAACGAACTATGTACTAGTATGCATTGTTATGACTTTTACGACTATTATGCTCTACTTTTCATTCTATCGAGTCCTGGGTATTTATACCCGACAATTTAGCTATTTACCTAGAGCCAGTGTCAGTTACAGAATAATCTAAGTCATGTTATAATCAGTAGTAATCTCAGTCAGTTACAGGACTCAGGAAAATTCAGTAGTACTCAGTAATCAGTCTCAGTTTAGTATTCAGTTCAGAACACAGTAGTATTCAGTTTAAAACTCAGTAAACTCAATCAGTTCACATAATTCAGTCAGTAATCAGTTTAGTATTCAGAGAACTCAGAATCAGTCTAGTTCAGTTCAGTAAAATCAGCTCAGTTCAGTTATACAGCACAATCAGTAAACAGTTCAGTCCAGCCTAGTACATTCTAGAATTCAGTCCAGTGTTTATTTAACTGGGATTAGGATTCAGCATCGAGTGAACCCAAGGATGGGGACTCACCTACCAGTAGAGGGTGAAATCCTTAGGAGAAATTCTTTCTTTACAGAACTACGTAGCCAGCGTAGGTTGAGATATCTCCCTACGAGACTAGGGTTGATATATCTCATTTGAGTTTTCTAACCAGCGAGGGTTGCCAGAAGAGCTTCCCATCAGAGAGGTCTAACTCACAGCTTGTCCTTACCCGTGCTACGATATTGATACCCTTCCAATTAAGGTTACAGGTTAGAACCTAATTAGTTTAGAGAGAGGTATGTTAGTTAGATGATTACCTCCCACAGTCTCAGTTTTAGATTCAGTCACAGTATAGAACTCAGTTTAGTTCTACAGATTTAGGACTATCAGATACAGTCATTCAGTTATCAGTAATTCAATATCAGTAGACTCAGATATCAGTTTATCAGTATTCAGATTTAGTATCCAGTATTACCATGATTTCAATTGCAGTCTACGTATTCATGCATGTACTCTCATTCAGTCATACTCATGTTATTCAGTTATTATTGTTCAAGCGTAAGAACCCATGCATTTCAGCCTACCTTACTGAGCATACCAGTACATTCAAAGTACTTACGCATGTTTTTCTCTTGTGTTATGATGCCTTATATCATAGGTTCAAATGCACGGGCTCCAGAGCACCCTTAGAAGTTTAGATTCTCAGCATACAGAGTTAGTGGTGAGTCCTTATAGTTCGAAGACATAATTATTTATTTCAGCATTTTAGTTTACTTTTAGTAGTCGGAGTTAGTTGGGGACTTGTCCCATCAACTCCACAGTTCAGATAGTTTAGAGGCTTTCTAGACTAGAGTATAGTTTAGAAAGTTGTTCAGTTTTCAATATTAATGTTCAATTTTGGTATTATGATACCATATCCAGTATTATTTACAGTATTGAACCTTATGGCAAGTTTCGCCTAATTTTGCATATTTATAGTATTATTATTCAATTATTACAGTAGGTACCAGTCATGGGTTAGCTTGTGCTCCTTTAGGATCATGAGCATCATGTAGCATCCAGGGTACAGACTCGGGGCATTACAAACTTGGTATCAGAGCCTAAGGTGCAACAGTGTCCTAGGAAGTCTAAAAGATGCATCTAGTAAAGTCCTATGCATGGGAGTATTGCGCGCCATACTTATAGACAGGAGGCTATGAGATGTTTTAGGAACAGTTTCCCTTCTTTCAGTATTCATGTTATGCGAGTGAGAATGAGCTCCAGTTAAACTCTCTACCTAATCCATGTTTCTCTTTCATTTATAGAACATGCCTCCAAAAAGAACTAAGGGAAGAGAAATGGGAGACCAGCCAGAACCTCAGCCCATCCAGCCAGATCCTCTGGATGAACATGTCTCCCATACTGAGTTTAGAGTAGCCTTTACCACCCTAGATCATTTTGTGGTAGCCCAGAATGAAAGACCAGCAGCCATTTTGGCCAACCTAGTGGCCAATACTACTGCTGCCAGGATTCGGGACTTCACCTGAATGAACCCTCCATCATTTATCAAGACTAAGTTAGATGAGGACCCTCAAGAATTTCTTGATCAGGTACAGAAGGTTACTGATATCATAGGGTTGACTGCTGTTGAGAGCGCTGAGTTATCCGCCTATCAGCTACAAGATGTAACCCATATGTGGTTTAAGTAGTAGAAAGTAGACAAGGGTGCAGATGCAGAGCCCATAGAATGGGAAGAGTTTGCTACAACCTTCTTAGATAGACTCTTTCCCTTAGAGCTGAAAGAAGCCAAGGTGTTTGAGTTTATTAATATCAGGCAGGGTAGTATGAGTGTGAAATAGTATTCCCTTAAGTTTACTCAGTTAGCCAGGTATGCTCCCCATGTAGTAGCATACAATAGATCCAGAATAAGTAAGTTTGTGTCTGGGGTATCGGGTAGAGTGGTTAAGGAGTGTAGGACTGTGATGTTGATTAGGGAGATAGACATATCTAGGCTTTTGGTCCATGCTCAACAAATTGAGGAACAAAAACTTAAGAAGAAGGAGAGAAAAAATAAGAAAGCTAGAACAGATAGCTTTAGTTTTGCCCAGCCAAGGTCAGAAGGTGGTAACCGTTCTCGGTTTAGTAAGAAGTCTTTAGCACCAGTTCCATATTTAGCTAGTACACCAGTACCAAGGTTCAGGAATGACAGTCATAATGAGGCACTAGGCTCCAAAACCTAGAGTAGTGCAAGCGGTGTTCGTACTAATCCGCTTTACAAGGAATGTGGTAAGAATCATGAGGGTATGTGTAGAGCCGGCAGTGGTGTGTAATGGATATGGTGAGTCAGGTCACAAAGTTCGAGACTATCCTAAGGCTGGTCTACGAAGTCAGCACAGTCGTCCTTCCGCTAAGTCCGTTCGCCCAAATCAGCAGGGTGCCACTTCCAGTACCGCCAGTAGGCAGCGCCCAAATAGGCTTTATGCACTTCAGTCTAGACAGGATCGAGAAAGTTCTCCTGATGTGGTCACTGGTACATTACAGACCTCCTATTTACATATTTATATCTCATCATATTCAGGAGTTTCTCTATCTTTTGTAACTCTTTGTATAGCAGTTAACTTTAAGGTCAGACCAGATATTAACACAACCTTTCTCAGCCTCCACCCCAGTAGGTTAGTCTATCATAGCCCGGCAAGTATACAGGAACTGTCTGATTATGATATCTCAGGAAGTCACGCTTTCAGACGTCAGTCGTAATATTAGTATATGCAGAAAACTAATGGGTAGGAATGATGCCCAACCCGTATTTACCTAAGTTCAAAGTTTTTACTTCAGTCATCATGATACCTATGCATACTTTACATCTCAGCTCCATGAAAACAACTTATATTCACACACTTTCCATAGAGTTGTGTGCGTTTCCAGTTCCTAGTATGAGGAGCTCCAGTTCACTCAGCAGTACAAATTATATTTTGTGAAATCATGAACTCCAAACTCAGGTAATGCATCTCATAACTTCTGCTCTCATGCCTTACAATGTGTTTAGTCCTAGTTACCATATCAATTGTAGTCTCAGTTATGGTCTTAGTTATAGTGTCAGTCTTAGTCCCAGTCTCAGTCGAGCAATCAGATCAGAAAATCAGTTCAGTTTTAGGTTTGCTTGACCATAGCATACAATTATCAATTATTAAGTTATCAGAATTTTAGTACCTCAGTTTACAGATTATTTCAGAATCATGTTATACGTTTGGTCTTGCATTCTCAAATAATATAGTTTTCATGAATTCATGCTCAGTTATCTCATGTTACTCAGTCAGGCCTTATATCATAGGCATAATACTCTACAGTTTTAGTCTCGTTATTCAGACTAAGTATAGTTCAGTCTTACATGCCCAGTATTCAGCTATCAGTCATCCAGTTAATCAAATAACTTAGTATGCTTATACATTCATGTGCAGCGTCCATGAGAATATTTTTTAGTAATCCTAGGTGAAGTGTTGTACTAAGGTGGAGAGTATAGTTGAGAATAAGTTTTTAGTATGAGTTAGTCCATAAAGCCAGTAATTCAGTATTAGCAGTCAGACAGATAAGTTCGTGTGGTGTGGTTTCCACCTTTCCATCTAGTCGCTCTGTCTGAATGTCTTGTGAATTAAATTATTCCAAGATGGAGTAATTAGGTAGTGCATGTTCAGCTCAGTTCATGTATCAGGTCTCAATTTTAGATTCCAGATTTTCAGTCACGATTCAGTTTGTAGGTGCCTTGTGCATCACCCCAATTTTCCTCAATATCTCAGCCAAGTTAGCATTCTTTGAGGGACATAATTTCCCAAGGGGGAGATGCACTATAACTCCGAGCTTTCATATCCTAAACCTCCCAGTTCTCTTCACGTAATGAATCCACTTTGGAGTAGTGGGTAATCATGAGTTGACCCTCAAAGTTCCAATCTCAGTCGTAAGCCACGTATTTAAGGGGCTCAGTTCAGTGCACGATATTCAGTTCATGTACCACGTTCCAGTCTCATTCATGTTCTCATATTCCTATTCATGCGTACTCTGAAAATGATCTTGAGTTCATCAGTGTTTTTCAGTTTAAGTAATAGTTTTCCTTGAAGTCATTCAGTTTCATGTTCAGATTTTCATTACAAACTTGGTATCAATTATCATTGCATAATCAGTCATATGTTCAGGAGTCAGTTCAGTCATGCATTCATGCATCAATATACATGTCCAGTATGAGAAAATTAGTTTATCAGTATTCCTAGTTATGCATTCATGAATCATGTTCAGCTATGTCCTTATGCATCAGATATTTAAGAAGGGTAAACAATGTGAATTTGGGTTAAGAAGGGGTGGAAATTACCAAAAATCCCCTTTTAAAATGTATAAGAATTTTTGGGTTCCCAATCGTTATGACTTACCCTATGACTCATCACGACTAGTTATGAGTTGTAGTCTGAGTCATAACCTGAGACTCTGAGTCTGAGCCTTCAATGTTCTTACCACGAATCCCTTCCTATAATTCGTTGGGGCTGACCATGAGTCGTGAGAGCAATCATAGTTTGAGACTACATTTCTTCATTGATCATTGTTGTGGTAACGAGTCCTCCTAAAGACCCGTTAGGATCGATAATAAGTCAAAGGCTGGACTCATTTTCTCCGGATTGAGGCTGGAGATTCTTCACTGCCTTGATTTCAAGTCCAGACCATGACTCATTATGTCTCATAATGAGTCGTGATCTAGACTCACTGTCACTAGGACAAAACCTGGAGCCTTCACTAGAGTGACTATGACTCACACGGGATGACTCATTACGTGTGGCAATGACTCATTACCAGAGTCGTTATTGCGACAGTCAGACAGGTCCTTAGAAAATTTCAATAACTCTTTGTCACCACTTCAAATTAACATGAGAATTGTAGCACTGGAACACAAATTTATATGACCTATCTTAACAAACTTAGATCTTGAAAACTTGGGGTAGTACAATATCTCCCCCTTGGGATCATTCATCCCCGAATGAAACTATTTGAACTGGAATTGTAGGGAAAAATTGAGATCATGCACTGAACACTTATGAGTTAAATCATGGCTTAACACCTAAACCTGTAACTGATACATAGACTAGACTGAATTCATGAATGCATGCTATGATATAAGGATTTATCTTGACGGACAGAGATAGAAAATGAGAGAAATAATTAGTTAAGGAAACTATAGACTCAAGCTGAAACTGGGTTCGTAAAGAAAAGATAGAGGTACTTGGCTCGCATATCAACTTTTGTTTCCCAAGTAGCTCCCTACACTGACTGATTTCTCCATAATACCTTTACTAAGGAAACTTCTTCATTCCTCAACCTATGAATCTAGCGGTAAAGGATCTAACTGGGACTTGTTCATCGGAGAGGTTATCTTTCATGCCCACACTCTCTAAAGGAACTACTGAAGTTGGATTACTAATCCATTTCTTTAGCAATGAGACATGGAATACTAGATACATTGATGCTAAATCTACAGGCAACTCTAACTCATATACCTTCCCAAAATGACTCAAAATCCTATATGGGAAAATATAGCGGGGACTGAGCTTCAATTTCTTCCCAACTCTCTCTACCCCTTTCATGGGAGAAATTTTTAAATACATCAATTCACCAACATCAAACTCGTGCTCCCTTTTCCTCACATCTACATAGGATTTTTGTCGACTCTGAGTTTTCTTTAGCCTTTGTCGGATGAACTGAACCTTTTCTATTGCCTCATATACTGAGTCTGGCCCTATCAAAGAAGCTTCTCCAACCTCAAACCAACCAAAAAGAGACCTACACCTTCTACCATAGAGAGCCTCAAATGGGACCATCTGAATACTGGAGTGATAGTTGTTATTGTAGGCAAACTCAATCAAAGGCAAGTAGTCATTCCCACTACCCTTAAAGTCGATAACACAAGCCCTCAAAATATCTGCTAAGGTATAAATGGTCTTCTCTGTCTAACCATCAGTCTAGGGCTAAAAATTTATACTGAGATGAACTTGGGTACAAAGACACTTCTGGAAAGACTTCCAAAAATAAGAGGTAAACTGGTTACCTCTATCTGAAATAATGGTCAACGGGACTCTGTGTAACTTTACTAACTCCTTGATATAGAGTCTAGCACAATCCTTAACTAAATTTGAAGTATTGACTAGCAAGAAATGGGCCGACTTACTCATTTTATCCACAGTGACCCAAATAGAATCATATTGACAATGTGTATGAGGTAACCCTATAACAAAGTCCATATTCACCACTTCCCACATCCAAGTGGAGATGTTGAATTCCTGAAGAGTGCCACTAGGTCTCTGATACTCAACCTTAACTTGTCAGTAATTTGGATACTTAATCATAAATTTTGTTATATCCTTCTTCATACCATTCCAATAGACTTCTTGAAGATCGTGGTACATCTTAGTGGCTCCTGGGTGAATAAAATATTGCAAAACATGTGCCTCTACTAACATTTGTTGCCTTAACTCATCTACGTTCAAAACACATAACCTGCCCTACAATGATGTACACCATCTAAAATACCCTGGGATTTTGGACCTTAGAAAATTTCCTATATTTCTAGTCTCTGGACAGGATACGACTAGGGTAAATAACTCGTACACTGGGATACGAGTGGTATGGGTTAGTTGTATGCTAATTATTATTGGTTGGTGGGTTGGGTTTAATTTTTGAAATGGGTATGACTTGGGTGATACGAGTCGTATTAGTGGATACGGGTTATTTGGTTACTTCATTGAATCTTAGTCTTAGTAACTTAAGTTGGATCTAAGTATGAGTTTCTCACTATTAGCCATAATCCAGGGTATGATTTCTACCATGAACTCGTATGGTGGACAGTGTTCAATCCTCTTGGGATTCTATTCTACCAGGAGTACGGATCAGGTATACTAGTCGTATACTTAGATATAACATGGTCTGAGGTGAGTCATACCTTGGATAGTGTTGGGTCTAAGGGAGATGTCCTTGAGTACGAGTGGTGGGTACCACTCATATTAGAGGGTACGATTGGAATGGATAGTCTACCCACTTGACGGGATTTTTGAGAGTTTAAGTGAGGATAATCTGGATATTTCCCCACTTAACCTAATAAGGACCCACGACTTATATTCTTATTGGGAAGTTATTCGCCCTATTACTCTATTCATTAACACTTAGAAACTTTTCTTAAACACTCTACAATTCTCTCTAAGACTTTTGGGGTAAAGGAAGGCTAGGGTTTCATCTTAAGGATTAAATTGGGGCTTGTATTAGTGTCTCTCCGTCATCTTCTTGATTTAAGGCGTGTTCTCTTCCTTCATTGTTAGTTCTAACTAAAGGCATGGTTTTATACAATGTTTTCATAGTTTGATTATTGTATGGTTTTGGATTTTCAAATATAATTTGGTGGTTTTGGTTATAAATGCTTGGTTCCCATGTTTTAATCATGTTTTTATATGCTTTGATGGTGGTTTTGGATAATTGGTTGCATGGGAATGGTTATTTGGTAATTGGCTTTGGTTTTGTAAATACTATGCCCCTAATATGTTTGATAAAATGCCTATGAGAATGTTTTCACTACATTATTGGATTTTAATGGAGCTATTGCATGGTATGGTTTGGTAATGGAACCCTAAATGGTTAAATGGTTTGGAATGGTTTAAATGGAATGGTTTGGTGGTCATGGTTATGGTTAATTGAACTCCTTGTGGGGTACAATGAAGTCCCCCAAGTAAATATGTTAATGAAAAACTTGTGGGGTACATGAGACTCCCCTAAGCAAACATAATAATCAAATATTTATAGGGTACATGGGACTCTCCTAAGTTAACTTGGTAAATGGGTACACTAGAATCCCTTTACCTTAAAAGGTTTGGATAAGGACAATACTTGCAAGTTATAGTTGGTATGACGATACCACTATTAATAGCCTTGGTTAATAATAAATGGAATAATGGATTGGTTGATTGGAAATGGTTTTAATTGGGAAATAATGGTTGGGTGTGATAGCTAACCGTGAAGGTGGGAGTTCAATGAATGAACACTGGAAACTTATATTTTCCAACATGAGGGGTAGGGCATGGAAACCCTTTTATGATACTATAAGGTACACGGGAATCCTCAAAGTACATTGTACATATGTATCATGGGGGTGAAGGTACTTGGTAATCCCTTACTCTTATGGAATCTTCAGTTTGTGTAGCTGTATGTATCGAGGCCTGCTTAGGGGGATACACTGGACCCATATAGCCTGTGAGTGGTTAAGGATAATTAAGCTACACATACTCAGGTTAATGGTTTTAAATGCATGCTAAACCTGGTTCCCCTTTCCCGACATAGTTATATATTTGTATGGTTTGTATGTATATGATTGGTTTACTTGGTTTTACTGGTTGGCATTATTTTATCCTTATCTTGAATTCCTGATAGCATTTACCCACTAACCCAATTTTGGGTGGCTATATCCCCATGCGATGCAGGAACCAACCGTTCTACTCCTTCTGCTTAGATATTAGACATTCGGGATCAGCTACTAGATTAAAGTGGTGAGCTTCTATCTTTCTGAAAGGCTCCATTTCATGGATGTTATTTTATACTTTGGTTCATTTATGGATATTGATTTTGGTTGTGTTTGGGGGTATGTCCCAACTGAATTTTGGTATTCTTTTGGTTAGAGGCTTTTGTGGAACTACTATGGGTTAGTATGGCTGGGATCGGTATTAGCGTCAACTTTGGTATTGGGGCTAATACCGAAGGACTAAATTTCTCACTATTCCATCCTTTTTTATTTTGGGATTATATTTAATTATAACATAACTCATATGGTTATGGTTTGGTTGGTTTAGCTATTGGTTGGGTTCGGATAGTTGGACTCGGTTGGGTCAGTCTCGGAAATAGACCTATCCCAGATTTTATAATTGGGATAGTTACACTGTCTTGTAATATGCTCAAAATTCAGGTAACTCAAGGCAGGCGGCTGAAGGTTGGGTTGGGTAACAGAGGTGGTCTTTGGTCCCGATCGGACTTGGGATGTCGATTACGACAAGGCCCTGGGTCAGGTCGGGTTGGATCACCATCTCCCCCATGGGAGAAAACTCCAACCTTCTGATCCCGGACTGTCTATTTCAACTTAACCAACATAGGGTCTCTATCTTACTTTCCTTTATCTTAGAAACTAAAGAAGATTCCAAGCCATTCTGGACCCAAACACTACCTTCGTCCGAATCAACCAACCAAAAACCCAATCTATCAAGTTGATGAACCTCACGGACTAACTCTTTCTTATTATCCTCAACATGGGCAACACTCCTCATAGAAAATCTACTGAGGTCATCAGCCACAATAATTGCCTTACCTGGGTGATACAGCACACTAATATCATAGTTTTTCAACAACTCTAACCACCTTATCTGCCAAAGATTTAGGTCTTTTTGGGTGAACACATACTGCAAACTCTTATGATCAGTAAACACATCAACATGGACCCCATAAAGGTAATGCCTCCAGATATTTAAGGCAAAGACAAATACTGCCAACTCAAGACAAGAGTCAGGTAGTTTTTCTCATGAATTTTGAGTTGTCTAGATGCATACGCTATAACCTTGCATCATTGCATCAATACATAACCAAGACTGACTCTAAAAGCATCACAATAAACTATGAAACTATTTGATCCCTCTAGTATGGTCAAAATTGGAGCAAAAGTAAGTCGAGTCTTTAAATCCTGAAAACTCTTCTTGAAGAAATTAAACTACTGAAATTTGACTTTCTTCTGAGTTAGTCTAGAATAGGAGAAGCTATATAAGAAAATTCCTCAAAAAACTGTCTGCAGTAACTGGCTAAACCCAAGAAACTCCTGATATATGATGGAGAGATGGGTCTAGGCAAGTTTTTTACTGCTTTGGTCTTTTGAGGATCAATTCAAATACCATCATCGGAAATGATGTGAACTATAAAATCTATTGATTTCAACTAGAATTCGTATTTACTAAACTTATCAAATAACTGGTGATATTTGAGGGTCTGCAAAATAATCCTTAAGTGTTTTGCGTGCTCACCCTTGCTACGGGAATAGACTACAATGTCATCTATAAAGACTATGATGAACATGTCTAAATACTGCTTGAATACCCTGTTTATCAAGTCCATAAAACTATAGGAGCCTTTGTTAGTCCAAAAGACATAACTACAAATTCAAAGTGACCATACCGAATTTCGAAAAGTTGTCTTTGGCATGTCACATTCTCGAACTCTGAGCTGATGATAGCCGAATCTGAGGTCTATCTTAGAGAAATAATTTACACCCTGAAACTGGTCTAACAAGTCATCAATCCTGGGGAGAGGGTACTTATTCTTGACTGTGACTTTGTTCAGCTAACGGTAGTCGATGTACATTCTGATGGAACCGTCTTTCTTGCGCATGAATAGAACTAGGGCACCCCGTGGAAAGACACTAGGCCTAATGAAACCCTTACCTAAGAGATATTTCAACCTTTTCTTCAATTCTTTAATCTTGGCTAGAGCCATTTTGTAAAGTGGAATTAAAATATGTTGGGTGTCTGAAAGAAGATTTATTTCAAAGCCAATTTCCCTCTCAGGAGGAACTCCGGGCAGATCTTTAGGAAATACTTTTGAAAACTCATTAACTGCTGGAACTAACTTAAGACTTGGAATTTCGGAACATGGATCTTTGACTCGAACAAGGCAATAGATATAACCCGTGTATATCATCTTTCTCGTCGTAAGGTAGGAGACGAATCAACCTATAGGAATTGAGGTACTACCCCTCCATTCGATGATTGTCTTGTTAAGAAATTGGGATTGGACTATTCTATTTCTACAGTTGATTGAGACATAACAAGAGTGGAGTTAATCCATGCCAACAATGACATCAAAATCAATCATCTTGAATTCTATAAGATCGATTGAGGTGATTTTATGAGATACTGAGATTGGACAATTTTTGTACACACATCTGGCTATAATGGAACTACAAACTGGGGTAAAACTAAGAAGTCTTCTGCTAAGATTTCAGGACTGACGCCAAAGTCTAATTCTATATAGGGTGTCATGAATGAAAGTGAGGATCCAGGGGTCTAACAATGCATATATGTGAGTATGAATGAACTGTAACATACCAGTAATGTAAGACCCCACAAGTTCCCTCATAGTCTAAGCCTTAGAGCGTGTCAAGTGAATTGTAATTTCGGCCCTAAAAGATTGAGAAGTGACTTCCCAAGTGATTGGTGTTTAAACCATATAGAATTTTATTAAATTTGAAATTTTTTCATGTAGAGAATTGAATTAGATTTCCAACGATACCAATTTCATCCAAATTCGATATCGAGGTGAGAAATTATAGCCATTTTATTGAGAGTTGTCGGAACTGCCCAGGTACAACGAATGATTCGATGGACCGTCGAGTCTGCGATGGATCGTCGAGTCTGTGATGGACCATCGCTTGGCCCATCATAACCAAGGAAGTAACTTTCTTTTCTTTCCCAAGTGCGATGGCCAAAATGATGAATCGTCAAGGCTGCGACGGACCGTCAAGGCTGCGATGGACCGTCACTGGGACTGTCATACTCAGGCAGTGTGGCCTAATCCTGGCCAATGAAAGACGGACGATCCAATGAACCGTCAGGCTAAGCGATAGACTGTCGCTTTGACCGTCACACCGAGGCAGTATATTATTTTTCTGACCAGCATACGACAGACGACCGGACGGACCGCCAGGCTAGCGACGGACCATCGCTTTGACCATCGCAGCCCCCGTTCAGTGTTTTTAACTCATTTTAACAAAGGGATTTTTGGTCTTTCCACTCTTTTATCAACCAGATATATTCCAAGTGAAGTAAATGGCTTCATTCATCATCCAAAACATAAGAGAGCTAGGGTTTGTCCCTCAAGATCAAATCTAAAACCCTTCTCCAAGAAATCCAATAACTCGCCATGGATTCTACAAATTGAGTAGAGATTTGAGTTCCTCAAGTTCAAAGGTTGCAATAACTCTCTCTCAAGAGTAAGAAAAAGAGTTTAGAGTAAGCTCGTTCATCCAGTTTCATAATCTAAGGTATATGGGGTTTTGAACAAGGGTAATCCTTTCACCCTTGTGCCCAAAGGATTATTTAAACTACAATTTCTCTGCAATTTATGAGATTTTACATGAAATTGAATTGGGGTATTTCACCCATTGTTATTGGTTGAAAGCTTTTGATGTTTCCCATGAATTGAGAGTCTAATGGCATAATTTTTACATGTTTTCTTGAGAAATTGCAGCTGGGTCTATACCTCATGATTTTAATCCTTGAGAAGTTAATAGTTGAAATATTTAAGATATTGAAGTATATAAGTATGTTGAGATTTTGAGATAAATTGCTAAAATTTCCAGATTTCTACATGGGTTATGAATCTATATGCTATCTATTATGCTTTTGATGAGTTTTAACTTGAGATTGAATTATGGGTTATTAAACCCTACTTGAGACTTGCAATTTTATGAACTATTGTGCTATAAGTACCTATGATTTGAGTATTCTAAGATTGTTGAGAAATGTTTTGACCTAATGGTCATTAAGCTTTGAAATCCACTTTCCTACATGAGAGTACATATTTGATTATTGGGTTCGTGGTGAACCATAAGATTATTTCTAAAAGTGGATTTTTTTACGAGATGAGCGCAGATAATCTAAAGGGAGTAGTATTTAGCAGCGAGCGGGTAAGTTACTACGATTTCTTACCCCAAAACTACATGCCACCATAGGTTGGGCTTGAGGCCGAGTTTATGATTATTATTGGGCATAAGTCTGAGTTGATATTGGGCCCGAGGCCGAGTTTATTTAGTGATCACTAGACCTAGGTTATACTCTCTGGCAAGAGTATGAGCCTCACCCCAACATTAGTTCTCTTCCTTAGGAGGACAAAACGTTGGACTCCATGTAGCTCGCTTGGTTTATGTCGGTTAAGAGAACCTCCCTTGAAATTTAAACTTTGAGATCATTTACTTTCTTGAAAACTAAAGTATTTACCCTTCCAATGAGATATTTTCCTAAAGTGAATGAAATGCCTTCACGTATGTTTCAAAGTCATATGATTCCATATTCCAAGTATTTGAGTTTAAAAGAGTTATGAGTTCTTGAGCATTAAAGAAGTTTTACTCTCCATGAGGCATATGAATGAGTTGAAAGTATTGTTTAAAGTCTCATTTAGTCTATGGGTAATGAGAATAAGAGAAGATTTTTTATTTCAAAGTTAAACTATGCTGACTCACGAGATTTGTGTTACATGCTCCATTCTACATGATTCATGATCTTTACATTTTATACTTATTCAAGCCATGTGAGTCATTACTTATTGCATGCATGATTTGATTAAAGAGTATTGATGTTGTTTTATATAAATGCATCACCCCCACATACTCAGTACATTCCCTAGTGTTGATCCACATATACGTCTATGTGCTACATTGTCTTATAATGTAGGTTTAGGTGCTTAGTCCTAGCCTCGTTAGTGACTTCTGAGTACCTCTGTCTATATCCCTACAGTGGTGAGTCCTTATGGTTTGAGGACCTATCGTCAGATATTTCAGCATTTGAGAGACTATGTTATTCCTTTCAGTTCATTTCTAGTCAACTGGGGACCTGTCCCAATAGCTCTCTAGTTCATTGATTAGCAGAGGCTTTGTCAGACTAGTTATCTTATTGTGGTTGTGTTGAGAATTCCAGTATTGTGGTCGTTTGGACCGAGTATTCTCTTTGTATCTCTCTTCATATGATATGACTATGCTAGTTCTTGAATTATTTCATCTTCAAATAAGTATTATTAGTAGAAACAGGCTCAAAGGGTTAGCTTGGGGCTACTTGTAGCCTTAAGCACCGTATGACGTCTTGAGAGACAATTTTGGGTCGTGACAAGTAACTATATTAGGAGAACCTTCCTAATCCTTTCGAGTCTAAAGGGCATAGAGTCATTCCTGGCACTGTCCACTGATGGTGATAGAAATGGCACCTTACGGAGTCAGGCGACCTGCTGGGATGATGAGGAGCTAGCCTGGACCTTTGATGATCATTCCTTCCCTTCCACATACTTTTTGGACAATCCCTTATCATGTGGCCTATCTTGCCACACCCAAAACACACATCACTTCCTACCAACCACTCAACCTTGTGGTTCTTACCATACCTCCTGCAAATTAGGTTGGTGCAGCCACTATTCACTCTACCCTGAGACTTAGAGGTTGGTGCTCTTTCCCGATTGTCCTGTCTAAACTTAGGCACTGGAGCATTAGTAGAAGATGGGGCTGGGGCTAAAGATTTCTGGAAGAACTGAGAATAATTCCCACCATCTGACCTCTGTTGAGAAAAGTTAAAACTCAGTTTTGACCCTCTTATTCTCCCTTTTGTTTTCCTTGAGCTCTCCTTCTCAATATGTTGAGCATGAACTATCAACCTGGAGAGGTCCATCTCCTTAATCAACATATCTGTTCTGCACTCTTTGACATCATCCTCCAAAATATCGGATACAAACTTACTCATCCTGGCCCTAGAATCTGCCATCATTTTCGGAGCATACCTCGCCAACTGAGTAAACTTAAGTGAATACTCCTTCGCACTCATGTTACCCTGCTTTAAATTGAAGAACTCTTGCAACCTGGCCTCCTTTAACTCGAGTGGAAAGAACCTATCTAAGATAGAAGTAACAAACTCATCCCACTCCATAGGCCATGTTTCAACGCCCCTGTCCTCCTTCCACTACTTAAACCAAGTATGGGATACCCCTTGCGATTGGTAGGCAACTAATTCGGCACTCTCACTCAGAGTAACACCCATGATATCAGTCACTTTTTACAACCAAACTAAGAACTCCTATGGATCTTCCTCAAACTTGGATCCAAAGAACAATAAAGGATTCATCTGAGCGAAATCCCGAATTTTGGCTACTGTCGTGCTCACCACAAGGTTGGCTAGTGCAACGACCATAGATTGGGCTAAGGCAGTGAAAACAGCCCTGAATTCAGCGTGAGAGACCTTCTCATTTAGAGAGTTTTCGGGAATAGGTGGTGGTGCATCCTGGTTCCCATTCCTTCTTCTGTTAGACCTTTTGGGAGGTATTTTATGTAAAGGGTAGATAATGAATTAGAAGAAGAAGTTTAACAGAGCTTACACTCCATCGCACGACATGAATACAAAAAGAAAGGAGATTTTCCTAAAATGTTTTGCAGCCTCCCGCCCATAAGTGTGGGGCGCTTCACATCCATGAATAATACTCTACTTAACACGGCTTTTAGACATCCTCAGACACTTTAAACCTAGTGCTCTGATTCCAAGTTTGTCACGATCCAAGGCTATATCCTAGTCGTAACACGGTGCTTTAGGTCACAAGTGACCCCAAGCAACCCATGATTGGGCACAAGCTGTAAATACTGAAAAAAGGCGACAAAACACTATGCCAAAGTCATTTAAAAGCATATGATAATCGAAAAAGGTATCAAAGGTAACTAAAATACATCACTGAAAACATGTCTAACTGACTGACTGTCTGAAAGCCTCTAAACATGATGAGTTGTTGGGACAGGTCCCCAACTAACTCTAACTAATTCAAATAGCATGAAGTAAAAATACTGGGATAAATAACTAATATAATAACTAGTCACCGACTGATGAGGACTCACCAATACTATAGTTGAGTGGCACTGGAACGAACTAAGTGCGATTTGGAAATCAAGCGTCCAAATCTAGGTGATAAGATAACATAACGTAAAAGAGAGTATGCGATCAGTACTTTGAAAGTACTAGTATGTGAGATAGAAGCTAGTTGATATACATAAAGGTACTAAGCATGAATGCATGAACATGAAAATTTAATGCAAGACAAAATATAAACATGCATTGAAATAATCCGAATAACTGATATACTGAATACTTGGTCAAGCAAACCTAAATTGAACATAATCTGAATACTGAATTGAAAACTGTGGGAGCTAACTACAACTGACATACCCAATTTAATCTAATCGAGATCTAACTTGTAACCCAGTTGGAAGGGTGTCAGTACCTTGCCAAGGGTACCAATACTAGTTGGTGTGGATCCACTAATTCTGACATCCCGGAGGACTAGGGTGTCATGCCTTTACTAATGGGAGATCTCTTATAATCTATGGTGGAAACATAGTTCTGGAACTTAGGTACTGCTACTAACGACTCATGCCTAACTGACGGGGGAGCCGACATCCCTGCGTTCACCCGGTGCTAAGTGTTACTCTTAACTGAATGACTCTGAAATATAACTAAAGCATGTACTAATAACTGATATACTCAAGTCATGGGATTCTGAGAAAAATATAATATATGTACAATGGGTAATGAGAATAAGAGAAGATTACCAATTTCAAAGTTAAACTATGATGACTCGCGAGATTTGTGTTACATGCTCCATTCTACATGATTCATGAGCTTTACATTTTATACTTATTCAACCCATATGAGTCATTACTTATTGCATGCATGATTTGATTAAAGAGTATTGATGTTGTTTTATATAAATGCATGCACCCCCATATACTAAGTACATTCCCAAGTGATGATCCACATATACGTCTATGTGCTACATTTTCATATAATGTTGGTTCAGGTGCTTCGTCCCAGCCTCATCTGTGATTCGAGCACCTCTGTCTACATCCCTACAGTGGTAATTCCTCATGGCTCGAGGACCTATCATCAGACATTTCAGCATTTGAGAGACTATGTTATTACTTTTAGTTCATTTCAGGTCAGTTGGGGACCTGTCCCAATGGCTCTCTAGTTCATGGATTAGTAGAGGCTTTGTCAGACTAGTTATCAGATTGTGGTTGTATTGAGAATTCCAGTATTGTGGTCGTTTGGACCGAGTATTCTCTTTGTATCTCCCTTCATATGATATGACTATGCTAGTGTTTGAATTATTTTATCTTAAAATGAGTATTATTAGTAGAAACAGGCTCAAAGGGTTAGCTTGGGGCTACTTGTAGCCTTAAGCACCGTGTGACATCCTGAGAGGCGATTTCGGGTTGTTACAAACTTAGTATCAAAGCCTAAGGTTTTTAAGGAGTCCTAAGAAGTTTGACAAGCTGCGTTGAGTAGAGTCTTGATCATCGGTGTGTAGCGCGCCACATCTATGAGCAAGAGGCTATAAGACGTTTTACGAAAAAGTTTTTTCTTCTTTCAGAATCTATCGTGCCTACAGTTATCCCTCTCATCTAATAATTCATGCTCTTCTATTTCAGAAAATGCCTCTCCAAAGAGCGAACGCCTGCAGGGACGATGATGAGAAACCCCCACCTGTTGACCCTTTGAATGAGATTATCTCATGTTGAGTTTCGGGCGGCCTTTTAGGAGTTAGCCCAAGTAGTCACCGCTAATGTTCGGGCCAATAACCAGGCCGCAGTTGCTAATCAGCAGGGAGGGGATGTAGCTGCGGCTAGGATTCATGATTTTATGCGGATGAATCTGCCAGAGTTTTATGGGTCCAAGGCAAGTGAGGACCCACAGTTGTACCTTGAAGAGGTGAGAAATATCACGCAGGTGATGTATGTTTTTTAGGAAGAAAGCATTGAGTTGGCGTCTTATAGGTTGAAGGACATATCTTATGACTGGGTTGTATCATGGAGGAAAGGTCGAGGTAAAGATGTTGCTCCTATGACTTGGCAGGCATTCCAAGTTGCATTCTTGGAAAAGTTCTTTCCGCTTGAGCTAAGGGAAGCAAAGATTGAGAAGTTTATGAACTTGAGGCAGGGCTCCATGACTGTTAAGGAGTACTGCTTGAAGTTCAACCAGTTGGCCAAGTATGCTCCGGATTTGATTTCTGACACCCGAGCTAGTATGAGCAAGTTCGTGATAGGTATTTCTGGTTTGGCGTTGAAAGAGTGTAGGATTGCGATGCTGCATAGAGATATAGATCTGGACAGGTTAATAACGTATGCCCAGTAGATAGAGGTGGATAAAATTAGGGAGAGAGATAGAGTGAGGGGTAACAAGAGGGCTAGATCTGAGAAACATGAGTTTAGATAACCTAGGTTCCATGGAGGGAACTGCCCTCAGTTTCAGAGGCGTCTGTCTATTCCAGCACCTTCATCAGCTAGTGCTCCCACACCTAGAAGTAGGTAGAAGAAAGGGGCAGATATTTTATGTCTAGGTCGCAGAACAGTGTTGGTAACATGCCCCATTATCCTCCTTGTGCTAAGTATGGTAGGGATCATCCCAGTGAGTGTTTCGTAAATTTGAGGGGTTGTTTTGGTTGTGGCAAGCAAGGCCACAGACTTAGAGATTGTCCTCATGCTAGACAGGGAAACAAAGATGCCCGACCTCAGGCACGGGCTACTACTACACCAGCTCATGTACCTCATCCCGCCCCTGCTCAGGGCACTTCATCCAACACTGCTAGTAGCCAGCGCCAAAATAGATTCTATGCCTTACCGTACCGTCAGGAGCAGGAGGCCTCTCCCGATATTATTACTGGTATGCTCCGTGTCTTTTGCCTTGATGTCTATGTGTTGTTGGACCCCGGGTCAAGTCTCTCTTATATGACCCCACTTGTAGCTATGAATTTCAAAATGAGTCCTGAAAAGATTCTTGAGCCTTTCCTAGTTTCTACACCCGTCGGGGAGTCAGTTGTTGCTAAACAAGTGTATAGAGATTGTTCTATTACTGTTCTTTATAGAGTCATACTTGTAGATTTGATAAAGTTAAACATGGTGGATTTTGACCTTATTCTGGGTATAGATTGGCTTCATTCTTGTTATGCATCTATAGATTGTCGTACCCATATGGTCAAGTTTCAGTTTCCTGATGAACCAGCTTTCGAGTGGTCAGGGAGTTCGGTATCTCCAAAGAGTCATTTTATCTCCTATCTTAAAGCTAGAAAGCTAATATCCAAGGGTTGCATCTATCACCTAGTTAGAGTCAAAGACACTAAGTCTGAGGCTCCAACTATTCAGTCAGTCAAAATTGTTAATGAGTTTCCAGATATTTTTTTGGAAGATCTCTCAGGGTTACCTCCCGATAGAGAGATAGAATTCAGGATTGACCTTCTTCCCGACACTCATCCCATTTTTATTCTGCCATACCGTATGGCACCTGTAGAGCTTAAGGAGTTGAAAAATCAACTCAAAAATCTCTTAGACAAAGGTTTCTTAGGCCCAGTATTTCTCCTTGGGGCGCACTTGTCTTATTTGTGCAAAAGAAAAATGGTTCTTTGCGTATGTGCATTGAGTACCGTCAGCTTAACAAGGTCACCGTCAAGAACAAGTATCCTCTTCCGAGAATTGATGACCTATTTGATTATTTGCAAGGTGCAACTTATTTCTCCAAGATAGACCTTAGATCCGGCTATCATCAACTTAAAGTGAGGGAATGTGATATTCCAAAAACAACTTTCCGAACCTGCTATGGTCACTTTGAGTTTCTAGTCATGTCTTTCGGGCTAACCAATGCCCCGATAGCCTTTATGGACCTCATAAATCGAGTATTTAAGCAATATCTCAATATGTTTGTCATTATCTTTATAGATGACATCCTTGGGTACTCCTGTAATGAGAATGACCATGCGAACCACCTTAGAATTATCTTGCAAACTCTTAGAGACCACCAGTTGTTCAATTTAGCAAGTGCGAATTTTGGCTAAGTCTGTAGCCTTTCTTGGTCATATTATTTCAGCCGAGGGTATTAAAGTTGATCCCCAAAAGATAGAAGCTGTAAGAAATTAGCCTAGACCTATCTTTCCGTCTGACATTAGAAGTTTCTTGGGTTTAGCGGGCTACTACCATTATTTTTTTGAGAGTTTCTCTTCTATTGCGTCTCCCATGACCCGGTTGACCCAAAAGAAAGTTAAGTTCCACTGGTCATATTCCTGTGAGAAGAGTTTTTAGGAGTTGAAAAATCAACTTACTTTATCCCCCGTGTTGACTTTGCCTGATGGTACAGATGGTTTTGTGGTGTATTGTGATGCCTCTAGAGTTGGTTTGGGTTGTGTGTTGATGCAAAAAAGTAAGGTCATAGCTTATGCCTCTAGGCAGTTGAAGCCGCATGAGAAGAATTATCCAACCCATGATCTTGAGTTAGTTGTTGTGGTCTTTGCTTTGAAAATCTGGAGAAATTATCTTTAAGGTGTCAATGGTTATGTGTTTAATGATCAAAAGAGCCTGCAGTATGTGTTTACTCAGAGAGAGTTGAATCTTAGGCAAAGGAGGTAGCTGGAGTTGTTGAAGGACTATGATATGAGTGTACTGTACCACCCGGGCAAGGCCAATGTAGTGGTAGATGCCCTTAGCAGGTTGTCTATGGGTAGTATTGCTCATGTAGAGGAAGGTAAGAAAGAGTTAGCTCGTGATGTGCATTGTCTAGCTAGATTGGGTGTTAGGTTGCTTGATTCAGCTGAGGGAAGTACTTTGGTGCAGAGTAGTTCTGAATCCTCTTTAGTTTCAGAAGTGAAGGAGAAGCAAGACAAGGATCCTAGTTTGGTCAGACTGAAGGAGTCAGTTCAGGACCAAAAGGTAGAGGTTTTCTGCCAAGGAGGATATGGCGTGTTGAGAGTGCAAGGTAAATTGTGTGTTCCATGTGTTGATGATATGAGGCAGAGTATTATGGATGAAGCTCATGGCGCGCGATATTCTATTCATCCCGGCACTACCAAGATATACCGCGACTTGCGGGAAATCTATTGGTGGAATAGTATGAAGAAGGATATAGCTGAGTTGGTAGCAAAGTGTGCAACGTGCGAATAGGTTAAGGTAAAGAACCAAAGACCTGGTGGTGTGATGCAAGAGTTTGGTATACTCACTTGGAAGTGAGAGGTAGTGAATATGGACTTCGTAATTGGGTTGCCTCTTTCGCGTCATTATCATGATTCTATTTGGGTTATTATAGACAGGCTGACTAAGTCCACACAATTTTTGCCCATGCATACGTCTTATGCAGTTGATGATTATGCTAGATTGTATATTCGGGAGTTAGTCAGGCTCCATGGAGTTCCCTCGTCTATCATTTCGGATAGGGGCACTCAATTTACTTCTCAGTTTTGGAGGGAGTTCCAGCAGGGTCTTGGTACCCAAGTCCTTTTGAGTTTTTCTTTTCATCCACAGATAGATGGTCAGTCTGGGAGGCCCATTCAGACCCTGGAAGATATGTTGAGGGCGTGTGCTCTTGATTTCAAAGGTAGTTGGGATGAGCATTTGCCATTGATAGAATTTGCCTATAACAATAGTTACCATGCTAGCATCGAGATGGCACCATTTGAGGCCTTGTATAGTACGAGATGTAGATCACTCATAGGTTAGTTTGAAGTGGGATAAGCTTCTGTGATTGGGCCTGATGCAGTATTTGAAGCTATGGAGAAAGTTAAGTTGATTAGAGAAAGGTTGAAGACTGCTCAGAGTCATCAAAAGTCTTACGCCGATGTAAGAAGAAGAGATCTTGAGTTTGAGATGGGTGAGTTGGTATACTTAAAGATTTCACCCATGAAAGGGGTGAAGAGGTTTGGGAAAAAGGGAAAGCTTAGTCCTCGTTATGTTGGCCCGTATAGAGTCTTAAGCCGTGTTGGTAAAGTAGCCTATGAGGTTGAGTTGCCCGCAGAGTTGTCAGCTGTTCATCCTGTTTTTCATGTCTCCATGCTTAAAAAATATATTGGTGATTCTGTTGTAGTAGATCCCTCAGAGAGTGCTGATATTCATAACATTCTTTTATTCGATGAGATTTCTGTTGAGATCCTAGATTTTTAGATTCGTAGGCTGAGGAACAAAAAGGTTCCCTTAGTCAAAGTTTTATGGCGGAACCAGTCAGTTGAGGGTGCTACTTGGGAGGCAGAGGCAGACATACGAGTCAAGTACCCGCACCTTTTTTTCATGAGTTCAGATCAATCTGAAGGTATTATTCTTCCTTAATTAAGCCATTCTAATCTAAAGTTCGGTTATGTATCTATTCTTGCATGAGTTCTAGCAATTTCTGAGATATTCAAGAGTTTAGAGAGATTTTGAGCCGTTTAGCAAAATGCTTCAGCTATGTGTACTCTGTTTTCTTGTGTTCCTAGTCTAACTAGCCCCATTCGAGGATGAATGTTTTCAAGGGGGAGATATTGTAAAACCCCGTCAAGTTCCCTCATAGTCTGAGACTTAGAGCATGTCAAGTAAAGTATAATTCCAACCCTAAAAGATTAAGAAGTGACTTCCCAAGTGATTGGTGTTTAAATCATATAGAATTTTCTTAAATTTGACTTTTTGTCATGTAGAGAATTGAAATAGCTTTCCAACGATACCAATTTTGTCCAAATCCGGTATCGGGGTGAGAAATTATGGTCGTTTTACTGAGAGTTGTCAAAACAGAGCAGGTGCGACGAACGATCCGACGGACCGTCGCTCGTCCCGTCGCAACCAAAACAGTAACTCCCTTCTCTTTCCTAAGTGTATCAGCCAAAATAACGGACCGTCAAGGCTACGACGGACCGTCGCTGGGACCTTCTTGCTCAGGCAGTGTGGCCTCATCCTGGCCAATGTGCAATGGACGATCCGACGGACCATCAAGCTAAGCTATGGACCGTTGTTTTACCGTCAAACCAAGGCAATATGTTCTTTTTCTAACCAGCGTTCGACGGATGACCCAACGAACTGTCAGGCTAGCGACAGACCGTCAGGCTAGCGATGGACCGTTGCTTCGACCATCGCAGCCCCCGTTCAGTGTTTTTAACTCGTTTTAACAAGGAGATTTTTTATGTTTCCATTCTTTTATCAACCAGATATATTCCAAGCTAAGCAAATGGCTTCATTCATTATCCAAAACACAAGAGAGCTAGGGTTTCTCCCTCAAGATCAAATCTAAAACCCTTCTCCAAGAAATCCAAGAACTCACCATGGATTCAACAAATTAAGTTGAGATTTGAGTTCCTCAAGTTCAAAGGATGCAAGAACTCTCTCTCAAGAGTAAGAAGAAGAGTTTAGAGAAAGCTTGTTCATCCAATTTCATAATCTAAGGTATATAGGGTTTTGAACAAGGGTAATCCTTTCACCCTTGTGCCCAAAGGCTTATTTAAACTACAATTTCTCTGCAATTTATGAGATTTTACATGAAATTGAATTGGGGTTTTCACCCGTTGCTATTGGTTGCAAGCTTTTGATGGTTTCCATGAATTGAGAGTCTAATGGCATGATTCTTACATGTTTTCTTGAGAAATTGCAGCTGGGTCTATACCCCATGATTTTAATCCTTGAGAAGTCAATAGTTGAAATGTTTGAGATATTGAAGTATATAAGTATGTTGAGATTGTAAGACAAATTGCTGAAATTTCCAGATTTCTACATGGGTTATGAATCTATATGCTATCTATTAAGCTTTTGATGAGTTTTAACTTGAGATTGAATTATGGGTTATTAAACCTTACTTGAGACTTGCAATTTTATTGAACTATTGTGCTATAAGCACCCATGAATTGAGTATTCTGAGATTATTGAGAAATGTTTTGACCTAATGGTTATTGAACTTTGAAATCCACTTTCCTACATGAGAGTACAAATTTGATTATTGTGTTCGTGGTGAACCATGAGATTATTTCTAAAAGTGGATTTTTTTATGAGATGAGCACAGATAATCTAAAGGGAGTAGTATTTAGCACTGAGCGAGTAAGTTACTATAGTTTTTTACCCCAAAACTACGTTCCACCGTAGGTTGGGCCTGAGGCTGAGTTTATGATTATTATTGGGCCTAAGGCCGAGTTGATATTGGGCCCGAGGTCGAGTTTGTCTAGGTTATACTCTCTGGCAAGAGTATGACGCCTCTCCCCAACATTAGTTCTCTTCCTTAGGAGGACAAAACGTTGGACTCCATGTAGCTCGCTTGGTTTATGTAGGTTAAGAGAACCTCCCTTGACATTTAAACATCGAGATCAGTTACTTCCTTAAAAACTAAAGTATTTACCCTTCCAATGAGATATCTTCCTAAAGTGAATGAAAGGCCTTCAAGTATGTTTCAAAGTTATATGATTCCGTATTCCAAGTATTTGAGTTCAAAAGAGTTAAGAGTTATGAGTTCTTGAGCATTAAAGAAGTTTTACTCTCCATGAGGCATATGAATGAGTTGAAAGTATTGTTTAAAGTCTCATTTAGTCTATGGGTAATGAGAATAAGAGAAGATTTTTTATTTCAAAGTTAAACTATGCTGACTCACGAGATTTGTGTTACATGCTCCATTCTACATGATTCATGATCTTTACATTTTATACTTATTCAAGCCATGTGAGTCATTACTTATTGCATGCATGATTTGATTAAAGAGTATTGATGTTGTTTTATATAAATGCATCACCCCCACATACTCAGTACATTCCCTAGTGTTGATCCACATATACGTCTATGTGCTACATTGTCTTATAATGTAGGTTTAGGTGCTTAGTCCTAGCCTCGTTAGTGACTTCTGAGTACCTCTGTCTATATCCCTACAGTGGTGAGTCCTTATGGTTTGAGGACCTATCGTCAGATATTTCAGCATTTGAGAGACTATGTTATTCCTTTCAGTTCATTTCTAGTCAACTGGGGACCTGTCCCAATAGCTCTCTAGTTTATTGATTAGCAGAGGCTTTGTCAGACTAGTTATCTTATTGTGGTTGTGTTGAGAATTCCAGTATTGTGGTCGTTTGGACCGAGTATTCTCTTTGTATCTCTCTTCATATGATATGACTATGCTAGTTCTTGAATTATTTCATCTTCAAATGAGTATTATTAGTAGAAACAGGCTCAAAGGGTTAGCTTGGGGCTACTTGTAGCCTTAAGCACCGTATGACGTCTCGAGAGACAATTTTGGGTCGTGACAAGTAACTATATTAGGAGAACCTTCCTAATCCTGTCGAGTCTAAAGGGCATAGAGTCATTCCTGGCACTGTCCACTGATGGTGATAGAAATGGCACCTTACGGAGTCAGGCGACCTGCTGGGATGATGAGGAGCTAGCCTGGACCTTTGATGATCATTCCTGCCCTTCCACATACTTTTTGGACAATCCCTTATCCTGTGGCCTATCTTGCCACACCCAAAACACACATCACTTCCTACCAACCACTCAACCTTGTGGTTCTTACCATACCTCCTGCAAATTAGGTTGGTGCAGCCACTATTCACTCTACCCTGAGACTTAGAGGTTGGTGCTCTTTCCCGATTGTCCTGTCTAAACTTAGGCACTGGAGCATTAGTAGAAGATGGGGCTGGGGCTAAAGATTTCTGGAAGAACTGAGAATAATTCCCACCATCTGACCTCTGTTGAGAAAAGTTAAAACTCAGTTTTGACCCTCTTATTCTCCCTTTTGTTTTCCTTGAGCTCTCCTTCTCAATATGTTGAGCATGAACTATCAACCTGGAGAGGTCCATCTCCTTAATCAACATATCTGTTCTGCACTCTTTGACATCATCCTCCAAAATATCGGATACAAACTTACTCATCCTGGCCCTAGAATCTGCCATCATTTTCGGAGCATACCTCGCCAACTGAGTAAACTTAAGTGAATACTCCTTCGCACTCATGTTACCCTGCTTTAAATTGAAGAACTCTTGCAACCTGGCCTCCTTTAACTCGAGTGGAAAGAACCTATCTAAGATAGAAGTAACAAACTCATCCCACTCCATAGGCCATGTTTCAACGCCCCTGTCCTCCTTCCACTACTTAAACCAAGTATGGGATACCCCTTGCGATTGGTAGGCAACTAATTCGGCACTCTCACTCAGAGTAACACCCATGATATCAGTCACTTTTTACAACCAAACTAAGAACTCCTATGGATCTTCCTCAAACTTGGATCCAAAGAACAATAAAGGATTCATCTGAGCGAAATCCCGAATTTTGGCTACTGTCGTGCTCACCACAAGGTTGGCTAGTGCAACGACCATAGATTGGGCTAAGGCAGTGAAAACAGCCCTGAATTCAGCGTGAGAGACCTTCTCATTTAGAGAGTTTTCGGGAATAGGTGGTGGTGCATCCTGGTTCCCATTCCTTCTTCTGTTAGACCTTTTGGGAGGTATTTTATGTAAAGGGTAGATAATGAATTAGAAGAAGAAGTTTAACAGAGCTTACACTCCATCGCACGACATGAATACAAAAAGAAAGGAGATTTTCCTAAAATGTTTTGCAGCCTCCCGCCCATAAGTGTGGGGCGCTTCACATCCATGAATAATACTCTACTTAACACGGCTTTTAGACATCCTCAGACACTTTAAACCTAGTGCTCTGATTCCAAGTTTGTCACGATCCAAGGCTATATCCTAGTCGTAACACGGTGCTTTAGGTCACAAGTGACCCCAAGCAACCCATGATTGGGCACAAGCTGTAAATACTGAAAAAAGGCGACAAAACACTATGCCAAAGTCATTTAAAAGCATATGATAATCGAAAAAGGTATCAAAGGTAACTAAAATACATCACTGAAAACATGTCTAACTGACTGACTGTCTGAAAGCCTCTAAACATGATGAGTTGTTGGGACAGGTCCCCAACTAACTCTAACTAATTCAAATAGCATGAAGTAAAAATACTGGGATAAATAACTAATATAATAACTAGTCACCGACTGATGAGGACTCACCAATACTATAGTTGAGTGGCACTGGAACGAACTAAGTGCGATTTGGAAATCAAGCGTCCAAATCTAGGTGATAAGATAACATAACGTAAAAGAGAGTATGCGATCAGTACTTTGAAAGTACTAGTATGTGAGATAGAAGCTAGTTGATATACATAAAGGTACTAAGCATGAATGCATGAACATGAAAATTTAATGCAAGACAAAATATAAACATGCATTGAAATAATCCGAATAACTGATATACTGAATACTTGGTCAAGCAAACCTAAATTGAACATAATCTGAATACTGAATTGAAAACTGTGGGAGCTAACTACAACTGACATACCCAATTTAATCTAATCGAGATCTAACTTGTAACCCAGTTGGAAGGGTGTCAGTACCTTGCCAAGGGTACCAATACTAGTTGGTGTGGATCCACTAATTCTGACATCCCGGAGGACTAGGGTGTCATGCCTTTACTAATGGGAGATCTCTTATAATCTATGGTGGAAACATAGTTCTGGAACTTAGGTACTGCTACTAACGACTCATGCCTAACTGACGGGGGAGCCGACATCCCTGCGTTCACCCGGTGCTAAGTGTTACTCTTAACTGAATGACTCTGAAATATAACTAAAGCATGTACTAATAACTGATATACTCAAGTCATGGGATTCTGAGAAAAATATAATATATGTACAATATGAAATACTCAATTATGTGTGAGTTGATACATGCATGAGTTCCTAAGTATTGAGTGTTCATAACCCACCAGCACAAACTAATGCAACTGATCATGAAAATGGTAAACTGGACATAGTATGGAAAATTCATGAATAGTACTTAATATACCAATAACTGATTATGATATAGACAATGCAGATTATCAAACATATGGAAACAAAATTCTCATAAGGGAAAATATTTTCATGGTACATACCCAAGACAACTGAAAGAGAGTTGATAAAATTCATATTCAACTTGAAAACCCAATAGAAAGAGAAAAGGATTTGTATTTGTAAATTTAAGGAACTCTTGGGACTCAAGGGATGGAATAAACCCATTGATGAAATCCCACATACCTAAAATCAACCCCTTGAAGAGATCCTTTTGGAACCTAAACTTGTTTGATGAACCCTAGTTTGCTCCGAGGAAGAAGAGAATCGCTTTATTTTGCTAAAGGAAGTGAATTCTAAAGTTATGAGAGGGTAGGGTAATATTTACCCTTGGTAACTGATGTTTTGGAAGGGTAAATGATATGGGTTTAGGTTAATAAGGGATGAAAATTACCAAAAGGCCCCTTTTAAAACATATAGGAATTTTTGGGTTCTCAATCGTTATGACTCACCCTACGGATCATCATGACTCGTTACAAGTCATAGTCCGAGTCGTAACCTGAGACTTTGATTCTGAGCCTTCACTGTCCTGACCACGACTCCCCTTCTTACGACTCATTGAGGCTGACCACGAGTAGTGAAGAGTAGTCATAGTCTGAGACTACATTTCTGCGTTGACCACTATTATGGTAATGCCTCCTCCTAACGACCCGTTTAGACTGATAACGAGTTGTAGGTTGGACTTATTTTCTCTGGGTTGAGGATAGGGATCCTTCAATGTCTTGATAACGAGTCTACACCATGACTCGTTATGTCTCATAACGAGTGTGATCTAGACTCGTTGTCACTGGGATAAAATCTGGAGCCTTCACTAGAGTGACTATGACTCACATGTGACGACTCATCACGTATGGTAACGACTCATATAAGGGATCTTACATTTTTAAGTCAAGGCAAAACTCGATATTACGCACGCGGGAAGGTCAAAAATAAAATGACCAAAATTGTAAGGGGTCTTACATTTTTAATTAAACATCATAATGGATGGAAAAATAAAAGACTCATATAAGAATGCTTGATGGTGAGAAGTCAAAAGATTTTCTTTTGTTGTTATACTAAACTAGTGAATTTAGCCGCGCTTCACACGTAATTAATTTATTTACATAATCCTTTCATAACATAAAAATAAAAGAGAAAATTTAGTTTGATCAGATCTATATATTAGCTTCAAGTTCTATTCTAACTTCTTGTTAATACTAATTTTTCTCTCTTTATTAATAAATTTAAAACATGGTTTTCCTTGGTATATTTAACATATGCATATAAGTATTTAATCTTATTCTTTTCTTTTCGACACTTGTGCTTTAATACTTTCATATTTTTTTCACTTATTTCAAATTTAAAATGAATAATTGTTAATATATAATTAATTCCCCTCTCATCTTGTCTCATATATATATATATATATATATATATATATATATATAAAGAAATAATTAAAGAAGCTAGAAGTAGAGTTATTGAATACATCTGTCGAAAATAATAAAGTCAAACGAAAAAAATCAATGAATATATCATTTGAAGGAATGATATGTAATGAAGAAAAGAACATTAGTACAGTCAAAGTCTTAACAAGAATAAAAATTCAAGATTATGAGTTTGAAACCTTAGCTATAGTAGATTCGGGATGTACAAGAAGTATATTAAATAGTAGAATTTTACCACCCAGACTAATTAAAGAATTACCAAAACCCCAAAAATTCATGCAAATGAACGGAACTCATAACATTTATATAGAATATATAACAAAAGCAAAATTAAGTTTTATTAACACTTGTGAAAAATTCTATCAACCATCATACAAACTCAATGGAATACTAGTTAGAGACTTAAACATAAGGGCAGACTTCGTGTTAGGATTAGATTTTATGGTATAAAATAATGGAGGATGTTTTGTTACTAGAGATTGGGTAATCTTCGCAAGCAATATTACTCACTCACCAGTACAGACACAACCTATACTAACTAAATATCATTTTCTTAAGGATAAATCAGAAGAAGAAAACTCAAATAATCAGATAAAACCCGAAAAATCACTAGAATGTGATAAGGGAGAAAATTGTACATGTAGTGACAATAAAAAGATAACAATGTATGAAGAATTACAAGATTTATTATTAGTAGAAGAATTAAAAAAAGACTACACTCTAATAGAAATGGATACAGAATTATAAAATTTTAAGAGAGGGATACAAAAGATAGGAGTAATAAAAGATCAAAAAGACCTAGATAAAATAATACAAATCCTAGTCAAACTAGAAATAATTGGAGAAAAATCCTTGTAGCACTGGGACTTCAATCAAATTACCTACAAATTAGAAATAATCAATCCAGAAAATACTATAAAAACATCATCTATAGAAGCTACAAAGAAAGATCTTAAAGATTTTGAAGTACAAATAAAGAAACTATTAGAATTATGGATAATTAGAAGATCCAAGTCAAGACATAGATCAGCAGCTTTCATAGTAAGAAACCATAGTGAAATAGTATGAGGAAAAGCTAGAAAGGTAATAAATTATAAATGACTAAATGATAATACTACGATAGATGGATATAAGTTACCAGACAAAACAGAATTAATAAATAGAATACAAGGAAGAAAAGTATTTAGTAAGTTCGACTGTAAATCCGAATATTGGAAAATTAAGATGCACGAGAAAAGTATAGAATGGACAGCTTTCACATGTCCAGAAGGGCATTTTGAATGGCTAGTTATGTCGTTCGGACTAAAGACAACTCCTCCAATTTTTCAAAGAAAAATGGATGATATTTTTGGAAATTATAAGAATTTTGTATTAGTATATGTAGATGATATTTTAACTTTTAGTAATAACATGAGATAATATCTAGGACATTTACAACAAGTTTTAAAACTATTTGTAGACAATGGAATACTAATAAGTAGAAAGAAAATGGAACTATGTAAAAACAGTATTAATTTTCTAGGAGTAGTCATTGGGGATGGTAGAATAAAACTACAACCACACATAGCTAAGAAGGTCTTAGAAATGCCGGATAGATTAGATAAAACCAAGGATTTACAAAAGTTTTTAGGACTACTTAATTATGCTAGAACTTTCATTAAAGATTTAGGAAAATTATCAGGGTCATTATAATCTAAAATCGGATCAACAGGCCAAAAGACTTTTAATGTTGAAGACATAAAATTAGTCCAACAGCTTAAACGCATGATCCAAGACATCCCGGACTTGACACTGCCGTTAGAAACAGACTATTTGATAGTCGAAACAGCTGGAAGTCTTTGGGGATAGGGAGCAATATCAAAAGAAAAACCTAATAAATACAGCAAGAAAAAAGATGAGAAAATTTGTGCTTATTCAAGCAGAAAATATAAAGAAAAAGGCAATTTAAATAGTATAGACGCAGAAACACTAGCAGTAATCTACGGTTTAAATAGTTTTAAGCTTTATATATTACATAAACCTAAATATTAGTAAGAACTGACTGCGAAGCTATAGTAAAATTCTATCAGAAAATAAAAGAAAAGAATAGTAGTAAAAGAAGGTGGTTAAACTTTTTAGATGCCACTTAAATTTATAATATTGTGCTAGAACATATTAAAGGAAAAGATAATAACCAAGCAAATCAACTTAGTAGACTAATAAAAGACAACTAACGAGTTTTGTTTCAGAATGTATACAGGAAAGGAAAAAGGTAAGGCTGAAACCTCATTCTCCCAAAACTATCTGAGGAAGTTAAAGAGCAATACTCATTACAGACCACTTACAATGTTGGAACATCCGAAATTAGAAAGGATGATTTTCGGGCTGCACAACCTGATCAGTTATGAGCCATCCAACCTAACCTTCAAACTTAGACCAGATGTGCGAATGGACAAACAGCAGATATGCCTGATCGACAATTTATGGATATCCTACAATAAGACACCCAGAAACAATAGCTATTTCATTTCAATCCTAAATGCTTTAAGCTATTATTTTACTGAGAAGAATAATACTAACAGATTTAAATTTTATGTTGTTCTTAGGGGACAGACACCAAGAGTATTTCAGACATGGATAGAGGTAATGGACTCTATAAATACTATACAACACCTCTCTATAAAGGTTTCAGTGACCTCATAGAGGCATTAGTGTCACGACCCAGAATAGAATCATGACCGGCGCCAATGAGTTTAGGACTCCAAAGCAAGCCTCATCAGAATTCTACAGAAAATCGGACAGAGTTTCCCTGTTTTTGGGCCTAACAAGAAAATTTCATGTCTCAACTCAACAACAAAATAGCCCAACAGCACAACCACCACACAAACACCAACACGATTCTCCAAAGATCATCAACGATTCACCAAAACCACCAACTAACAATACGAAATCTATCTCCAAAAATAAGAGAAAGTTAAATACTCCACACATCTAGAATAATGAAAGAATACTCAATCTTTAAAGACATGACAATGGAGCAAACTAAAAGTTTTCAAGAAAAAAAAACATAATGAATAAATAAACTACAGCCCATACGAACAATTGTGGGGCTCACCAGGAATATGCTACTCGAATCCTCTAGCCAACGCGATCCTCATCGTCACCTGCGTTCTTTGAAAAATAATAGCGAGGAGTGAGACGCTAGCTCAGTGAGTAATAACACTTAACAACAACCGTTTAAATGGGGACAAGTCATAAGATATCATGAAATAAATGCTCTTTCAAAAAATAGTAACAATAAACAATATCATTTGTTTCATATAAGCAAAGTGAACCAATAGTTCAGTCATAAACTCAATAAGCATTATATCATATCAAATAATACATATTGGGAGGTTTCCAAGAATAAATCATGTAATCAGTGTGTCATTCTTCTTCATCAAGAATAACCCATAACAGTGGACCTCTCATAAAGGAGTCAAATATCATATCAGTATCAGTATGCTAGTTCTACCTTTCCACTAGTGAAGGTTGTAACATTCATCAGTAAATACAAGGTGCACCAGGTCTAACGATCCCGCTGTTAGCTACGGGATTCAAATCAAGGTTTACTCTCATTTATACTTTCTTTGTAAACAATAAATATTCATATGAAAGCATTTTTCAAAATAGTACATAGCATTTAAAATTCATATCAAATCATGTTACATGTAAATTTGAATAAAAACACATGTCAAAATACTTATTTCTCATGTAAGTGAAGAATATTCACAGTAATAATATCGTACCTCAAATAACAATTTCAATATCATATCAAGTAAAGGACTTGCCCCACATGCAATTTCAAAATATTTCGTAACTCATTGTTTCATCAAAAATATGTATAAATATGCAATTTAACAAACACAAGTTATGGTAAGATTACTACTCACAGTACAATTTTCGGAATACCAAACTTGTCACTCCGAACGATTCATATCACTTTCTTCGATCAAATCTATAATCATGTTATATCAATATCGGGTTAACTCTCTTATTTTAGGCTAAATCATAATAAAATTAGACTACCCAACCCTCAAGGTTTCATGATAACTTTCAATTCATCAAACTTTGTATCCAAACCAATACCTTATTACCCAAAATTCTTGTCTTTAACAACTAAATTTCAATACTCAAAATAAATTAACTTGACTAAAAATACGATAAAGATGTAGGAACAAATTTAGCTTAAACCCAAAGAATTTTTTGATCAAATCCTTAAACTTTTTTTCCACTGAATGAGCAATTTGATTTCTCAGTTTCTTGCTTTCTGCGCTATTGGGTGAAACTACTGCTGCTATGCTAGAAGGGGTGTGAATGGGCAAAGCCCTTTCTCAATCCAATTTATACTAATGAAGAATGGGCCCCCAACCTTTTTTCCTTTCTTTACCTTTTTCCTTTTCCTTTTTAATATAGGTCTTAGCCCATATTTTAATCATATATATTTTATTTTCCTTTCCTTAATCAAATATAATTACTCATCAAATTACGTTTTGGGGTATTTCAATTAGACTATGCCCGAGGAAATCTAGGGCTAAACTATTATATTACTCCTGCTTTAAGACTGAATATGAAGGAAGTTCCCCAATATAATATCAAAAAAGATACAAACAATGTATATTTTGAGATCATTATTCTTCGATGACCAAAGCTTTTAGAAGACTAAATCACGCAAATGAGACTCTAAGACAAGACAATGAGAACCTTATAAATAAAAAAGGACAAATGATAAAACATATAAGTATTTTACAAGATCGTATTAAAGTTCTTTATTATGAACTATCCCAGCAGACTCAGTGGACCTATGAAACTCAAACGGTTCTAAAGAGTTCTCTATCTCCTTTAAAATGGATAAGAAGGGTGTGCATTCCTCAATGAATGTAGAAAGACCTACTGTATTGGGTAATGATACAGCAAGTCCAGTTCAAATGGTAACTGGTAAAGACTCACCAAATCCATTAATGACTGACACTTTGCCAAAAAGTGTAGGGAGAATTCTCCCAGCCAGTTTCAAAACAACAGGTACTCAGACACTAGACGAAGGAACGTCGGTGCTTACCCAAGACAAAAATGAAAAAGGTTTCTACCTATGAAGAAGGAAAAGTGGTAAAAGAAGTATAAAACAAATAGTAGCAGACTCTATCAAAAAATTGCTAGCGTAACAACCTAAAGAAATAGTGATGGAAAATCCAAAGCTTGAGCCAAGATCCAGGATTTCCCAAGAGAAGAGACAAGACCTAGAACTGGAACAAGACTAGGCCTATCAAGTGGAGACAGTGAAGAATATAATCCAATAATGGAAGATGACTATAACTCAGCTATGGATCAATTCGCTCAAGACCCAAATGCAGACGATGACTCAGGAATGAGTTTCAATCCAGAAACATTACACAATTTGAAAACGTAAGCAGTGACGATACTCATAAAAAGGCAAAATTCAAGACGTAAGCAATGATATAAAGGATGAAAGACTGATGCTAAGTGAAAAATAAATGGACGGATATGAATTGAAGAGAAAATATGGCCATGTAACGATGGGGCCCACAAAGTGTACCCGGCATGCAAAAGTTTCTTAAATATATTTGAAGTCTGAAATTGAAGTCCGCCAGACGTCTATGAATACCCACTTCATCAGACTTAAGAAGACAGAGTGAAAAAGAAATCGGAGCACAAGAACTCAAGAGTACAGAGAATACAAAAGTGAGAATTTTTTTAGTTTCTAATTTGTCAAAAAAAAAAAGAGTAAGTAAGTTTGTGTATAGTATCTAAGTCCTTTCTCCATGGCTGCGAAGTTTTTTAGGAGCTCCCAAAAGGGAAACCTCTTTTCACCTTAAGACATGTAAGTAGTTGTTATTTAAAATCATTATATCTTTTCTCCCTACTATATAAATTATGTTTGCTATATGAAATTTTCATGAATTCCTGTAAATTACTTGTTAAATATACCCCCAGTATATGGTTAGTCTCTCAGTATTTTAGCAGTAATGATGGATTATTCTATAAATTCCTAGAGATTTGAAAAGTCCAAAGAAGATTTGAATGGACTATTGTGTTGTCCCAGGGTGTGATTAAAGAAGATATTGCTAAAATACCTAAAACTGAAGAGAAAGAGATGAAGAGGGTATAAAAAAAAGTATTTTGGGAGAAAAACATACTTTAATTCTGATAATTTCACTACTACACATGACAAGGGATAACAAAGCAGGGAGTACTGAGTAGGATTTTACACCATATTTTTGAAAAATATATCTGCTTCAACCTTGCTGCTTTCTCATATCTTCTATATATATTATATCTGTCTACATATCATCTATATATATTATATTTGTCTACATATCATCTATCAATTTTAATATATATTATATCTGTCTACATATCATCTATATATATTATATTTGTCTACATATCATCTATCTATTTTGGTATAAGGGCCCTAAGATTCTAGGAAACTTTAATACATAGGGCATCAGATAATATTTCTAAATTTCAGAAAGAAAACCTAGACCCTACGAAAAGGAAATAATATTAGATTCAGAATACTATTAGTATCTTATAAACATAAAGAAAGAATATAAAAATTTATATAACATTTTAATAGAACAAAGACAGTTATATAATAGTTTACTAGAAGTCTCTCCAGAACTAAGCGAAGAAATTTATCAAGAACTAAGACATATAGATAATAGATTATCAGAAGTACAGGTTAAAATATTTTACTACAAAGACCAAATAAAAATAGAAGAAACTTGGAGACAAAAGAATGTTATCTATCTAGCTTAATGAGAAGACCTCGTAGAAATACTAAGTCCTACAAAGAGATTAAGGAAAAATTAAATGATCTATATTTAGAGTATAAGAGACTTAATAATACAAAAGAAGATCCTATAAGACTATATCAGCTAATCACCATAAAATCTCAACTAGAATATAAATTAATAGGACATCTCAAATCTAGAAATAAATGAGAACGGACCCATGGGCTAGAAGTATACAGCTAAAATACTGGTACGTAAATCGAGAAATAATACTAAGAAGAAAGGCAATCGAATTAGAAAAAGTTTTAAGTAATTATTTGAGAATACTAGAATCATCAAAAACGCCAGAGTCAAGACTATTAAAAGAATATATTAGAGCCTAAAAGTGGGAATTAGAAGGTATTAGAAGTGATATAGGACAATATAATAAACAAATAAGTTTTCATAGAGAACAGTGTAGAGAAATTATCCTTTAGGATAGAGTAAGCCACAGTAAATAAGAAAGATATATGAAAACACATCATGTCGCTAGACTAGTACAAAGACCATATAACCAATCATATAAAGAAGTGAAACAAAGAAACGAAATTTTGAAAATAGAACAAACCTTAATAAATCAAATAGAGGTATTAAAAACTACAGAATTATCTGAAGCAATTATAATTTCAGACCCTATAAATCTGTTAAACTGCGTAGATCATATAAACTTGTTAAAGTGCAGATTAAAGGTATTAGATATTGTATAGAATATAGAAATATTAGAATAATAGCCATTAGAAAATAGTGTATTAGAGATACATTCCCGTTAGGGTAAGAATAGTGTTAAAATAGATAACTTAAAGAGCCTAGAGTATTTAGATCTAAAAATTCAGACTGAGAAGAAATACAGATGTTTTAAAGACAATTCTCTTATTAGGTGTAGTTTTAACAACAGAGAACATATATTACATGGCGAAGACCCACAACTAAATACTATTACAGACCTTATAATAAACCTAGGAGAAATGGTTCAAAAAGAAAATACTAAAATATTGAAAACTCTAGAGATATTAGAAGATCTGCAAAACAAACAAAAGAAACTGTTAGATAAAATAGAACAAAATTTTGATTTCCTAAAACATCAACAAGCGGAACTAAAAAAGAAAATTAAAGATTTAATTAATAAAGATAAAGAGGGTAGCTTAAGAAATCCGAAAATAAAATTAGTGCTACAAGAAATAAGAAAAGAAATTAGTCAATTAAAAGAAATAACATTCTCATGAATAATATTCCTATGAATGATCAACTTTACATAGCAATATTACAAAAGGCTACCCAAATTCAACCAAATCTCGAAGGATTATCAGACTACCAACCTCAAGGAAGAACTGACTCTATAGTCATAAAATAAAATAATATTATAATACTGTTACTATTAGAACTTAATAAAAATCTAGAAAAAGAAAAACAACAGAGTCAAGAAGACAAAAATATAGAAGTATTAATAGAGCAACTAAAGAAAATTGAATTAAACCCTCAAAAAGAAAAGAAAAAAACTAAAACGACTAAACCCAAAACATGGACCTTTTTCAGCATCCACAGACAAACCAAGATCAAGCTTTACCCAAGACAGATTAAAAACCAACATGTTATCTAAAATTATAAATAGACCAAAAATGACCTCAAACACCAGCTGGAAGAGATAGTAGATGTAGACAAAGATATACAACTCTTTCAACAAAATAAACTAAAATTATTAAGCCCTAAGACACTATATAATGAAGGAATGTTTTCACTAACACAATTATATAAACATTATAGGGAAGAACAAATATGTGTTATTGGTAAAGATAGCGCCAGTATAAATCTAATAAGTTCAGAATCTTTACCAAATCAAACATGAGCCTCATGCATATGGGACTCATAGTAGTAGGATTGAAAGGTCTAACTAGAAAGAACCTAGGAACTAAAGTATTAGTTACAACATATGATAATAGATGGTCAAACTCAAAAGTATCTATAATAGGAATAACAGAAGTAGACATGTCAACAAATGGAGGACTTTTTTACCGTAGTCCAGACTATATGATAAATTCTTTAGAATTTAAAAAATATATAAAGATAGGTATTCAGACTAAAGGATATAAAGAGATGAATAATGGAAATAATCTACGAATATGTGTAGGATATATAGAAAAACTTGCCACTAATAGAAGTATAAAATTTAGACTAAAGATAAATGATGTAGTAAGTTTAATGGGAAATAAAGGTATTAGACTAATGAAACCCCTAAAGATAAATTCAGAAGAATATGCAGGATTAGAATGGAACTTGAAAAAATTTACTAAAACAGAAATACTAAAGCCAACTAATCATTTAATGTATATAAACAATAAAGGAGAAACTTCGGTAAGATTCACAGACTACCAATATACGAAAGAAAAAGAAACTGATGAAGAAGTTAAAGAAAGTGAGAGTACTAATTTTATGAATATAAAAATACTAGAAGAAGGTTTTGAAGTAAATAAGGCTATAATAAAAGCAGAAGCCCTATATGAAATAAATAACAATAGAATGTTCAAATGCATAGGCTGTAAAATGGGAAACCTCAATCTCATCGAAACTAAAGAACATTTTGTCATATGTGAATTAAGAACCGATAATTATGGTTACACACTTAAAAAAGGAAAGAAAAGAAGAAGACTTAGAAATGATTTATAGTATAGATGAGATAGAGAGTATAAAAGAATTTATGGAAAGTGCGGCAAGTACTTCAAGCCCTTTCCAAAGTACGACTGGTATGCAAAGGGTAGATATAACTACAGGAAATTTACCAAGACATAGAGTATTCAGAATAAACCCTGAAGAACAGATAGAATAGAACATAAAATCTAGAGGAAAAAGAATGTCAATAGAAGAACCCATTAGATTACAAGAAGGTGGTAATAAAGGAAAAAATTTAAATCTAGCATCTCATGACCCCCAGACATGAAATGTTGTAATAGACATATGGAACAATGTAGTTGTAGCAGATTACATACAATAGATACAAGCTAATCAAGAACTAGATGCAGAAAGAATGTATAGATATCTAAAAACGTACCTAGGAGAGACTACTAAAGCATTATGGGAAGCATATAAGACAATATTCCCAGAAGATTTTCAGGGATTGATAGAAATGGAAGCTAACCCATATAATTTTATAAATAAAGTACATATTTTACTAACGGGTGAAGATCCCAATAGTGGATTAGTAGTATTACAGAAGAGGGCTTTAATAAATCTAGAGTAATTAAGTATAAATAATTGGTTAGAAATTAAAGAATTTCTAAATGAGTATTTCTATTATTGTACAATTAGTGGTAACTCGTTTGACTAGACTATAGGAAAAAGATTATTCAATAAATTATCCAGAGCCTTAGAAAGAGAAATAGAAGAAAAATGGTCTAAAAGGGAAGGAGTACTACAAAACCCAGACACTAAATAGTCAATAGGGCAGAGAATACAACATGTAATGGAGGTATTACAAGAAAAATGTATAAATATACAAATACAAAAATAATTAAAAAGAGGTGATATAGATTTCTGTAAAATATATATATATACTACACAATATTATGATCAAGATTATAAGAAATAAAGACATAAAAAATCATATAAAAGGGATTATCGTCCTAAGAAAACCTATTTTTTAAGAAAGTCAGAAGCCAGGAGAAGAGACAAGACTTAGAACTGGAACAAGACTAGGCCTATCTGTTAGGAATTAAATAGATTGTATAACTTAAACAATCTAATATAAATAATCCTATCAATTATTTAGGAACGTAGAACTTAATAATTTTCACATACCATTCTTTAACAAATTTAAAAGTTAGTCAAGAAACATACCAGAATTCTCCATAGCTTTCTTGATCGAGATTAGCAAAAGCATAGAACGGAAGCACATAATAGAATATTTGTTTTTCTCTCTTTACCATACGTTTCAGAATAATTTTTTATGGAGCTTATAATTCTTTTGACAGAGAGAGGGCCCCTTTTATAATACAGGAAATAAACAATTATGTTTTCACGTTCCATCAACGTGATTTGTGGGATATAATAATTATCCCATTAACAGTCAGTAATTATCCCACTAACAGAGCAGTAAGTAGTTGAATCCTACTAGGTAACTTTCCCATACAGATTTAGGATTTAACTTATTCAATTATTATTAAACCAGCAAATAAATTAATTATGTGGGCCATAGAAACTTTCATTCTCCCACTTGACACACACAATGTTAATTTAGTAATTTAATATGTACGCCAATCATGTGCACAATTAACGTTAAATCCAACATCATTTGTCGTTATTAAATAAATCAACTAAAATGAGTTATGGCGGTTGTATGTTATTTTACTTGACATAATTCCTTCCATGTACTACAATATTAGTCTATTACCTAACATAACCTTTTAAATACATAATGGGTCCAATAATTATACTTAGAATACTTTATTTAAGTCAGAACATGTCTTCATCATTCACAATATTATGTATACAAGAGAAAACAGGTAATAACAGAAACATATATAATTTAAGCTCAAAGTGTCAATTACATAAACATAATAAAGTCTTTACATGAAATCATTCGTTTCTATCAATAAGACCCATCATTTCAACATGCTCAACAAATATTTTGGGCGGTAATCCTTTCATCAAAGGATCAACAATCATAAGCTTGGTGCTAATATGTTCAATTGACACTTTATGTTTTTGGACTTCTTCTTTAACTGAAAAGTATCTCAATTTCATATGCTTAGCACCTTTCGAATACTTATTATTTTTAGAGAAGAAAATTGCGACAGTATTATCATAATAAATTTTTGGCGGCCTAGCTATATTTTCGACTAGTCCAAGTCCTGAAATAAAATTCCGCAGCCAATTAGCAGTGGCCTCAAAGCATGCCACAAACTCAGCTTCCATAGTGGATGCAGCTGTAACAGACTGTTTTGCACTCCTCCATGATATTGCTCCTCCCAGCTAACAGAAATAAATATCCAAATATGGATTTTCTTGTATCCACACAACCAGCATAATCTGAACTTGAATATCCAACCACATCTAGATGATCAAATCTTCTATAAGTGAGAATATGATCTTTCGTTCCTTGTAAGTATCACAACACTTTATTTACAGCCTTCCAGTGATCCATTCTAGGATTACTTTGATATTAGCCCAGCATTCCAATAGTAAAACTGATGTCTAGTCTTGTACATGTTTGGGCATACATTAGACTCCCAACCATTGATGCATAAGGAATATCTTTTATTTGCTTTCGTTCCAAGTCATTCTTTGGATATTGATTGAGACTAAAATTATCTCCATTTTGAATTGGAACGGGACTTTTTGAGCATTTTTCCATTCTAAATCTCTCTAATACTTTATCAATATAGGTTTTTTGAGACAATCCCAATAATTCTTGTGATCTATCTCGAAATATTTCTATTCCAATCACATAGGATGCCTCTCTCATATCTTTTCTTTCAAAGTTGTTAGAGAGATATTTCTTGGTATCATACAACAAACCAAGATCATTAGTAGCAAGCAAGATGTCATCAACATATAAGACTAACATAATAAACTTACTCCCACTAACCTTCAGATATATACACCGATCAACAGTGTTTTCTTTAAATCCAAAGATAACAATCATTTTATTAAACTTAAGATACCATTGCCGGGAAGCTTGTTTAAGTCCTTATATTGACTTCTTAAGTTTACACACCATGTGTTGCTTTCCTTTAATAGAAAACCCCTCAGGTTGATTTATATAAACTTTTTCTTCCAAATTTCCATTCAGAAAGGTTGTTTTCACATCCATTTGATGTAGCTCTAAGTCATAATGAGCTACCAAGGCCATTATAATTATGAGTGAATTTTTCTAGAGACAGGTGAAAATGTCTCTTTATAGTCAATGCTATCCTTTTGAGTGAAACCTTTGGCAACAAGTCTGGCCTTGTGGCGTTCGATGTTGCCAGTTGAGTCACGTTTGGTCTTAAAGACCCATTTACAACTAACTCTTTTGCAACCTTTGGGTAATTCAACAAGGTACCAAACTTCATTCTATTCCATAGATTTTAACTCATCTTTCATAATATTTATCCATTTATCAGAATTGTTACTTTCAATGGCTTGTGAAAATGAAACTGGATCATTATCAATTCCCAAGTCAGTTTCTGACTCATTGAGATATACCAAATAATCATCAGAAATAGCAGATCTTCTTGATGCTACTTCTTGTGGTTCATCTACTACAGGTTCATCAATTATGACTTTGTTATGATTAGTAGGAAAATTAATTTGTTGTTCTTGTTGATTACTTTGCTATGCAACAGCTTCAGGAACAACAAATTTGAAAGAAGTACAGAGTAGAGAAATTCGTACCCTAACTTCTTTAATTTCCACATTACGTGGTTTTTCACTCCCACTACCTTCGCCATTCTCAATGAGCCTAGCATTTCCAGTTTCAACTACTCTCGTACTATGATTAGGACAATAAAATCTATACCCCTTTGATTTTTCTAGATAACCAATGAAGAAACCACTGATTATTCTTGAATCCAATTTATTTTCTTATGGATTGCATACTCTAACTTCTGTCGGGCAACCCCAAACATGCAGGTTCCTAAACTAGGTTTTCTACTAGTCCACAATTCAAAAGGTGTCTTTGGAACTGCTTTACTAGGAACCCTAATTAGCAAGTAAACGACAGTCCTTAAAGCATACATCCATAATGAAAGAGGTAAAGATGAATTACTTAACATACTCTTAACCATGTCCATTAATGTACGATTACGCCTTTCTGCCACACCATTTTGTTGCGGTGTGTCAGTCATTGTGTATTGAGCACATATGCCACATTTTTTTTAGGAATTTAGCAAATGGACCTGGGTGTTTTCCAGTTTCATCATATCTTCCATAATATTCACCACTTCTATCAGACCTGATTATTTTCACCTTTCTGTCTAATTGTCTTTCAACCTCAGTAATAAATACCTCTAAGGCAGTAATCGCTTGAGATTTTTCATGCAACAAATAGATATATCCATAACGTGAAAAGTCATCAATAAAAGTGATTAAATATTTTTCTTTATTGAAAGATGTGATAACAAAAGGACCTCATATATCAGTGTGTATAATTTCAAGAAGTTGTGTGCTTCTTGTGGCTCCTTTCTTTGTGTGTCTTGTTTTTTTTCCTTTAATATAATCTACACAAATGTTAAGGTCAGTAAAATCTAAATCTGGAAGAATTTCATTCTTAACTAATCTTTCCAACCTTTCTTTAGATATGTGACCTAAACGTTTATGCCACAAGTAAGCAGATTATTCATTCACCAAACTTCGTTTGGTTCCAATATTATGATGAAGAGTTAAGAGTGTTTCGGTAAACAGATTATCAAGATTCTGTTTGTATAAGTTATTACAAAGAGCACCAGTACCAATGAGATAATTATGTTTAAACAAACTAAAACATCCATTATCGAAATTAAAGGAATATTCAGTCTTATCCAACTTAGACAAAGAAATTAAATTTCTCGAAAGAGAAGGAACATAAAAAGTTTCAACTAAATCTAAGTGATGCCAGTATCGATAATCAAACGATAAGTCCCGACAGCTTCAACTGGAGCCTTCACTCTATGCCCCATGTAAGCATATTTTTTATTCTTGTTTATGGTTTGGATTGTAAAGAATCCCTGCATAGTATTAGAAACATGAACAGTACAACCAGAGTCAATCCACCAAGTATTATAAGGAACTTTAATTAAATTTGATTTGAGACATGTAAAAGCACTAGGCTTACCTTTCTTCTCAAACAATGCCTTATGTTTCAAGCAGTCTTTTTAAAAGTGTCCAGATTTTCCACAGAAATGACACTTACCATTCTTGTTTTCTTTCTTACGTACTTGAGATGAGGACTCATTAACATTAAGTTGTTTTTGTTTTCCATTACTATGCTTCTTCCTTTCTTTTCAGCTCTTTGATAATTTACAAAGTTAATGGAGTGAGTTCCTTGATTCTTCAGTATCGTTTTCTCTTGAACCAACATACCATGCAATTCATGCATGTTTCATTTGTCTTTCATGGAGTTGTAGTTCATTTGGAAAGGACCATACTCAGACGGTAATGAGTTGATGATGAACTGCACAAGAAAATTTTGTTCCACTTCCATTCTCAAAGACTTAAGTGTTGCTGTTATGTTTGTCATTTCAATGACATGCTCATGCATAATACGTGAACCATCAAACTTCATGGTGGTCAAAGTACCCATTAGTATCCCAGCAAAAGACTTATCAGCAGTTTGGGAAGATTCTTCCACAAGTTTCAAAAGTTCTTTTGTATTTTCAGTTTTTGGAAGAGTAGTTTTAATGTTGCCCACAATATTCATTTACATGAACATTAGGCCTAATCTGTTAGACCGATCCCAATGCTTATATTAGGACTTTTCTTCATCACTGTTAGTTTCAGTAATATCAGTTGGCTTCTCAGAGTAAAGTGCAACATCAAGATCTAAAATCCTAAGTTAAGTCTGTTAAAAGTCATAACAGAGGCGGAGTGCGAATGAAGGGCAACTGCTGCATGTAGAACATGTTCATTTGTTAATACTTTGAGTTACGAGATTAAACATATCATCAAATTCAGAAATGACTTTATTTTTCTTAAATGTATATTGATGTTCTCTTTTGGCGAAACATCAAAATACAACTTTAAATATAATAGTGCTTAAAAGTATATTCAACACAAATTGATAATATTTAATGCAACAATTAATAATATTTATATCTTTGGATAAATAAATAAAATTAATGATAAATCAAAATTATCTCCTTAATATTTATTGGTCACACGAACAAACAATCAACCTTTGGGTGATCCACAAATGTCTTATAACCAAAAAAAAATTAATTTACCCATAATTGTTAGATCAGTTATAAGCATCAAGATTAATGGATAATTAATTTAAACTTAACCTTTATTTTGGAATTAATTTCATAAAGATTCGACCACTTTGGTGATTAACGAATCTTATATATATAATTTCAAGTCACGTTAAAAATAATAAATTTTGTTATTGAATACTACAATCTAACAACAAAGAGTTGTTTCCGTGACATGATAACAAATGTGATTATAATTAACATCAACAATACTAAATTTCATGTGATTCATTAAGCCAACAACACTAATTGAAATTTCTACTTGCTAGTTGAGACCAAATTTAAATGTAATATTTGTGCATTAGCCTAAAATAACCACAAAGAGTTGATGGTAGAGGATACTATCAGAGTAGTTGCATAACATTAATTACCCATTCAAAGTCCAACTTCAGTAAAATTCATTTTTTTTATTTAAAATCCATTCAACATAATAATCACTAGTATACGTAATAGTGCATATGGCTTCTATTGAGGGGCGCAGAGGCATGCCACCGGAATTACACAGAATAATGGTGTTATCCGAATTCTCCATATAGTTAAATAACAGTACTTACTGTTAAGTGTTCGGATAAAGCAGTTGTTAAAATTTTAAAACAATAATAGAATGAAATCCCTAAATTTCATAATTATGATTCATAAAATTAATAAAAAAATTTAGTTGTAATGGAAGATCATTAGTTCTTAAACCTGGCTCGGATACCATATGTAAGGATTTAAACAGATTGTATAACTTAAACAATCTAATATAAATAATCCTATCAATTATTTAGGAACATAGAACTTAATGATTTTCACGTGCCATTCTTTAACAAATTTAAAAGTCAGTCAAGAAACATACCAAAATTCTCCATAGTTTTCTTGATCGAGATTAGCGGAAGCACAGAACATAATATTTATTTCTCTTTTTACCTTACGTTTCAGAATAATTTTTTATGGAGCTTATAATTCTTTTGGCAGAGAGAGAACCCATTTTATAATACAGGAATAGACAATTATATTTTCACGTTCCACCAACGTGATTTGTGGGATATAATAATTATCTCACTTAAGTAGTTATCCCATTAACAATCAATAATTATCCCACTAACAGAGTAGTCAGTAGTTTAATCTTACTAGGTAGCTTTTCCATACAGATTTAGGATTTAACTTATTCAATTATTATTAAACCAGCAAATAAATTAATTATGTGGGCCATAGAAACCTACACTATCAAGTGGAGATAGTGAAGAATATGATCCAACAAGAGAAGATGACTATAACTTAGCTATGGATCAATTCACTTAAGACCCAAATACAGACAATGACCTAGGAATGAGTTTCGATCCAGAAGCATTACACAATGTGGGAACGTAAGCAGTGACGATACTCATAAAAAGACAAAATTCAAGACATAAGCAATGATGTAAAGGATGAAAGACTGATGCTAAGTGGAAAATAAATGGACGGATATGAATTAAAGAGGAAACATGACCATGTGACGATGGGGCCCACAAAGTGTACCCGACATGCAAAAGTTTCTTAAATACATTTGAAGTCCGAAATTGAAGTCCGCCAGACACCTATAAATACCCACTTCGTCAGACTTAAGAAGACAGAGTGAAAAGAAAATTAGAGCACAAGAACTCAAGAGTAGAGAGAATACAAGAGTAAGAATTTTTTAGTTTCTAATTTGTCAAAAAAAAAAAAAAAGAGTAAGTTTGTGTATAGTATCTAAGTCCTTTCTCTGTAGCTGCAAAGTTTTTTAGGGGCTCCCGAAAGGAAAAACCTCTCTTCACCTTAAGACATGTAAGTAGTTGTTATTTAAAATCATTGTATCTTTTCTCCCTACTATGTAAATTATGTTTGCTATATGAAATTTTCATGAATTCTTGTAAATTATTTATTAAATATACCCCCAGTATATGGTTAGTCTCTCAGTATTTTAGTAGTAACGATGGATTAATCTGTAAATTCCTAGGGATTTGAAAAGTTCAAAGAAGATTTGAACGGACTATTGTGTTGTCCCGGGTGTGATTAAAGAAGATATTGCTAAAATACCTAAAACTGAAGAGAAAGAGATGAACAGGGTAAAAAAAAAAGTATGAACATACTTTGATTCTGATAATTTTACTATTACCCATGCCTAAGGATAACGAAGGAGGGAGTATTGAGTAAGATTTTACACCATATTTTCGAAAAATATATCTGCTTCAACCTTGTTGCTTGCTCATATCTGTTTACATACCATTTATATATATTATATCTGTCTATATATCATCTAAGAGTGAATTGTTCGAATGATAAGCACCCATCAGTTTCAATCTTAAGATTGTGAGTTAAGTCACCTTAAAAGCAAAAAAGGGTGAAAACTCATAAAAAAGCGTAATAAAACATATTTACTTTAAAATTGTAGATATCAATCCTATCCAACTTCATAACTTTTGGAGGCACCAAATTAAATACACTAACATAATTTTTTTTTTCAATCTCACTGAATTATATAGTGTATTTTTATCCTTTACTTATTAAAAAAATAAAATTAAAATCCACAACAAACTCATTTTTTGCAAACTTTAGAGAAGCAATTAATTAAAGGTTACATACTTTGTCAGAATTGAACTATATAAAAAATATTAGTCCCATCAGAAGTAAAGTTAGCTATTGAAAAATAAAACAAAAGTATAATCTTTAAATAAAAACGTGAGAAAGGAAGAAAGAAAATTCTTGATTAGTTTCAAAATGATTCTACACTCATTATTAGTTTGATTCTTCATTGCCTTCAGAGATTCCTCATTTTGTAACGTCCTCATATTTAACTAATACATTTAACGCAGAAAGAAAGAATTTTTATCTTTGAAGGTTTTTTAGCACAGAAAATGAGATTTTTTTTTCAAAATTATGAGAAAAATAAATAAATAGCAATACTATCAATAAGGGATGCCACATCAACCGTGTTCATATTTAGCTTTATTATTATATATAGATTTACTACATAAACCTGTGTTGTTCTAATCCTAAGGTGATCGCCTCGTTTAATACTTTTCATTTTTGAATTTTCATCTCATTAAACTTATTATTTAGATGTATTCTTTTACCGTTATTTAGGAACTCAATTATAGTTAAAAGTTTTATTTTTTATTAAATTAAAGACGAGAAAATCACATTGATAAATTTATTTCGAGAATAATATGTTTTTAAAATTCTAACCGTTAAGTGCAAATCCAAAATAACTCTAAGTTACAAATATATAAAAAAAATAAGATCAAACTGATTTAGTTAGATATCTACAATTGAAAAATCAAAAATAAAAAAGTGAACAAAAGTTCTTAAAAACAGAATCATTTTAATTTATATTTAATAGATACAAAACGCAGGTGAGGTTGCTGAAGGCTCATTTGTTTGCACTTAATGGAGATCTGAATCTGAATGGTTCAGACTTCAAACCATTAAGTGCATTTATTTTTTATTAATATTTTAGCTCTTAATGAATCTGAATAGGTCTTAATCATTCAGATCTAGAATCAAGTCTTAATAGCTCTGAAGAGATATTCTGATGTTGGATAATATTCACCGTCACTCTATTCATAATCATCAGTCACCACTACTAACCACCTCTGCCACCGCCACCATTGTCAACCACCACCCACCATCACCAACCACCTTCACCATCACAATTACCATCGGTAACAAATATTTCTACCAATCACTATTGTCAACCGCTGTCACACCTACTACCTTTATTATTCTAATATATTCACCTCCGTCAACAACACCATTATCATCAATCACTACCGGCCAATCCCTACTATCGACCAACTCATCTATCACAACTAGCATCACCGCTAACTACCACTAATACATCACAACCTCCACACATTCTTTGATCGCCACCACCATTGTCACTAGTAACGTCACCTCTACCATTACTTCAACCACTACCATCGCTACAATTCATCTCTACTAACAACCATCTCCACCATCACAACTAACAACATCTCCAACTAGCACCAACACATTGTCAAACCATCATGCATTCATTTTTCAGTCATCACAATCAACATCTCCAACTACTAACATCAAGCAACGTCACATCACAACCACCACCATCATAATAGTCACTACAATACCAACCATCACAACTATCACCACCAACATTACTAATCACTAACATCAATTATTGTCATTGCAACCACCATTATAAACCATCTCCACTATCACTGACAAACATAAAAAAAAAATATTCAATCAAATAATAATTTTTTTTATTAAATTACATACTTTTCTGATATATAATTAGTTTTTTATTTGAATTGTATTTTTTATTTTATTATATACACAAATAATTTTTTTTTGTACATTCAGATATTGAAAAACAAATAATCTTAATCATTCAGTTTTCAGATTTAGAGACAACATCTTAATCATTCAGATGTGCATTCAGATTCAGACCACTGAATCTTAAAAAAAAAAACAAATGCAGCCTAAACGAAAATAATGATCTAACTTTAGAAAGTAGTTCATGCATTTGGCCTTTTTAAATTGCTATTTTTCAATAAATAAAATTTAAAACATCACATCACATTATTATATGGACCGCTTTGGCCCAAAAAAGGCACTCTACTAATTAGCTGTAGCAGATTCCGTGGAAGGAAAAGATCAAAGCTTTGATTCAGTCTAAGACAACAATTAATATACTCAGTTTATTTTAATTTATAAAGATCAAAACTTTGATTCTATCTAAGACAACAATTTTAGAATTGTAATCATAATTTATTTCAGGTTAATAAAACATACTCCATTTATTTTAATTTATTTGATTTTTTTAATTTATTTTTTCAATTTAAATTTTTACTTCTGATAAGATCAAAGATTTGATTCTGTCGAAGATAATAATTTTAAAATTGTAATCATAATTTATTTCAGGTTAATAAAACATACTCCGTTTATTTTAATTTATTTGATTTTTTTAATTCATTTTTGAAAAATAAATCTCTTTCTTTTTTATTTTTTTTTAATTTAAAATTTTACTTCTAATACGTTTAATATTATAAAATTAATGTGAGTTTTAATGCATTTGTTGTATTTTTAATTTAAGATATCAGGATTCAAATATATTTTATTTTTTAATTAATTTAAAATGAAGAAAGTGAATCTTTAGAAGAAGTATAATTATAAAACATGGAATCTAATTAATTACTACTAATATAATCATTAATTAGTTTCTATATTATCACAAGGCTAAGAGGGAAAATACCAGGGGGGAAATTAACGGAATCGAAAATCAGTGAACTCCATTCTTGCGCTTCTGCAGCTACCTTAACCCCCCCCCCCCCCCCCAACCCCCAACCTCAACTTCTTCCCCTATAATCCAGGAGGCCACTGGTACTCATTTTCATCCCCAAATGCTTAAGATAATTGGTTAATTTTCCCAGTTTTATCCTCTTTTGTTGTTGAATTTCTTCAATCTGCTTCTTCAAGTTTAGCCTCTGCCAGGTGGTGTTTCGTGTTTGATTTTTCATCTTGTTGGTAAATTGTGTTTTTCTTGATATTATTTGGGAATATTTCAGATCTGTTGTTGTTAGGGTTTTCAAGAATTGGGTAATTTCAAGATTTGGTTTTGGGGTCTTGGATTTGATGTTTTTAGCATTTAAGGTTATAAATGGGATTGTGAATTTTGAATCAAATTAGCTCCTTTTGTAGTTTGTTTAGGGTCTGGGTAGTATTTATTGAGAACCTATCTGTTGATTTTCTTAATAATTGAAGAGATAAAAGGTGTTAATTTTAGCATAAGGGGGTTAATGAAGCTTTGTCTTTATGGGTAGCAAGATAAGGTGGAGGTTACTGGGATCATGATGTCTTTGGTTTAACTCTCATCAGCATTTGGGCTAAGTTGCGTGGACTCTTCACTTTCGATGCCACACCTGTGTCGGATTCTCCGGTGCATCGGATTCTCCAAAAAATACACTAGTTTTGGAAAAGCCGACATGCGCCAGCACCCTGTGACACTTTTGAAAAGTCCGAGCAACATAACATCTGGGTCTGTGTGCAAAGTATATGTTGGTATTGTTCTTACTAGTGTATTAAAGAAGGTGTCGAAGGATACCGGTCGGTGAGTTGTAAATTTTGTAAATATCTTTCAACTGCTTGGCAAAAAGAAATTAGCATAGGGTAAATTGGGAGAAAAGGTGTAAATGTTGTTTTAAAGATGCAATCTTTGGCAGCCCCGCAGCACCAGCCAAAGGGTAAATGATTAAATAATTTTTGAGTTCAAAGATGGACAAGTGCTCAAATGGAAGTTATGTTTTGATTGCTTACTATCACGTTGTCACTTGAGATGACTCGGCAATTAAGCTCCCTACAGCTATTAGTATATGCAACTTCGATGGACGAGTTTGGCAGTTGGGCATTGTGCCTAGGTTGCTCGGACTCTTCAATCTTGCCACACCCGTGTCAACACGCCATGATGTGAGTGTGGGATCCACACAGATTCGGTCACCTTACTTTGGGTGCTTTGACTACATTTATGACCGAAGTATAGATTGATTGCGTATTTGGTTTGATTTTTGGGTTTATGTCATATATACAAATGTTTTGCTAATAGGCGAGATATCTTATGAGTAAAATGTTACGTGTTTATAAAGAATTAAAATTTGTTAGTTTTAGTTCAATAGCTTTACTTAATCAAGATATATACTTTTTATGTCATAGTATACATTTATTGGCATATCCCAACACATGTACCCGCACTCAGATCCATACCCCCGAATATTAAAACTTATGTGACGAAGAGTATGACCTTCAGATGTGCACCCATATCGATACCAGCAACTGAATCTGAGCCACTCAGCATTGTGTTTCCCGAGTATATTCGTTTCAAAGGAATATTCCATTTTGAACATGATCTCAAATTTATTACTAACATCTAGCAATTAAATTTTCTTTTCTTTTGGGGATTATTACAGGCGGAGATGCCTATGACAGTGTTTTTTGTGCTCTTTCTGAATTATGAATGTCAAATTCGCCTCTAAATTTCTCGTGTTGGTAGGGAAATGGATGGATCAACAGTCCAAGGCACCAGCAGCGTGGACTCATTTTTACGGAACTATAAGCTCGGGAAAACTCTTGGCATTGGATCGTTTGGCAAAGTTAAAATAGCTGAACATACCTTAACAGGGCACAAAGTTGCTGTCAAGATTCTTAATCGTCGAAAAATCAGGAACATGGAGATGGAAGAAAAAGGTACATGAGTTAGGACATGCTGTCACTCTTTCCATTACTATCCAAATTATATGAGCATTTGACTCTCGTCTGACTCTCCTCTTTACCCATAATCTGTAAGGGAATAAAAGCAAGAGGTGGTCAACTCAGTCAGCAGATAAAACTGAACTGTATTTTTTTTTTTTTGGGGGTAGATGATCCTACTCTAAAAAAACTGTAGTAATTCTAGATATACTAGACTCAATCTGAGAGTTTAGAATAGCTTCAGGTTCTTAGAGTTCTTTTGCTGTAAGTGTGTGCCCAGTACGGTGTTTGTTTGAACATTTATGGAAATATACAAAGTTACTAGTTTCAATTAAGAAAAAGAAGCAAGAGGTGGTGAGGTTGGGAGAGGAACAAAATGAATCTTGGAAGTTGAAGACTAGTGTTTAACCACACTATTTGGCCTGTTTGTCGCCTACATTATTCCTCCTCTGTCAGCTTTCTTCCTTTTCTTTTTTCTGTTCTGTCTTTTCTGGAATCCATATAAATGGATGATTAGATTGTCAATTGATTTAATTTAAGCTCCCAAGGGTGTGTCCTAGTGGTTCAATGAAGTTGGGTTGATCACCATGACGTCTCAGGTTTAATCCCCGACAGAGACAACCACTAGGTGATACGGGCACGATCATGAAGATGGACGTTTTTGAGTGTGTTGAATGCAACCTACGGAGTGTACGAGTTGAAGTGTGAAAAGAGCTCCAAAGCCGCCCCTATATTGCACTCCATGGGCGCCATTTTGTCCATTTAACACTAAGGGGCACTTTTGTCATTTTATCTATTATTTGTATTAGCCTATATAAAGAACATGTTAGGGTTTTAGCTCATTAGTTATTGAATATTGTTGAAAGAACACATATCTTGAGAGAGAGGGTCTCTAGGCCGAAACTAGGACATGAACAAGTGTGGATTCACTTGTGATTGTGTATTGCTTGGAAACATTGGTGCTTGAGCAGTGGAATCCCTCTTGTGTCACGTAAGAGTGTGGTGTTGCTATTGTAAGTCTTAGGGGTCCTTAGATTTAATACATCTTTGGTTTCTTAACCTTGTAATAGTGTATGTCTCACTTCCTATCTTTACATATCATGTACTAGTTTGTGTTGTTCTAGTGAAACCGTTGGTTGTTCTTGTTATTGTATCTTGTTCCGTTTGTTGTTGTTATTCTCTTATTGTGTTGTCATCTTGTTAATCTCATTGTTAGTTTGGTTGTTCGCTGCAAATAAGGTGTTGAACACCTCATAATCTTGTCATTCTTGTGATCCTTGTTGTTGGCCAAAACTTGTCCAAGGGGAGCTCTGGGGTTCTTCATATTGTTTGGACTGTTTTGAGCCTTTTTTTCTCGTGTTCCTTGGATGTTCTCGTATCACAAGGGGATTTCTTCCCATCTGTACTTGCCTTGTCCCCCTTGGTGGACAAACTTACTTGGTACCTTTTGTTGCCGTGGAATTAGTCGAGGTGCGCTGGCTGACCTGGACACTATGGTTAATAAAAAAAAAGAAAATTGTCAATTGATTTATATGTGGTTGAACTTTTCTTCTGGTAAACTTAATGAAAGGAAATTCAGTTACGAAGGTAATATTTTATTCTTTCTCACACAAAAGTGCATTAAACTCCATATATCAAACTTTTGATCTCAAATCTCTAGGTGCTTGTGAATTGTGTGATTTGATTAGAACAGTGCCCAGTGAGATATACCTTGATGGAGGACGATTTTTTTCTCAATAATTGGCCATTGCTTCCTCTTGGTTCTAGGCTACAATTATCAATTTCTTTTTCTGTTTATGGACGTCTGGACTGTGTAAAGAGTTTTATATTGCTGACATTCTGCAGTCCGAAGAGAAATCAAAATATTGAGATTGTTCATGCATCCTCACATTATACGGCTTTATGAGGTAATAGAGACACCATCAGATATATATGTTGTGATGGAGTATGTGAAATCTGGCGAGCTGTTTGATTACATTGTCGAGAAGGGAAGATTGCAGGAGGATGAAGCTCGTAATTTTTTTCAGCAGGTGGATGTGCCACTTCCTTTCATGATGTCTAACTATTTTAAAGTAGTGATAGTACTCTAATTCTTCTAAAAAAACAGATAATATCTGGTGTGGAGTACTGCCATAGAAACATGGTGGTTCATAGAGACCTTAAGCCTGAAAACCTCCTCCTGGATTCCAAATGGAATGTGAAGATAGCAGATTTTGGTTTGAGCAATATCATGCGCGATGGTCATTTTCTGAAGACAAGTTGCGGAAGCCCAAACTATGCTGCCCCAGAGGTACTGAAGCTTCTGATTCGAGTTAACAACAATTACTTTTTTTTGGTTCTTCCTACTGTCGGGAAAAAAGAGTTGTGATTCAACCAAATACTTAGTGTATGCTGCATTTTGACATTTGTTAGTACTTTTTTTCCGATCGTAACACGTAGTTTACCCTGAGCTTGTGTACCCAAATCCCCTTTACACACCCCTTGACGACGGGAATCAATACACATGGCCAGTGCATATTTTACAAACAAAGTAAGTGCGAGGGTCCTGGGAGGGTAGAACAAAATAAATGTGTGAAAGGGGTAAAAATGTGTATCTGCAATTTTTTTGAACGGCTCAGATTTGATAATATTAACCAACAGCCTAAATCATTTTCCTTTTCTTTTCTTAGTCTTCTTTAGTCCTCCCTCCAAATCTACATCTCCGGTAACCATATGTATTCTGGCAAAGAATAACCATTTAGGAAGAATTTTTTAGCCAAATTCAGCAGAGAAAACCCATTTCAACCTCCACTTTATTCATTTAATTAAAAAAAGCTTGTGGTAACAGACATTTTGAGCTCTTTATTATTGGGCTCCTTAGACCTCCATTTCTGACTACCAAAGAAGGTATCAGAGGTCTTTTTCTCCATCGATTTTGGATGATGAAGTTGGAAAGTGTAGCTTTTAGATCAATTGGCGTGGGAAAATTTCTATTGGAGAGAACTCAACGATATAATTTAATGGCCAAAGAGAAAGAATGATCCAAGAAGTTCTCAGATTAGTCTTGTTTGAATGGATTTGTCTATTTTGTGCCAAATCTAATTTCAAAAATTGGAAGAAGAAAAATGTGGAAGAATAATATTTAAGTATAATTGCTGATATTTTGGCATTTTTTTTAAGTATTTTACAAAGAACAACAACATATCAAGTGTAATCCCCCAAGTGGGTTCCGAGAGGGTAGTGTGTTTCCAATAGAGCCACGACTCGGGTAAAAACATTAGTGAGGTAGAGCGGCTATTTCCAATAGACCCTTGACTTGGGTAAAAACATTACAAGGCAATTCTAAAAAGGAAACCAACGAGAGAGAAGTAAAGACAAATGCTAAAGAAAACATGAGAAAACATACTAAAAAGTAACTACAATAAAATAATACGATATTCGAATCGCACGAAACATGAAAATCATGGAAATGGAATTACGAGAACTCTCAAAGTATTACTACAATTGCTAGTTTGAAGGAATAAGTGAGATAACTCTCAAGTACCTAACTAACCATCTACCTTAATTTGGGTCCTCTATAACCTCCTATCTAAGATCATGTCTTTGGTGAGCTGAAACTGCGTCATGTCCTGTCTAATCACCTCTCCCCGATTCTTCTTTGGCCTATCTCTACCACTTCTGTAACCATCTAGCCAACCTCTCACACCTCTGCATCGGGGCATCTAGACTTCTCTCCTCACATGCCCGAATCACCTCAGTCCCGCTTTTCTCATCTTGTCCACCATAGAGGCTACTCCCAACTTGTCTCGAATATTGTCATTCCTAATCCTATCTCTCCTCTTATGCCCGCACATCCATCACGACATCCTTATGTTCGCAAGCACATCCATCACGACATCCTTATGTTCGCAACTTGCATCTTCAGAATGTGCGAGTTCTTGACCGGCTAATGCTTCGCCTCATACAACATAGTTGGTCTAACAACCACTTTATAAAACTTTACCTTTAAGTTTTGATGTCACCTTCTTATCGCACAAGACACCGGATGCGAGCTTTCGTTACACCATGCTCGTATACGATGTGTAACATCATCGTCAATCTCCCAATTTCCTTGGATTATAGACCCAAGATACTTGAAACTTCTTCTCTTGGAGACAACTTGAATATTAATCCTCACTCCTACATCTGCCTTGTGAGTTATGTCACTGGCCTTGCATTTCAGTCACTCTATCTTAGTCATGCTCAACCTGAACCCTTTAGACTGTAGGTACTAGGGTCTGTCTCTAAACCTCTAGCTTATCGTTAACTCTGTTGCGGGTCTCCTCAATCAATACTATGTCATCCGCGAGCAACACATACCAAAGTGCCTCCCTTTATGTATGACTCGTTAGTTCATCCATTAGCAAGACAAATAAAAAGGGTCTAAGAGCTGATCTTTCGTACAATCCCATCATGACTGGGAAGTGTTTCAATCTGCGCCCACTGTCCTCTCCCAGCTTTTGACCCCTTGTACATGTCCTTAATCGCCCTAATGGATGCCATATGTACTCATTTAGCCTCCAAACATCTCTACAGAACCTCTAAGGACTTTCTCATAAGCTTTTTTCCCCAAAGTCAATGAGACACCATATGCAAGTCCTTTTTCCTTTTCCTATATTGCTCTACCAACCTCCTTACGATATGAATAGCTTTTGTGGTTGGCGGCTTCGGCATGAATCCAAATTGGTTTTGGGTAATCGACACATCTCTCTGTATCCTAATCTCCACCATCCTCTCCCATACTTTCATAGTGTGACCTAACAGCTTGATACCCCTCTATAGTTGTTACAATTCTGAGTATTAGGTTTGTTCTTGTACAACGGGATCATTGTACTCCACTTCCATTCTCAAGTATTTGAGACATCTTAAAAATGACGTTAAACAACCCAGTTAGCCATCCAAACCTACCTCGCTCGTGATTTTTCAAAATTTCATCGGAATCTCGTCTGGCCTGGTTACCGTCCCCTTCTCATCTTATGAATTGCTTCTTTAACCTCCTCAAACCTTATACCTCCACACCATACAAAGTCTCACAACTCTCTTAGGGGTCGTTTAGTGTGAGGTATAGGGATAAATAGTCCCGGGATAAAATGAAGTATAATTTTATCCCATGTTTGGTTTGAAGTATTAGCTATAGCCGGGATTATTTGTTCCACCATTTACACCATAGTGATGGGATAAGTTATCCCATATACATGGTGGGATAACTAATCTCGGGTTATCCCGGGATAATTAATCCCGAAATTAGTTATCCCGGGATAGCTCTTTTCCCAACCAAACGACCCCTTAGTGTTCTAAATCTTCAATACAATATTTTTGTCCCCTTATTCATTCAAGAGTTTATGAAAGTAAAGCTGCCATCTCATCTAATATGTGCCTCCTCCACCCATAATTTCCCATCCTCGTCTTTGATGCTCCTCACTTGGTCCAAGTCTGGACCTTGCTCTCTCTCGCTTTCCAATCTGTACTTCTTTTCCCTGCCTCTGTCCTGTAGTTCTTCTTACAAGTATTCAAAAGCTGCCGTCTTAGCCATTGTAACTGCCAACTTTGCCTACTTAATGACCACTTTACATCTCTCTCTATTTCCCCTCTTCTCCTTGTCTCTCTCTACCCACTCGACATAGGCCACCTTATTGGCTTCCATTTTCCCTTGCACTGCTCCATTCTACCACCAATCCCCCTCGACAACCCCCCCTCCCATCCCCCAAAAAAAGGTTACCCCTAGATCACCTTTTTAGTTGCTTCCCTTGTGCAATTTTGCCATCCTATCCCTCATACTGGTTGCATCGCCTTTACTCCCCCATCACCATCAACTATTTCCCATTTTTGACCGTAGTGAAGCCACACTATTTGATCTTTAGTGGCTCTTGCAAAAGCTTTTTTTTTTCTTCTTCTTCCTCATCCATAGCCAAGAGCTTATGCTGAGACTTTTTTTTAATATATTCTGACATCTGTTGGGTTGTGATTGGTTAAGAAATGCACGTATCTAAGAAAAGTGGTTAAATACTGGTAAATAAATGGACCTTGGGCCTAATTCAACCTCAAAAGCTAGCTCAGGAGGGGAGGATTGCCCAAGACCATATAAGGAGATCAAGGAGATCAAGGACCCTTTAACCCACCAATGTGGGACTCCAACACCCTCGCACGCCCAGGGCTGGACATCTGGAGCGTGGACAATATAAGACGGGGGCCCAACATCGAAAACAATGAACTGGGTGGGCCTAACTCTGATACCTTAATAAAGAAATGGACCTTGGGCCTAACTCAACCTCAAAAGCTAGCTCATGACGGGAGGATTGCCCAAGACCATATAAGGAGACCAAGGACCCTTTAACCCACCGATGTGGGACTGCAACACTCCCCCCAAACGCCTAGAGCTGGACATCTGGAGCGTGGACAATATAAGACGGGGGGCCCAACATCGGAAACAATGAACTGGGTGGGCCTGACTCTGATACCAGGATGGCAAATTCAGCCCAAACCCATTTGACCCGCCCATCCTGCCTGAGTTTTATGGTTGTGCATGGGCTACATTTACGAATGATCTACGTTTGGGCACAACTCATCTTAAACCATGACAAAACCTGGCCCAAATCAACCGTTAAGCAGCCAAACTTAACCCATTATTTTTCAAACTTTAACCTCAATAAATAGAGCTCTACTCATGGATTATCCAAGAGAGATATAAAAGTTTGAATATGGTATTATGTTATCCATTAAGCTTAAATTTTTATGGTTCTCCTAAATTTTTGACCTTTTCATTCAATTAATAAAATAATATCACTATATGGAGATATTATGCAACACATAATTAGTGCCGATATTACAACAACAACAAACCCAGTGTATTCCCACATAGTGAGGTCTGGGGAGGTTAAGATGTACATAGTCCATACCACAACCTCCGGAGAAGTAGCAAGGCTGTTTCCGATAGACCCCCGGCTCAAGATAAGATAAGTAATCACAACCGTATAAAACGCATGGAACAAGATGGCAAGACATAAAAACGCCCCTACAATGGAAAGTAAACAAAGAATAGTAGGCACTCGTAATACAACATGCAACAAGGTAGCCTAACAAGAGTAATACACCAAACAGGTAATGCCCTACCCTACCTACCCTAATAGTCACTAGCCTTCTATCCTAATACGTGTCCTCCAGCTCTTCCTATCTAGGGTTATGTCCTCAGTAAGCTGTAACTGCTCCATGTCCCGCTTAATCACCTCTTTCCAATATTTCTTTGGCCTACCCCTGCGCCGCTTGAAATCATCCAAAGCAAGCCTCTCACACCTACGAACTAGTACGGACCTCCCGCATCTTGTCCTCCACCAAAGCCACTCCAACCCTTTCCCGAATAGTCTCATTCCGAACCCTATCCCCTCTAGTAAGACCACACATCCAACGTAACATCCGCATTTCCGCCACCTTCAATTTTTGAATATAAGAGTTCTTGACTGACCAACATTCCGCTCCATACAACATGGCCGGACGGACTGCCACCCTAGAAAATTTGCCTTTAAGCTTGGGCAGCACTTTCTTATCACACAACACCCCTGAGGCGAGCTTCCACTTCATCCATCCCGCCCCAATCCGGTGAGAGACATCCTCGTCAATCTCACCATTCCCCTGAATCATGGACCCGAGGTACTTGAAACTATCCCTCTTACACACTACCTGAGAATCCAACCTTACTACCACTTCGTCAATATTCGGTCTTGCTCCTACTCAATCTGAACCCTTTAGACTCAAGGGTCTGTCTCCACACCTCTAATTTATCATTCACACCTCCCCGGGTCTCATCAATCAAAACCACTTCGTCCGCAAAAAGCATACACCAGGGCACCTCTCCTTGGATACGCCACATCAACACCTCCATAACCAAAGCAAACAAAAACGGGCTAAGAGTAGATCCCTGATGCAATCCTGTCAAGACCGAGAAATGCTCTGAATCTCCTCCCGCCGTCCTCACTTGGGTCTTAGCTCCATCATGCATGTACTTAATTGCTCTGATATACGCCACTGGGACCCTATTCACCTCCAAACATCTCCAAAGGGGGACTTTGTCATATGCCTTTTTCAAGTCGATAAACACCATGTGCAGGTCCTTCTTCCTTTCCCTGTACTGTTCCACCAGTCTCCGCACTAGGTGAATTGCCTCTGTCGTAGAGCGCCCGGGCATAAATCCAAACTGGTTCTCCGAAATAGACACTAACCTCCTCAACCTCCACTCGACCACTCTCTCCCAAATCTTCATCGTGTGACTCAATAACTTAATACCCCTATAGTTGTTGCAACTCTGAATGTCACCCTTATTCTTATACAGAGGGATCATAGTGCCGATATTACTTCTTTAAATTGTCTCTAATTTTTTTGACCTGTTTAATTGCTCACTAGGATAGGACTACATTTACTTAAACCTTTTTTTTTTTTTTTTGTATATTTCCTTGTTTCGTTAGTTTTTTTTTTTTTTTTTGACTAAGATTAGAATAATTTTTTTAATTCAAAATCTATACAACTATAAACAATGAAAATAACAGGAATAGATATACATTCTATATTAGATATAATGATAATTACGATCAATATTTGAAAGTTGGATATTATAATTAAGATTTTAAATTGCTGGGATATGAATATGTATTTTTTACACTAGTTGTTAGGAATATTAATTAAAGGAGTTGACTACTTAGTCTATTCTATTTTACAGCAAATACTTATCCTATTTACCTTTTGTATGCTATATAGGGTGATTTTGCTAAAAGAAAGAAAACGTTGTCCGCTTTTTTTCACTTTTTAAAAAGCAAGTTTTAATTGGGCTGGTTTATCATTCAATTATTTTTTCTAATATTTAAATATTTTTAAATCAGTATTAAACTTTTACCAATTTAGACTATTTTGAATTTACTTTACTCCTTCTAAAGAGTATCTAATTTGAACAGGAATCAATTATGATTTTTATGTGTTAAATTAAATGCAAAGATACAGAAAAGTTGTATGCATTAAATAGGATTTTGACCAATTATAATTTTGTCCCAAAATAAATACCTACATATCTTTTAAACGACTATTATCAATTGAATTGGTGCCATACATAAACAAATCATTTATTTAAATACTCAATTCAAGATACGAACACCACAAAGGAAAAATTCCAAAATCGCAGCCATTTAGGACTCACTTTTTATAATAAGTAAAATGTATGGAGACTTGTTTGTGGATCGGTTGAGAATGTTTATGGATATCTTAAAAAAGAACTAAAGTTGTATTAAGTTTGGCTGGTTGTGCCATGACAAGGGGCAAATATAGGCCCAAATTATGATGCACATGAACCCATAGTCTTTCTGCAAAATTAGATATTTTTTTCTCTTCATATTTTCTAGAATTGATCTAATATTATCTGTTGGCACCCATATTCCAAAAGGACTCAATGGTGCACTTGGTAGAATGCTGCGTTATTTACCGCAAGGAGTAGGGATTAATTCCCAGTTGGTGCTCCTTTTTTCTCTCCCTCTTTAGTTGTGCACCATGCTTTAGAAATTCTAGACCCCCCTCTGGCTATGACTGATTGTTTAGCCCATCTTGGCCCAAGTAGGTCTTGGGCGTGGTTGGATAATGACGCGTTAATGGATTGAACTCATCTTAGCCCAAACCACCCGATTGCCACCCATAATTACACACTTTTTTGGAAAGGTTTGGTGTGTAAAGTGATTCCTCTGGTCAAGGGGCTGTAAAGGGGATTTGGTACAACCTCAGGGGGTAAAACATTGTATTAAGCGCCCCCCCCCCCCCCCCCCCCCCCCCCCGCCGCTTCTTATGCTCATTACATTCTTTCTTTCTCTCTGTAGGTTATATCAGGTAAATTGTATGCTGGCCCTGAGGTAGATGTATGGAGCTGTGGCGTTATTCTTTATGCTCTTCTCTGTGGCACCCTTCCATTTGACGATGAAAACATTCCCAATCTTTTTAAGAAAATAAAGGTATACTTCAATTTACTTGAAATTCAGAATGTTGATGTTGATTCTTCATTCGATTTAGTTCTACATTTATGAGCTGTCCCTTGGCTTGAAATTTGTTTCCAAATCTGTGACCTGATTGTCGTCAAACTCTCTTTCATGTTGGCATCCAATTCTGTTTGGTGGGTAAATGAATAAAATTTTGGCCTTGTATCCTAACTTTCAATCTTGCATACATAATACATCAGATATTGTGTGGGTAGCTTCACTTTTCGTTGATGAGGCTTGAATATGTTGCTGATTTGTGCCATTTTTACTATGTTGGTCACCTTTTTGTTTTCCAGCTCTGCCCTTCCAAATGTATCATGTTCTGAGAAAAACAAAGATTGTTTAGATTTGCTGGGACCCTATCTCATCCTTCTTTGTTGATTTGCAAAAGTGGACATGATGTGAAATGCCAAAAGGAAAAAGAAAAATGATTCTCCCTTGCAATGAAATTAGCCCTGTCCACAGAAAAAGGGAGAAATTAGTTGATACATTTATTTTATCTATTGGGGCTGATTACAGACAGCTGTTTAACTTTATAACAATTTGTCTTTAGGGCGGAATATATACTTTACCCAGCCATTTATCAGCTGGTGCGAGGGATTTGATTCCGAGGATGCTTATAGTCGACCCAATGAAGCGAATGACTATTCCTGAGATTCGCCTGCACCCTTGGTTCCAGGCTCATTTGCCACGTTATTTGGCCGTGCCTCCACCAGATACAACGCAACAAGCAAAGAAGGTTAGATCAACATACATCTGACTTATTAATTATTTGTCTTTTTTCGCCTTAATGTTTCACAATCAACAAGTTATGCATGGGGGAATAGAATCAATAGTTTTCCCCAGCTTTCACTTATTTGCTGTCCCATATAAATGGTTCTATGGCACAATCCTGTTCATCAAACAGAGCTTATTTCTTGACTGACTGTTATGCAATGGAAACTCTGAGGATAAATAGCTATAGAATCAATTTAGGCAATTTTCTATCTTCTTTTGCATTGTTGATTGCCTTAAATGGTAGATTCTATTTATTTATTTATTCCATCTGCACCTTTATGTCCCCCTCCCCTGCGCTCCGGGAAAAGAGTGAAGATGTTGAAAAGAATGGTCAGGATTTCCCATATATCCTGCACAGCTTGTGTACTTTAGAAAATGTTGCAACTTTCAAGTACCTGAACAATGGGAAAGTTGACAGTGGCTGTGAAAGTTCCTGCCATTAGAGCCTCATAAATCTACCTTTGGTAAAGAGATATTTTAAAAATAATTTTAGAATAATTACCTTAAAAACAAGTGATCAGCAGTTTTCCCCTTATGACACATACAATTGTACATCTTAATGAAGGTCACATATTGCTGTCTCACACAAAATTTAGGCAACTTTCTATCTTCTTTTGCATCACGATATCCTTGTTCACTCATCCAACCTTTCTAGTTCTGATTTCCTTCACCCTTTTGCTTGTGATAAAGTCCCACTATAGTTTTTTTTGTTGTAGTTTTACTCCAGTCCGCTCTGTGAAATACACTTGACACAAATTAGCAGATATATTAACTGATTATACTTGGGAAATGTTCCCAAGGGTGTGGACTAGTACTAGTGGTCAATAAAAAGGGTGCAAACCTTTATGATCAGGGTCTCCTAATCTCAAACATTTGTTATGTCATTCCATCTATTTGAGCCTTGGTGCTCAAATTTATCAGGTTTGCGGAGGTAGTAGGAACCCAGTGAGGTGCGCACAATCTGGACTGGATACCATTGTTATCCAAAAAAATTGTATTAGAAAATTGCTCCTTCAGATGTTTTGGTGCATCTCCGCATCTTCTTTGGTTTATTTATTTGTTTTTTCCACATGCTTCTTTTGTCACATTAACTCACAATCTGACTTGTATGGTAGCTGGGTCCTTTGTGGTGAGTTCATGGCTTAAACTTTTGTATGACCTTACAGCTCTAGACATGGTTTCCTAAACCAGCAGAACTCTCATCTAGTCAAATATCCTTAAAAAATATTTAATTGCAGATCGATGAAGAGATTCTTCAGGAGGTGGTTAAGATGGGATTTGACAGGAACAACCTTACTGAATCTCTTCGCAATAGAGTTCAAAATGAGGTAAATTTTCGTTATAAGCCATATTTTTTCATGGATTGCCTGTTTTCCTCATTTTTTTGGTTCTATTTCAGGGCACTGTTGCGTACTATTTGCTACTTGACAATCGCCATCGTGTTTCCACTGGCTATCTTGGAGCTGAATTTCAGGAGTCCATGGTGTGTCTTAGCTTGTTTATTATTGAATAAAGCTGCAGTTTCTTTCTATCTGCCTTCATAATAAGGAGCCCTTTAGTTTGCCAATATTTAAGTACTTTCTTCTCCACAAATATGTGGCATCTTTATGACAGTCACTGAGTTCATCAACATTAACTTGGGTATATAGTTGTGGTTGATTTTTTTGGTCTACTCCAGATTTCTTTCCATTACATCTGTGTTTAATTAGATATATAAGCATGCCCTTACAGGAATATGGTTACAACCGGATCAATTCAAATGAAAACGTTGCTTCTCCTGTTGGTCAACGCTTCCCAGGAATAATGGATTATCAGCAAGCTGGTGCTAGGCAGTTTCCCGTCGAAAGAAAATGGGCTCTTGGCCTCCAGGTTGGTTTGTAGCCTCTCATGCAAATAACTAACTTTTCTCTCTCTTTTCTTGTTTAAAAATAAGCTAATCATTGGACATTCATACTTCTTTTATAATGGGGATCCCGCGGCCAATGACGCATGGTTTGGAACTTGGTGGATAATGAGCCTGCTCCGCTACACCTTCTCTTACCCACTAGACCAAACCCCTGGTGCCTGGACGTTCATACTTATTAATTAAAGAAATATTCCAAAGGATATTTATGTTAACATGTGAGTGGAGCGGGAAGGGCTATGTGGGAGTGTCATTCCATGGAAATTTAATCGAACTGAAAACCTCCCTAATCCTATTTCATATTCAAACTGATTAGCTTTGAAAACATCTTGTCAATTCCATCATGAATATAGACTCACGGATGTACCTCTGTTAATGTTATGGTTTCTTTGTTGATATTTTGTATACAATTTACGGTTTTATTCTGTTCAACAGTATGCTATAGATAATAAGCGCCTTTTTGGTTTTTGCTACAGTCTCGCGCGCATCCACGTGAAATAATGACTGAAGTTCTGAAAGCTCTGCAAGAACTGAATGTATGTTGGAAAAAGATTGGTCAGTATAACATGAAATGTCGCTGGGTTCCTAGCATACCCGGTCATCATGAAGGCATGGGTATTAATTCCATGCACGGGAGTCAGTTCTTTGGAGACGATTCAGCCATCATTGAGAATGATGGTGTCACTAAATTAACAAATGTGGTCAAATTTGAAGTTCAGGTAATGAAAAATCTCATGGATCATACATTTAGTTTCGGTATGATTTTGCCTTAAGATAGTGGGTGGAGACATTTATCATGAAAATAAGAACCGTCTAGTATAATGGTCACGAAGAATTGGGTGAGGGAAGTTTGCACTTGAAGTGATGAAGTACATAACACATAATTGGTGGAAGTCTCACTTGTTGAATGCTATTGTGGTCCTTCTAAGTGGATCTGTACATCTATTTTATCACATGGAGGGTGGGATTTCAGCAACTTTTATTCTGTATGTATCCGAAATTTCTAGCTTGCTTATTCAAGGTGCTCGACAATGTGTTTTAGATGCAAATCTTTGGAAAAATTACTTTTAAGACTCAATCTCACTCCATCAAATTTTATGACTCTGTAAACCCAGGTTGCTGGTATTTTTGTTAGATTTCCTCTATTACTAGGGGGGATAGTATGGAGGAAAGGGGAAGGGGGTCATTGGTGACTCAGGAGAATTGCTTTTTAGGTTGGTTATCAGTATCTGAATGGATATGATTTGGTCCTTTTGTAATCTGAATAGGAAGAAGTAACACTAGTGGAAGAAAGTTGGGTGATTTCATCGGTGGACAAAGTTACCCGATATTTGTGTTGGTAAGAGGTAGTAAGTACTTGGTGGAATAGCTCAGGGGCACACAAATTGGTCCCAATACCACCATCGATGAAAAACTATTCCTAATTGGTCAATCTTGAGAAAGCAATAGAGTTTCTCTATTGTCTGGATCTGCTATTGTCTGAGTCTACTTTCTTGATTATAGCTTGCATGGTTCTGAAGTGTGATTTGATGTTTGAGTTTCTTTTCTGCAGCTTTACAAAACTAGGGAGGAAAAGTACCTGCTTGACCTTCAGAGGCTTCAGGGTCCACAGTTCCTCTTCTTGGATCTCTGTGCTGCTTTTCTTGCTCAGCTTCGGGTCCTTTGAAGTCTCTGAAATAAGGAGCTAAGTTGGAAGGCTATCAATGTTTTCCAGAAAAGCTCGTGCTTGTATATAATTGGTATACCAGCTCAGTTTACTGCATGTCTGTTAACAAATTTCACCCTGCTTGGTCAGAGGTGCCTAGCAACTTTTTTTTTTTTTGATTCGCTAGGAGTTCTAGCTACTTTTGTTCTTCTTAACATTTTCAGTGTCTATGGAATTTCAGTTACCTAAAGATTGAACTAAAGATTCCATTTTGCAAGATGGGGTCTCTCTCTGACCCTTGTACTGTTAGGATTGAATGTAGTTCCCTCCCCCTCTTTTTTCCTCCTCGATGATTGTTTATGTCTTTTGAAGGTATGGGACCCTGTTGAGTTAGTCTGAAAGATCGATAGAGTAAAGAAAATCCCTACACATGAGGCCATCCTACAGAACGATTAGGCAAACAATTACGAATAATAGAAAATTTAATCGAACATCTTACAGTTGAAACATACATTCCTGGTTAATTATCTATCTACTGAACATATGCCTAGCATATTGAACGCAAATGATTCTGCCAATATTTTCAACTAACATAGCATATTGGTGGGAGATCAATAGAGCCCCATGGGGAGAATTCACAGTCATAAGCACTGCATCAATAGCATATTGGTGGGAGATCAATAGAGCCCCATAGGGAGAATTCACAGTCATAAGCACTGCATCAATGAAAATTTTCCTCCTTCCAACGAATTCTCTTCATCCTTGTTCTCAGTCATTCCGACATTGCATTCTTCATTCCCTCCATCCTCCTCGAGGTTCCTTTTGCATGCGTTTCGAAGCCAGGATAATTGCTCAGACAGCGTTACGCCTCCAGATTTCATCTGCAACTTTAAACATTCTGTGATACCATTGAAAGCATAAAGAGAAGCTGAAAACTTCCTCTAGTAATTCATCCTCCGCATTGCCTCACTTAGGATTGATGTTTCTTCACCATAAACCACCCCCTTATCCATCGTCTCCATTGATAGCTCTTCAGCTAAATAAAATGGCGAATAGTAACATGATCCAATTTCGTCTAGAAATTGGAAGTCAATATTTGACTCTATATCTTCTACATCCGTACTATTTGCCTTCCCTATCTCAATTATCTCTGCGTTCGAGCTCTTATAGTTATTCACAGGCTGAATTTAAATTCCTGATTATAGCCATTTTGTGTGATCACGTAATTATCAGTTATATGATCTTCAGGGTAATAGAGATAATCGGTATACATTGCATATGAAAAGTCAGCTACTCTGTCTACAAGTTTTTCTTCTTGATGCTGCTGCTGCTGATGACCAATTTCGGGTAGGGAGGTAGAATTGGATGAATCATCATCAGTAGCAGCAGCAGCAGCTACAGATTTATTTTGTTCTCTGAGCCTGCTAAGAAGAATGTTAAGGATTTTCGGAGGCAGAGCTGAAGTGGAAGAAGAAGAGCACGGCCAGAAATTCGTGCGAGTACTGGCTCCACGAAGCAAGCAAGCAGCTTCATCATAAGCCCTTGCTGCCTCTTCAGAAATGTCAAAAGTCCCAAGCCATACTCTTATTTTCTGTATGGTGTCTTTTATTTCAGCAACCCATCTGCCTGATGGCCTTTGTCTAACTCCAACAAATCTTTTTCGGGGTTGTTGAGCTCCGGCTGCAGCATCTGCTACATTCCCATTATCATCATGAGTTTTCGTTAGTCCTTCAGCTTTTCTCTTCCTAGCCATTGTTTTTGTGTGTATTCGTGTGCTTAATTTGTTGTAGTTGCACTATCCTGGGCCGACAATGACACTGAGAGAAGAAAGCTAGGAGAGCGAATAGGGATTAGATACCTCTATGGTCCTAGTCGTAAAAGATGGATATTAGGCGTTGTGTGCAATAAACAAGAATGGTGAAGTGTAAAGGTGTTGGATGTATGCTTGGGTTTAGTAGTTAGTTTTTATACACAACTAAGTTGGGATATCAAATGCATATTTTTTAGATGAAAGGGAGAAGTAATATTCTGTCGAATGGCAAATTCATAAGAGTTGAAAGGTTCTTTTCCTGTTTGTTGAGACGCATTTGTTTTATTACTTTGGCTTTCTAATAGCAACATATGGAGGGCTCTATTTTGAGATATAGTACTAAAAAAATAGAAACAAAAGGAATATGTTGGTAAAATATTAAGTTTACTTGGTGTTAATAGATTGTTTGACCCAGCAAAAGAGTGTACCGTATTGCTTTCTCTTCTAAGCTTTCTTTATTATTTCGAGAAGAGTTGATTTATGGTGCAAAAATTTGTGGCCCAACTTGGTCACCAGAACAAGTCCCACTTGTGTTCTTATTACAGAGTTAATACAGTATGAAACAATTTACTCAGATGATGTCACTTGTCGATTATATTAGTCAGTACATATAGCGCAGGATATATCGAGGAACTCGAATGGGATCAAATGTTTTCATGTCTAATCGTAGTGCCGGTTTATCTTGATTTTCGGTTGATGAACAAACGGAAAATAGAACAATTGAATTTTGGGCTCGCCCCAGTTACATATTCTTTGGACCCTTGCCCGCCACCAGCGGAAGCAAGTTAGGCCCTTATGTTGAAAAGTTGGGGAAGAGTGCATTTCTATCGCGAAAGATACAATCCAACCATAGTTTTCTTACGGCTACCTTTGTTACGACTTCATTCTAATCGAAGACCCCACCGTGGTATGTACCAATAAGACCATCAAAGACCTTTGTGGCACTAGTGTGCCATGGAAGTCATGAGCGATCATTGGTTTGATGCTTGGGGCGAAACTACTTCTCAGGGTGTGAGGGGCAGTGTGTGTAGGGCTTGGTTACATATTCACCGCGTCATGCTGATCTGCGATTACTAGCGATCCCAACTTCATATTCTCGAGTTACAGAGAATAATCCGAATTGGTGGCCTTTTTTTCACAAGAAATTATTTTAGATAACTTTAAAAATGATCTTGAACTTTTGACGTACCTTGCATGACAATCTTTTTTGTCTATGATATTTAAGGCGATTGACATTGGAATTCTCACTTGATGAAAGAGACCTGCTTCATTCATTTTAGAGTCGACACTCATAGAAAGAACATCCTACTCTATTACTAATACTAGAAATTTTTCATTTAATCAGGTTCTTTCTTTAATTTCACAAAGAAAAGACATTGTTATCCCTATGAACTATTACGAAAGTTACTGAGAGTGTATCCCAACTTAAAGGAGGTTCTATTACCTTCTTGAATTATTTTAAAGTGTAATAAATACACCATTCAGTACCGATGTGGCACAGAGAGTGTGTTCACTTTCTTGGAAGCAAGTGAGGGACGAAAAATAAGGCAAAAATTCGATCAATAATAGACACACGCCCCTTTTTAATTGGACATTTTATAATTAATTAGTACACATAATTATAAAGACTAGTTTAGAATACTTGCGTTGCACGTGTAGCAAATGTAATAAAAACAACTGTGTATAAAAACTAAATTATTGTGTGTACTTTATTTTCTTAAGTGCAAAAATTTTAAAAATATAACGTATAATTTGAAGATAAAAAACATGATAAATAACAGTCACACTACTAATTAAGGAGCAAAATTAGATGTAGCCAAATTATATTCCCCGTTTAAATTTATTCTACGTAAGTTTTTCGTTGAGATGCTCCAAATTAATGACAACCGAAGATTATATTAGGTAAAGCGCAAGGAAGCATCCAACATTTAGTTGAGTGTCATTTTCTTTTTCCAGAGGTTTGGTAACACAGTAACTCTGTCCTGCAGAGTAACTTTCTCACCAACATTATAATTTCACAACTCCCGAGTTGATGTGTACTCCACTTGGGTTATATACATTAATCTTAGGCAAAGCGGTTGCAACAACTTTATGCACTTTTTCATCTTCATCGTCTATTACAGCCTGAAACAACGTAACAGATTTTAATATAATAAAACTCAATATAGAAAAAACTGGTGAAAAGTAGATCAAGTAAGAAATTTAAGTGGTGTTCTACTTATTTTTTATTCAGAAAGTAACAAATGCATATGATCTACAATCTTGAATATTCAAACCTATAAAGATGCATGATGCATATATACATATAAATATTGGAGAAAAATCAAATATAAAAATTAAAATAAAATATCAACAAAAACCAAAATTAACTAAAGGATAAGAAATAACAGCTTACGAAAATAAAAATTTAAGATCCCTTTTACAAATACAAAACGTAGATACTTTTTTATCTTGTCTCTATCTCTCTAGACGTCTGCCACTGCCAAACATTCACACCTCTTAATTGGGATATCTACGCTCCTTCGCACAATGCCCAAACCATGTTAATCTCACTTTACTCATGTTGTCCATCACAGAGTCACTCGTACCTTGTTCATATTTCATCATTCTTAATCTTGACGCTCCCAATATGAACACATATACACCTCAACATTCTCATCTCAACAACTTTCATCTTTTAGACGTCAGATTTCTTAACAGTCCAACACTCTGGCCCCATACTGTTGGGTTCGAAATCGAGAAGGGGTCATGCGGAAGCGTAAAGTTTGCAAACCAAGAGGATGATAATTCAGATGATAAATAAAAATATACTAAAAAGATATATTATTAATATTATTTGGCTAATTGGCCTACACATGAAAATTAATATTAAAGAAAACGCAAAACTATTAGGAGAAAATCTCCCCCTAAACAAGACTCTTAAACGACTACATTGTGGATATTATTGTGTTGTTGTATGATAATGGAGCTCTTCTATTTATAAGGTTCCAAAACCTTTCCTCTTAGAAAAAGGTTAGTCAAATATGGAAAAATTTTATATTTTCCTTTCAGAAAAAATAAAAGTAATTATGATATTACTTTTATTTTCCTTCTAAGAAGAATGAAACTTAAATTTGGTAAGAAAATCTGGGCAAAAACCTTAACACATACAACATAATTGGTCTAACAATCAAAAAATATTTGAAAATATTAAATTAATCTAATCTAATTTAGCTTTAAAATTTAGTCAAATTGACTCTCAAAAAATAAAACATAACAATAATAAAAAGACGAAGGAGTAAGAGCAAGTATCCCCAAGAGTAAATTATTTATTTTAAGTCTTACATTTTTATTTGCTTAAAGAACTTTGTCCCGGAGGCTTGAAACACATTTTGACATAAATATAAAATTTAATGTTTTTTAGTAAAACTCCTTTTGCAAAATTGGATATACATTCATAACAATCCATGTTTTTCTGTATTGGTGCGAGTGCTCTTCATCGATATGAATATCTGTAAGTTCTTTCTTACTTGATTCACTCCTTTCTTTCTCGAGAACGAAAACCTAATTCCTTTACTCATAATTGAGAAATAGGAGTTGCTACATTTCAATCCTAATTCCTTTACTCATAATTGAGAAATTGGAGTTGCTACATGTCAATCTCTTTCTAATTCTCTTTAAATTTTTAATTTCAGAGATGATGTTATTATTATTGTGCCTGACTCTCTCTTCAATGCTCTTCGGCTTCGTAGTCTTTTTTTATTTTCTTTCTCCGATTAATTTGTTCCTTCTACGTGATCTTCATACTACTCTTAGATATTTTTTTTATGATGAAAAATACAATAAACGCATAATACTTAAAATATTACAGTCAATACCTCGTCTTATATAGGAGTACTAAATGTCGCTTACCAAAAAACATCAGTACAGGTGAAAGAATCTCAATCATTTCTTCACATTTAATTTCTAAATGGTCTGACAATGCTTAATTATGATCTTCAGTTCTATATGAATTGATCAGGAATAACCATAAAATGACAAAGGTTTTTATTTCTTACGTATATGATCATCTACATACACAAATCAGATGTCTAAAATTTTCAGCAACAAATCATGAATGTAGCCAAATTGTAACTCATTAAAACAGAATATATATGATAGCTAGTAATAAACTACTTCCCCTTTACTTTCATTTTTTTTTTTTTTCATTTTACAATATGGTGTTTGCCTAATCAAAAAATGTAAGAAGCAAAATGAAAAGCTTATGCCACATGATAAAAGATGTCGTTAATCATCCTTCCTACTCTAGAGTCAATCTAAATTAATTAGGTTAATGTAATATTAGAAAATTAAAATTTAGATATTCAAATTTTATATCTCGATCAAGCATTACTTTTTTCAGTAAAAAGCATATATACATGTATTACCAACATAATTAGGGGTTATAATAGTACAGTTGAGATATCTAACCTCAAAAATGCATCCTCATTTTAAATTGCATGCTGCAAAGCGTCTACGTAAAACCAAAAACAACTTCAAAAGTTTTTCACTTTCGACATACAATATTGGTTAGGATCAAATGCTTACCATCATACCAAAAGCTATAACTTATAGTAAAGGCGCAAGATTATTTAATAACCAAGACCACAAATAAACACCATGTTTGATCATGACTCTGATCAGGGCCATCCCAACCCCCTCGTGTATCTTGGCATAGGTTGGATAGAGTTATCCAACAATATCATTGGTACAAAAGCATGTCATCAAAGGTAAAATGAGACTAATAGAATTAAAGAGTCTCAGAAGTATAGAAACGATTCAATCTTGTTTTTCGATAACTATAGTGGTCAAGTCAATTTTTGCGCACCTCAATTCCTCAAACAAAAATATTTTTACACTACTAACAACACAAGAGAATCTGTTCACAATACTATGAAATAGATACAATATCAAAGAGAGGAGAGTATATGGGTAACAAAAGTTCTTACAGGAAACCGATCATAAACAGTAGCAGCCAATTCACCACTATAAAAAGTAGCATGGACAAACTTTCTTCCCGACTCCACCACTATCTCATCCTTTTCAATCAAACTCACCTTCATTGCCTTGACTGCCTAGAACATATTCAATAAAAATATACAACAAAAGATGAAATATGACAATCAAGAAAAATACCTTGTTTGAAGAGACTAAACTTGGAGTAGCGGAGAATTTTATTGCGTGTGTGATTATGGGTTAGAGAAACGTTTTGTTCTATTTATATAAAAAGTTGTTTGCTCCATGAATTCTAGACCTAAAAGAATTTTGTGAGATTAATTATTCTCTACTACTAAAAATAGACATCTAATTATTTTCCTATAATTAGACTTCTTCCTATATGTTTTAGGTTTTAATTTTTTAATTTATTTATTTAAAAAAATGTGAAAAGATTATTTTGTCTAAAGCGAAAACTTTTCATAAAGGGCAAAAAGTTCAAACAACATTTCTAAGACCCTTCACACTTTAATATATTATAGATTAAGATTTATATATATTTAATTATTTTTCTTTCTTTATTTTTGGAAATTATTTCCCTCCTCATTTTAAACTTTTATATTTTTTTTCTTTTCTATTTCATTAATTTCTTATCTTTTCAATTTTAACAAATTTTAAAAATTACGTTTTTTAAGAAAACAAGAAAATAAAAAAAGTTTCTTTCGTTTTAACATTTTTTTATTTGATTTGCTTGACTTTCTTTTTGTATCCGTACAAAGTTAGCTTATTTTAAATACAAACCATTGATATGAAATTTGAAATCAAATTCAAAGGAAAGGAAAAGAAAATAAAAAATATAAATAAGTAATAAAAATAATAAAAAGGTAAAAATTTTTAAAAAATTATATGTATTTTGAGAAAATTTAAATACAAAAAAATAATAAGGAAAGTGATAGAGGATTTACCACTATTGGATCCCTATGGGTAAACTACATAAATAACCCTTATAATGTTTGTTTATTTGTCACTCATAAGAATGGTCTTATAAAACTAACCTCCTTTTTTTTTCAATATAACACAATTACCTATTTGCCCCTCAATATCTCAAATATTTCTAAACAACTCCATATTTATTTATCTTTCAACTTTTATTTTTTTCTCTTTTTTATTTTACTTCAATTTTATCTTTTCTTTCTCTCTTTTTTATTTTTTCTCAACTCTTACTTTTTTTCCCTTTTCTCTTCTCAACTTCTATTGTAAAAAAAAAATCTCTTTTTTTTTATTATACTTTGATTTTTATTTATTTTTTTCTTTTTAGTTTTTCTCAGCCCTTACTTTTTTTTCCTTTTCTCCTCTCAACTTCTATTTATTTTTTTCTCTTTGTTCTTTTTTGTTTTTTTCAATCTTTATTTTTGTTTTGTCTTTTTTTTTTTTTTCTCAACCTTTATTTAGGAAAAATTATCTAAATGAACAACTTAAGTTTCTAAACTACTAAAAATTCCCCCACTTCTAAATATTACTTAAATCCCAATCTTTATAACTTTTTGGTAAAGTTGAGATACAAGTTTACACCTCCTTTTCTGAAACCGTTACTTTACCAAAAAATTAACCCGTTTTCTCCTCTTTCTACGCCTTAATTCTGGCAGCAGTTCCTATCCACTTTCTCCCTCTAATTCAAAACTTGGAATTAAGGTAAATTTCCCCCCTAAAATCAACTTCAATTTCTTCTATTCTTATTTTACCCTTTTAAAAAAAAAAAAAATTTTACGCTTTGATTTACAAATTGATTTTTTAGTGTTTTTGTTGTGAATTTTTTTTTATTATCATTTTTTTAGGCTACATTGTTTTGAATTAACATTATGAATAGAGATTTGGAACCATCTTTTAGTCTTGAATTTTCTCAATTAGAAACTATCAAAGAATATGAAGACGTTGTAAACTTCATTCCTAGTAGTTTTGACTATGAATATGTTGGTTTTGATGAAAATAGATTCAAGCATAGAAACGATCCACACACTATGAAGAAATTGCGGCAAAAGCATGCTAAGAAGGATAAAAAAAATAAAATTCACGGTTCTAAGAAAGAGGATCCGACAGTTCTGCAAGTAAAGCTCCCGCCAAGAGAAGAAGAGTTGTTGAAGTTATTTCGAGAGACGAGCTTCCTAAGGTATTTGCATGTTCAGATCTGTTGAATAAGTTAGATGAATTCTTTAAGTTAAAGAGCATCAAAGGAACTTGTTTCTGTCAAATTTGATGATTTGTCGCAGTATAGATCTTTGAGCTTTTTGTTCTATTTTTATGTTGTATTAGATACATAATAAAAAAAGATGTATCTTAATATATTTAGATGTATCTTGTTCATTTGTTGGTCTTTCAATTACCTTCATTTTTTCTTGTGACATCGTGAAAGTAGATTTTCATTAGTATATGTATTTTGAATTGTGTAATATATATGGCGATGTATTAAAGTCTATAACATGAGGTTTTTAGATTGATTGCACAAATTAGATGAATTGTTTAAGCTAAAGATCATGCAATGGAACTTGTTTCTGTCAAATTTGATGATTTGCTGCAAGTATAGATTTTGGGATGTTTTATTTGAATGTATGTTGTATTAGATACATAATAACAAAAAATGTATCTTAATATCTTAATATGTATCTTGTTCATTTGTTGCTCTTTCAATTACCCGTATTTTTTAAAATTATTTTAGATACATAAATAATTTAATTTGTATCTCATTTAAAATCATTACAGTTACCTGCGCTAACATATATTCTATTTGATTACAATTTGCACATCATCTGGATGTCATCTTGTACTACTTGAGGAAGAAGTACAAGAACAAGAATTTTCCAACCAACAGATACATTATCACTGATTATTTTTTCAAAGGGTACATCGATAAGACATATGTGAATTACTATAATGCTGATGTTGGTAAGGAACTTGCAACTCAAGATGCATTTGCAAGGACTGATGAGGTTGCTCAAATGAAGATGTCATTGATTAACACCATCAAGGAATTGAGTACACCCGCAGGTCAGTCTTGGCATCTGGTTAATGAGGTCTTTATCCCCATTAACTATGATGGTGTCTTTCACTGGGTATTGACAGTCATTGATTTAAAGGATCAATGCATTCATGTGTATGATTCAATGGATAGTCACGGAAAAGAACACAAAGTCATTACTGCTAATTCCATCTTCGGGTATTGATGCTCAATACCATCGTCTGAGATATGCTAGTCTTTTGTGCAGGTATGGATCTGAAAAAGTAGAGAATGACTACTTTAGTGAGAATGACGATCCACCAAGGCGAAGGAGTAGGTTCTCAACAAAAGAAAAAGATCGTGTTTTGCATATTCAATAGTTATTTATTTTTGGCTAGTTGGCTATTAAAAACGTTGATGATGTTAGTAACTTTGATGATGTTTCATAATAATAGTAATGTTTAGACAAACATACATTATGTATCTTTGATGATAAAATACTTCTACTTTATCACCAATTATAACGCATGGCTGTAGCATTTCATGATATATTATTGTTTCGCTATACGTTTTAGTGAAATAGATACATTTTAGTAAGCTTAAAGATATGTATTATGTACGAGGTTGTTTTGTATGTATCTCACACTATTTTTTATTTTGATTCAAATATTTATACCAAAGATACATATTCTGTAAAACAACAGATAAAATTTAATCATTTGTATATATGGTTTTGTGTTATTGTGGATTTATGTATCTCTTGTTATTTCAGATCTAGGTATTCCATGCTTAGATACATATTTACACATATATGATACTTTTTTACTAACTTGTATCTATTGTTATCTGTTTAAGTTTTATATGTATCTCTTGTTTTTAAGTTTTAGTGAAATCACCATACTAAATATACATATTAGTAAGCTTAAAGATACATATAGTTTATGAAGTCTATGTTATATTTATATGTATCTCACATTATTTTATTTTATTTTAATTCAATTTTTTTTGAATTCAATTATTTAGCTCTTGTACGTTATATCGTTAATCCAAAAGCTGGAATGACGTAATAACATTGATATATTCATTACAATTACCTCAAACAAAATCAAGAAAAAACAATAAAAAGGTCGTAGGAATTGTTTATAACTGAAAACAAAATATGGAATAATTTTTATTTTAAAATGTGGAATAACAATAGATACATATATATACACCTAATTTATATACAAGAGTGTTTTGTTACATCAATATATATATACATGAGTGTTTTGGAGAATAAGACTTCAAAGACATTACTACTAAGGACTCCTAATTTAAAATAACTGCACCACTCATTTAAGTAAAGTCCTAATAATAAACAACTATATGCAAATAGACATTCACTCGAACACCTACGTTACATTATCCTTACATAAAGTATGTCACCAATAAAGGTAGAAAAGAGTTATTTGGTTAGTGTCTTTATTGAGATTCTTGATGTCACTCATCTATTTGTTCATGGGTCAAAAACAACTAAAAATATTACGTGAAATTTAGCATCTGTTTGTATCTATTCAACATTCTTCTTTCCCTTTTTTTAAACGAGAATAATATTAAGGAAAAATTATCAAAAAGAATCTGTAGGATGTATCTCACGTTAGTTATATGTATTTTCAACGGAAATATGTTAAAAAATTAGGATGTATCGTACAAAAAAAATTAACGAGAGATACATATATGTACAATTGTACATAATATGTATCTTTAACACTACTAATATGTATTTTTGTTATGCTGATATCACTAAAACTAAAATACCAAGAGATACATATATATATACACAACCCGAACCAGAGATACAAGATGAAGGAAAAATGTATCTAGTTAGACCAAATATGTATCTCAGCCTACTAAAAATAACAAAAAATAGAATTACGTAATACATCAATAAATTTTACGTTAAATGCATAATTGAATAAACAAGAGACAAATAACTACTTTTGAAACGTTAAACAAGATACAATTTTTTTTTTCCAGATCTTTTTTTGCATAAACAAGATACAAATCTTTTTTGTCGATCTTTTTGGTCAGATCAATTGCAAGGAATGTTTAATGGCATACCATGCCATAACTGAAATAACTGTGCACTTGTCCTTGTAGATTTGCCCAACCTTAACTTCACTATTTTTACAACCTGTAATGATCTTGCGCCCCTTCATATCGAACAACGGCAACGAAAGGGGTTTAAGTTATTATGGTATAATATCGTTAATTCACACGCCAGAATGGTGTAAGAACACTGAAATATTCATTGCAATTGATGAAAGAAAATCAACAAATAAAAAAAAAGAGGTCCTATGATTTTTTTTTATGGAACGTATTAACTTTCATTGCAATTGATGAAAGAAAATCAACAAATCCAAAAAAAGAGGTCGTATGAATTTTTTTGATGGAACGTATGGAACTTTTGCAACCTAGAAACTGATTATGGAAAGGTTCTTCATTAAAATAGTGGAATAACAAACTAATTATCATATATCGTGGGATATTATTTAGTTTTTACCATAATTAGTTAGGTTAATTGCTATATTAATGCTAGTTTAGTTGTTACATCCCTTAAAACATGCTAATTAGTTTAACTAATTCCTTAAAACATGCTAATTAATTTAACTAATACATGTATTTGTTGGACGTATCTAACTTAACTTATATGTATCTTCAAAGGCTAAATGTTGGAATTAATGAAATTTTGAAAATAGTTGGGATTTTTAGTAAATACTAGTAAACATGTCGTTATATATGTAATTTTTTCTTTTTTTTTCTTTTCTTTTCTTCCATCAGCTTCTATATTTTCTTTATTTTTCTTTTTATTTGCTTTGATTTTTATTTTTTTATTTTAAATTTTCTTCATTTTTTTCTTTTCTTCCAATCAAGTTATGCCTCCTGAGCAAGAGTTGACACTACCACATTATAGAGGCAAGACTTATGACTTTCAAACAAGAAGTTACATTTCATGGGTAAGAGTTCACACTATCACATTGTGTTTTGATTCATGAGATGTTCTATAACTCTTACCTTAGAGGCAAGACTTAGCCCAAAGATTTTCAAACAACAAATTATGTCCCATGGGTAAGAGTTGACTCTACTATGTTATGTTTTTATTTATGATATGTTCTACAACTCTTGCCTTAGAGGCAATACTTAGCTCAAGGACTTTCAAACAACAAATTATGCCTCACGGGCAAGAGTTGACACTACCACGTTATGTCTTCATTTATGAGATGTTCTACAACTCTTGCCTTAGAGGCAAGACTTAGCTCAAGGACTTTCAAATAATAAATTATGCCCCACGGGCAAGAGTTGATATTACAACGTTATGTCTTCATTTATGAGATGTTCTACAACTCTTGCCTTAGAGGCAAGACTTAGCTCAAAGATATTAAAACAATAAATTATGCTCCATAGCAAGAGTTGACACTACCATATTATGTATTCATTTATGAGATGTTCTACAACTCTTTCCTAAGGGGCATGACTTATCCCAAGAATTTTCAAACAAGTTACGTACATTGGGCAAGAGTTAACACTAATACATTGTGTTTTTTTCCTTATGAAATTCTCTATAACTCTTGTCTTAGAGGTACGACCCAACCCAAAAACCATCAAACAACAAGTTATACTCCATGGGTAAGAGTTGACACCACCACATTATGTATTGATTTATGAGATGCTTTATAAATCTTTCCTTAGAGGCAAGACTTAGAGCAAGGGCTTTCAAGCAACAAGCTGTGTCCTATGGGAAAGAGTTGACATTACAACATTATGTTTTGATTTATAAGATATTCTATAACTCTTGCCTTAGAGGCAATACTTAACCCAAGGACTTTCAAACACCAAGTTACACCCCATGGGTCAGAACTGACATTATCACATTATGTTTTGATTTATGAGATGTTTTATAACTCTTTCCTTAGAGGCAAGACTTAGCCCAAGGACTTTTAAACAACAAGTTATGCTCCATGGACAAGATTTGACACTATCACATTGTGTCTTGATTTATGAGATATTTTATAAATCAAGGACTTTCAAATAATAAGTTATGTCCCACGAGTAAGAGTTGACACTACTACATTATGTCTTGATTTATGAGATGTTTTATAACTCTTGCCTTAGAGGCACGAATTAGTCCAAGGACTTTCAAATAGCAAGTTACGCCCCATGGGCACGAGTTGATACTACCACACCGTGTCTTGATTTATGTGATATTCTATAACTCTTGCCTTAGAGGCAAGTCTTGGCCGACAAGTTACACCCATGGACAAGAGTTGACATTATCATATTGTGTCTTGATTTATGTGATACTCTATTAGTCTCACTTCTAAGACAAGACTTAGCCCAAGAACCTCCCAAAAGAACAAGTTACGCCCAATGGACAAGTGTTGACACTACCACATTGTTTCTTGATTTATGAGATGTTCTATAACTCTTGCCTTAGAAGCAAGACTTAGCTCAAGGATTTTCAAAGAACAAGTTATACTCGCAAGCAAGACTTGACACTACCACATGTGTCTTGAATTATGAGTTGTTCTTTAATTTTTTCCTTAGAGGCAAGACTTATCCCAAAAGACTTCCTAACAAGTAGTCATGCCCTTAAATTTGCTTTGATGTCAAAAAAAGAGGATCCCTTTGCGGATTATCCAACTTTCTATTTATTAGCAAAATATAATAGAAGTTGAGAAAAAAAAAGAGAACAAACAAAATAGAGAAATAAAAAAAGAAGATTGAGAAAAAAAAAGACAATAAAAAAATAAAGGTTAAGAAAAAGAGAATAAACAATAAAAAAAAGTAAAAAAAAAATTAGAAAAACAAACATGAGAAAAAAAAATAATAAAGTTTAAGAAAAATGAAAAAGAAAAAAATGTGAAATGATAAATGATAAAAAATAAATAAATAAAGATTGACAAAAATGAATTAAAAAATAGAGAGAAATGAAGAAATAAATAATATTTGAGAAAAAAAGTAAAATAAAATAAAAATAAAAATTGAGACAAATAAATTAAAATAAGAAGAAATATAAAAGTTAAGGTAAGAAAATTAAAAAAATTAAAATAGAAGTTGAGAGACAAATGAGAATGAAAAGTTTAAAAATATTTGAGGTGTACATGAGCAAAGATGTACTTGTACTATACATAAAAAAAAAAATGAAGGCTAGTCTTTAAAGACTTACGTTGTGGAGGTCAAAAAGCCAACGTCACCCAGTTTTGTGATCATCTCATGTAATTTCATGGATCTCTATGAGAGATTTTTCAAAATCCAATGGAATTTCCCAGAAAAACCTCAGATCCTAGTGCCTATACCATCAAGATGATTATTTTTGTGATTCATTTCAATACCGTGGAGAAAAGGAATGAGATGATGCTATCTAGGCCTCATACTATTAACAACAAGCCATTTGTAGTAAAGAAATAGTCTTCTGATTTTCAACTAGATGATGAAGTTATCAACATGGTGCCTTTGTGGATCAAACTACCGAACTTACCATTGAATTGCTAGAGTATGCAAACATTAAGTAAAATTGGTATTAACTTGGACAATACGATATATGCTGATGAATGTACAACCAATGTCAACGTGGCTCGCATATCATATTCAAGAATACTGGCGGAGATAGATGTGATACAACCTCTCCCTAAACATTAAAGTACCTGATCCTAAAGGAAAGATGTCTGAGTAACAAATATTATATGACTGACAACTAGAGTTCTGCTTTAAATGCTTGGTGATTGGGCACACTTTCCAGACAACATAAGCTTCAAAATATCCTATACAACCAACCCGGAATAGACCTCCTAGAATGAAGAAAGTATGGCGAAAAAATATGGCAAAATCAGGGATCAGAGATATTAATGGTCAACCAAAGCAGTAGGGAACGCAAAACAATAAGACAAAAATTGGGATTATTCCCACTGATTCAGACAACAAGATAGACACCAATGAACTAGTTAAAAAAGTTATTGCAACAACAAATCACTCACTTAATGAATGGACTATTGCCAAAAGGAAGTCTGCAACAAAGAAAGTAAAGGTAGTTCCTGTTGATGAACTCACTTTCAGTACTAGTAATGTATATAGGCCTTTAGAAATCATTGGACAGTTTGATTTACATAGGGATTGTTAGTGCACAGAAAAGGAAAAGTAGTAGGGGAGGATATTCGAATTTTCCTACCTTAACTCGATAATAGTCACTTGGAATGTCAAAGGGCTAAATCAAGCCTACAAAAAAGGGAGTTATAGATGTTATAAAGGAGAATAAAATTGGCTTTAATTGCCATTATGGAGCATAGAATGAATGATAAGAAGGTTGGCGGGACAATCAAATCTATAGTGCTGGGTTGGAATTGGTGCTCAAATATGAGTACTACTAATAAAGGGAGAATATGGATAGTTTGGAATCCTACCATTATTGACTTTAGTATGACTGAAACTGATGCTTAATATATCCATGGATCAATAAGAATTTATAGCTTACAGCAAGAGTTCTATTTTACTGTAATATATGGGTTACATGCTATACAAGATAAGAAGAGTTTGTGGGATAAATTCAAAAGCTTAAACCAAGTAATGCTAGGGCCATTGCTCGCAATAGGTGATTATAATGCGATATTAAATCTAGAGGATAGTTAGAATAGTACACCAGTTAAAGATGTGGAGAATAGGGAATTCATTGAGTGCCTTATTGATTATGGGATGATCGAGCTGCATTATATAGGATAATAGTTTACATGGACTAATAGCCATCTATATAGAAGAATTGATAGGTCCATTGTCAACTTTACATGGATCACACAAATGCTAACTATGCCAGTGGTGATCATGGAACCAAATTTCTCAAACCACTCTCTGTTGTAAATTAAATTTGAACAAGTAAAAAAGTTTAAGAGGGGACTATCTAGATTCCTTAACTGTCTTGCAAACTATCCTCAATTCATGCCAATCATTGAAACACATTGGGGTAAAGAGAATTCAAAAATAGATATGAGAACTATCTGGTACAAATTGAATATTATGAAACAACATTTGAAGCATCTTAATAATACTCAATACAAAGGGGTGGAGGGAAAACTTAAAGTTACAAGGAAACAATTAAAATAGGTTCAAATTATGATGGGATCAAATATGTTGCAACACCACCTGACAGACAGGAGAAAGAACTGAAAATACAGCTCTAGAAGTGGAGTAAGATTGAAGAAAGCATATACAGATAAAAATCAAGAATACAGTGATTGAATTTGGGAGATACAAATACATCCTTTTTTTTGCCAACATGAAGAATAGAAATTCTATAAACCATATCAAGTACCTACATGATTCTAATAGTTGATTATTACAGACCAAACAAGAGATTCAAACTGAAATTATGGGATTTTACAAAACTCTATTGGGGTCTAACAATTTAAGTATGCCAACTATTGACTCTAATGTGATAAAGGAATGACCTTTACTAACTAAAGTTTAACAGAAAGAGCTTACCAGGAAAATTACTAGGATTGAAGTGTCTATGACTTTAAAATACATTGATACTTTGAATACCCAGAGGTGTGATGGACTAAATGCACTTTTCTTCAAAAAGTCTCCATTTTGGGTGAAAACATAATAGATTTTGTTCTTAATTTCTTTGAAACAACTGACATGTTTCTTCCAGTAATTTGTACTTTGGTCACATTGATTCCAAAGGTTCAGCATCCATACCCAGTCAAAGAATATAGAACGATCTCTTGTTGCACTATCCTTTATGAGATCATTTCCAAAATTCTCACCAAAAGACTACAAGGGGTGAAGGAAAGATTAATGGACAAGGGACAATTAACTTTTATGCCAAGCAGAGTCATCACAGATAATATCATATTGAGCCATGATATAGTAAAGAGATATGGAAGGAAAAGATTATCTTCAAGATGTATGATGAAGCTAGACATGCAAAAAAGCCTACGATTTATTAGAATGGGTATTCTTGGAGAAGATTTTGTATAGACTAGCCTTCCCTGGGCAATTTGTCAAATTGATAATGAAGTGTATTCAAAGTGTATCATAATCTATCCTTATTAATGGAATCCCATCAAGACCATTCAAATCAAAGAAGGGGCTTAGACAAGGCGATCCTCTATCCCTATTCTTTTTTGTACTAGTAATGGAGTACCTAACAAGGAAATTGAAAATTGCAGCATGTCCCTGATTTTAATTATCATCTTAGATGCGAGAAGTTGCATATAGTGAAATTAGGATTTGCTGACGACTTATTTATCTTCTATAGGGGAAACTTCAAATTTGTACAATTTTTATATGCTTGCTTCAAACAATTCTCCCTTGCATCTGACTTGATGGTGAATAAGAGCAAGAGCTCATTTTTTTTTGGAGGCGTGGATGATATGGTGCATCAACAAATCCTTAAATACTTGGAATTTGATAAAGGCGAGTTGTCAATTACTTACTTAGGGGTCACTTTCAACAATAAGAGACTCACTGTAACTCAATATAAACCCCTACCTGAGAAAATGGTTGGCAGAGTAACATCACCAATAACTAAGTGCTTATTATACACTGGTGAATACAATTAATAAAAAGTGTTTTATTTTCAATTCAAATACTTTGGACTCAAATATTTATACTTCCCAAGAAGATAATTCAATTGATAGAGGGTATTTGTAGAAGATTCTTGTGGACTGGCCAAACTGAAAACACTAAGAAAACTCCATTAGTATGGAATAAACTATGCCGGCCATAGACTACTAGAGGTCTAAATTTGGTCGATATTGGTTTATGGAACAAGGCAACTATAAGTAAGCACTTCTGGAACCTCTATCACAAAAGGACAAATTATGGATTTGATGGGTTTATATTTACGACATAAAGAAGTTACCACCATGCATGGGATGTTAAGGCACCCGTTGCCTCTTGGATAACTAGGAAGATATTGAAGGCTCAAGCGTACTTTGGTGAGGCTGGCTATACCCACCAGGATCTTTTGGATATGGATGCTTTGTCTACTAAGAAGATGTATCAGAAAATCATAGGGACATTCAATAAAGTACCTTGGAGGAGATTGGTGTGCAATAACTTGGTTTCCCAAAATGAATTTTTATTTTTAGATTGGTCACACATGGGAAACTATATACTAAAAAATGATTGAAAATAGGGTTTGTTGACTGAAAAGGCATGTGTTTATTGAAATAAACAAATGAAGATGTTGCTCACCTTTTCTTTCATTGCCCTTACCTAGAGATAGTTTGGAACAAACTGTTAGATTAGCAAGAAATTAGGATAACAAAAATATGAATGGCAAGAATGCTCAAGCTCAGATTTACAGAATGGTGTTGGCATGCAGTGTTAGTTCCATATGGTAGGAGAGAAATAACAAAATCATTCAAAAGAGTATGAGAACAACTGAAATGGTATGCAGAATTATATTGTAAGAAGTGCATTGTAGATGTACCAAATTTTCAAAACTGGCGGGGGTACTGAAAGGCCAAACTACTATCTAAGACAGTAGTAGTTATCTGTAGATAGGGAGTAGACGAATTGTGCTGGAATGGTGACATGTTTCTTCTAGTAATTTGTACTTTGGTCACATTTATTCCAAAGGTTCAGCATCCATACCCAATCAAAGAATATAGAACGATCTCTTGTTGCATTATACTTTATAATATCATTTCCAAAATTCTTACCCAAAGGCTACAAAGGGTGAAGGAAAGATTAATGGACAAGGGACAATCAACTTTTATCCCAAGCAGAGTCATCACAGATAATTTCATATTGAGCCATGATATAGTAAAGGGATATGGAAGGAAAAGATAATCCTCAAGATGTATGATGAAGCCAGACATGCAAAAAAGCCTATGATTTATTGAAATGGGTATTCTTGGAGAAGATTTTGAATAGACTAGCCTTCCCTGGGCAATTTGTCAAATGGATAATGAAGTGTATTCAAAGTGTATCATACTCTATCCTTATTAATAGAATCCCATCAAAACCATTCAAATCAAAGAAGGGTCTTAGACAAGGCAATCTTCTATCCCTATTTCTTTTTGTACTAGTAATGGAGTATCTAACAAGGAAATTGAAAACTGTATCATGTCCCTGATTTTAATTATTAGCTTAGATGTGAGAAGTTGCATATAGTCCAATTAGGATTTGCTGATGACTTATTTCTTATATAGGGGAAACTTCACATTTGTACAATTTTTATTTGCTTGATTCAAACTATTCTCCCTTGCATCTGACTTGATGGTGAATAAGAGCAAGAGCTCAGTTTTCTTTGTAGGCGTGGATGATATGGTGCAACAACAAATCCTTGAATACTTTAAATTTGATAAAGGCGAGTTACCAATTACTTACTTGGGGGTAACTTTCAACAATATGAGACTCACTGTAAATCAATATAAATCCTTTCCTGAGAAAATGGTTGGCAGAGTAACTTCATCAACAACTAAGTGCCTATCATACATTAGTGAATATAATTGATAAAAAAGTATTTTATTTTCAATTCAAATATTTTGGACTCAAATATTTATACTTCCCAAAAAGATAATTCAATTGATAGAGGGTATTTGTAGAATATTCTTGTGAACTAGCCAAGCTGAAAATACTAAGAAAGCTCCATTAGTATGGTATAAACTATGCCGGCCATAGACTACTAGAGGTCTAAATTTGGTTGATATTGGTTTATGGAACAAGGAAACTATAAGTAAACACTTCTGGAACCTCTATCACAAAACAAATTATGGATTCAGTGGGTTCATATTTACAACATAAAGATGTTACCACCATGCATGGGATGTTAAGGCACCCGTTGCCTCGTGGATAACCAGGAAGATATTGAAGGCTCAAGAGTACTTTGGTGAAGCTGGCTATACCCACCAGGATCTTTTGGATATGGATAATTTGTCTACTAAAAAAATGTATTAGAAAATCATAGGGACATTCAATAATGTACCTTGGAGGAGATTGGTGTGCAATAACCTTGATTTTCCAAAAAGAATTTTTATTTTTAGATTGGTCACACATGGGAAACTATATACTAGAAAATGAATGAAAAAATAGGGTATGTTGACTAACAAGGCATGTGTTTTATGAAATAAAAAAATGAAGATGTTGCTCACCTTTTATTTTATTGCCCTTACCTAGAGATAGTTTGGAACAAACTGTTGGGTTGGCAAGGAATACAAAGACAGGATCTAGACTGGCCTACTGAGCTGGATTAGGATACCAAGCATATGAATGAAAAGAATGCTAAAGCTCAGGTTTACAGAATGGTGTTGGCATGCATTGTTAGTTCCATATGGTAGGAGAGAAAAAACAAAATCTTCCAAAAGAGTATGAGAACAACTGAAATGGTATGCAAAATGATATTTCAAGAAGTGCATTGTAGAGGTACCAAATTTTCAAAACTGGCGGGGGTACTGAAAGGCCAAACTACTATCCAAGACATTAGTAGTTAATTGATGTTATCTGTAGATAGGGAGTAGACGAATTATGCTAGAATGGTGACACGGTTCTTCCAGTAATTTGTACTTTGGCCACCTTTATTCCAATGGTTCAGAATCCATACCCAGTCAAATAATATAGAACGATCTTTTGTTGCATTATCCTTTACAAGATCATTTCCAAAATTCTCACCAAAAGACTACAAGGGGTGAAGGAAAGATTAATAGACAAGAAACAATCAGGTTTTATGCCAAGCAGAGTCATCACAGATAATATCATATTGAGCCATGATATAGTAAAGGGATATGGAAGGAAACGATTATCCTCAAGATGTGCGATGAAGCTAGACATGCGAAAAAGCCTACGATTTATTGGAATGGATATTCTTGGAGAAGATTTTTTATAAACTAGCCTTCCCTGGGCAATTTGTCAAATGGATAATAAAGTGTATTCAAAGTGTATCATACTCTATCCTTATTAATGGAATCCCATCAAAACTATTCAAATCAAAGAAGGGGCTTAGACAAGGCGATCCTCTATACCTATTCTTTTTTGTACTAGTAATGGAGTACCTAACAAGGAAATTGAAAACTGCAGCATGTCCCTGATTTTAATTATCATCTTAGATGCGAGAAGTTGCATATAGTGCAATTAGGATTTGCTAACGACTTATTTCTCTTCTATAGGGGAAACTTCAAATTTGTACAATTTTTACATGCTTGCTTCAAATAATTCTCCCTTGCATCTGACTTGATGGTGAATAAGAGCAAGAGCTCATTTTTCTTTGGAGGTGTGGATGATATGGTGCAACAACAAATCCTTGAATACTTGGAATTTGATAAAGGCGAGTTACCAACTCTTTACTTGGGGGTCACTTTCAACAATATGAGAGTCACTTAAACTCAATATAAACCCCTACCTAAGAAAATGGTTGCCAGAGTAACTTCATCAACAACTAAGTGCCTATCATACACTAGTGAATGCAATTGATAAAAAGTGTTCCATTTTCAATTCAAACATTTTGGACTCAAATATTTATACTTCTCAAGAAGATAATTTAATTGATAGAGGGTATTTGTTGAAGATTCTTGTGGATTGGCCAAGCTGAAAACACTAAGAAAGCTCAATTAGTATGGCATAAACTATGCTGGCCATAGACTACTAGAGGTCGATATTGGTTTATGGAACAAGGCAACTATAAGTAAACACTTATGGAACCTCTATCACAAAAAGGACAAATTATGGATTCGATGGGTTCATATTTACTACATAATGAAGTACCACCATGCATGGGATGTTAAGGAACCCGCTTCCTCTTGGATAACCAAGAAGATATTGAAGTCTCAAGAGTACTTTGGTGAGGCTGGCTATACCCACCAGGATCTTTTGGATATGGATGTTTTGTCTACTAACAAGATGTATCAGAAAATCATAGGGACATTCAATAAAGTACCTTGAAGGAGATTGGTGTGCAATAACCTTGGTTTCTCAAAATGAATTTTTATTTTTAGATTAATCGCACATGGGAAACTATATACTAGAAAACGACTGAAAAATAGGTTATGTTGACTGACAAGGCATGTATTTTATAAAATAAATAAATGAAGATGTTGCTCTCCTTTTCTTTCATTGCCCTTACTTAGAGATAGTTTGGAACAAACTGTTGGGTTGGCAAGGAATACAAAGACAGGCTCTAGACTGGCCTACTGAGCTGGATTAAGATAACAAGTATATGAATGAAAAGAATGCTAAAGCTCAGGTTTACCGAATGGTGTTGACATGCAGTGTTAGTTCCATATGGTAGGAGAGAAACAACAAAATCTTCCAAAAGAGTGTGAGAACAACTGAAATATATGCAAAATGATATTGCAGGAAGTGCATTATAGAGGTACCAAATTTTCAAAACAGGCGGGGGTACTGAAAGGTCAAACTACTATCCCAAGACAAAAGTAGTTGATTGATGTTATCTGTAGATAGGGAGTAGACGAACTGTGCTGGAATGGTCTTTCATTGTTTATCTAGAAAATTGGGATCATGTCCAACTTTGAATTTTGTTTTGCTTGTAAATGTTCTTTCCCTTGTTAAATAAAGATTGCTTGATAACCAAAAAAATTAATACAAGAAAAAAATAAGATGACAAAGAAAATTAAAAAATTATTTGTATTTGTGAAAGTATTAAATACAAGGAAAAGAGAAATAAAAAAAGTACATGTATTTGAGAAAATTTTAAATACAAGGCAAAGAAAAATAAAAAAATTACGTGTATTGACTTACTTCAAATATAAGAGGAAGAAATAAGAATAAATGACTAAAAAATTTTAAAAATACATTTATACACGTGGTGGCACGTGTATAGCATCACAACTAATTGAATTTATTGTGGTGCCACTCAACACTGAAAGACATATTTATTACACTTTAAAATAGTTAAGAGGGGTAATAGGACCTTCTTTAAGTTGGGGTGTGTCTCAGCAACTTTTGTTATAGTTCAAGGGGGTAACCGTGTATATTCTCTAATTTCACACAAATAATTGATATTGATATAAGTTCCTTTATTGTTAATATGATGGACAAGTTAAAATGGACTGAGAGAATATTCTAAATTAGCTATTTTCAATAAGTATGACAATTAAAATGAACCGGTGGAAGTATATGATGAGTGCCAATTAAATTGGATATACATATTTGCACATATGTTTGTGTTTGTTGTGCTAGTTTGTTTTCTTTAGATTCATTTTGAAGTAGACTTAAAGTTTCCATCGTTATGGGATGCCATGTCGAGTTGTATCCTAATTGCTTCAACAAAAGCAAGATGTCAGTGAGGCACTCTAAGTCACTCCAAATGAAAGTTCCTAAACAATCCCAAACTCGTCTACTTCCTCACACGTATTAACTTACATTAATCCATCAATTTGAGACAAAAAATTGATACTTTTTCTTGAAACATATCAAGAAGGATTTTTCTCTAAATTCATGTTGCCTACCTTTCTAGTCATAGGGAGGAGAGTGAAATTGAAATTTTGTTGAATTTAAATTCATATATTTATTTGAACTATATTAAATTCAAGAAATTAGTCTAAATAATGTGACTAATATGATTGGATTAATCATATAATTCCAAATATATAAAAGAAAAGACATGATTTTTCCTCTAAACTTGTCCGCTCAACTCACTTTAGTACTTAAATTGAACTTCTGTTTATTTACCCCTCTTAACATCTTTAAAGTGTATTATTTACCTCTCAACACTGAATACCACTCTCACAACAGAGAGTGTGTTACACTCGCCTGCACATCAACGACACGTCGGAGCCACATCATTGCCACATAAGAAATTACTATTTTTCTAAAAAAAAATTTAATCTCCCATACATTATTTTTATGTTTATTTTTTTAAAAAATAAAAAATATGTATGTACTATTTATTTATATATATTTATATATATTAAATAAAAAAGGCACCCCCACCCCCATTTTCTTTCTTCTTCACACCCCCACCCCATCCGCCCACCCCGCCCTATCTACGTTTTCTCCTCTTCCAGCCCTTACCTCCACCCCCTACCCGGCAAACGCAAGACCCCCTCCTCCTCTTCCAACGCCCCACCCCCCTAGTTTTTCAATTGAATCTCAATCGTTTTATTTTTTTAAAAAAACAGAGTAAAAAAAAACTTTATTTTTTTAAGAAGACAAGTGGGTCTTCTTCTTCCATAGTCTTGGACCAAAGCAAACATAGTGGATAAATTGCAAATATAACTTTGATTGTGAGGGTTGAAGATTTGGTTTTGAAATAATATAATCGCTATGATGATCTCAGATCAATCACATAGTTTGTTAATTATGGTTTTCAAAATCAGAAAAAAGCAAAGCCAAAAAAAAACTCTATTTTTTTCAAAGCTTTCAGCTGAAGGGTGATTTTTTTTTTTTGATATAAGAATGTTGAATTATTACATCTTAATCATTACATCTTGTGTCCGATTAATTACCATCATGAAAGTGTTGATGGAGAATGTGTGTGAGATTGTTAATGGGGAAATTAATGATTGAAGAAAATGGGTGAAGTTGTTAATGGGGGAATTAATGGTTGAAGAAAATGGGTGAGGTTGTTAATGGAAAAATTAATGGTTGAAGAAAATGGATGAGATTGTTAATGGAGGAATTGATGATTTAAAGAAAATGAGTATTGTTGTTCTTGATCAATTGGAGAAGACAAGAGTGTAGGGTGTGGGTGTGGGTTGCCATGAGGGGGGTGGGGGCATTGAAGAAGAAGGATTTTTTTTTAATGTATATTAAAATAAAAAGTGGGATTATATCAGTTTTTAATTAAAAAAATATGACTTTTTTTTCTTTTTTAATAAATAAACGCACCCTTTTTTTTTTTTAAATGCCACGTCAGCTTTAGGGGTCAAACAAATACACTTTAAAGATGTTAAGGGAGGTAAATAAACAAAAGTTAAGTTTAAGTGCTAAATTGAGTTTGAAGGGCAAGTTCAGAGAAAAAAATGTCTTTTCTCAATATATAAGCCTAATACAATTGGCATGATGAGCTCACTTTTATTAACTCAAGGCCCAAACTAAGAAGATGTAACAGAAAACAGTTTTTTGTACTTTTCTTTTTTCCTTTGTTATAAAAACTTTTCTTCTTTGAAAAGTCAAACAAGATTGCTGCTTCAGTACTTAAAGTGGTGTCTTTTTCATTTTTTTATGAAATGACAAAAATACTAATTGACCTCTTTTCTAGTATGCAGTCGAAGAATGAAAATAAATGCACTAGCTTACATAGTAAACGTGGATGTTTCTTTGAGATGCTCCACAACTGAGTCCAATTTTTTTTACGGTAAATCTATTTGGCACGAAAGAAAATGATACGAATGGCACAAATTATACTATTTTTTTGATATGTTCGTAATTAACTCGTCAACTAAGGATGGATAATAACTTCACATATTTTTATTACCCAAGATACCCTCCAAACTTTAAAATTACTTTACCAAAATCAAAAAATATACTCTCTCTCTCTTCTACCAACAAAAAAACATAGCCCAAAATTTTACTCTATGCCCAATAAATTTTTATATAAGATTTTACCTCATTCAACAATAATTATGTGAGGCCACTCTAATTTTTGAACAAGTGTTTTAATGGGTCCCATTTTTTCATTCCACCCTCAATTTTTCTTTTGGATTTGTCATGTTCTATTCTTTTTTTTATTTGATAAATGTTCTTTTCTTTTTCTCTCCAGTGCTCCTTCTCCTTTTCAAATATTTTATATCCAACTTCAACATAAATAAAGGAATCAAAACAAGTCATTTTGAATATAAACTAGATTTTTAGAATTAACAAAATATAAATTACTCCCTCCGTCCCAATTTATATGAGTTACTTTGAGTTGACACAAAGTTTAAGATAGAAAGGAAAACTTTTAAATTTTGTGATCTAAAATAAGTGATAGATGTTTGTGTAGTTATAAATTATTTTATTAAGGATAAAATGCATATTCTAAGTAAAATTATTACAAAATATAGAACTATGTCATTTCTTTTAGACTGATTAAAAAAAAAGTGAGTCATATAAATTGGGATAAAGGGAATACAAATCATTCTATATATGTGAGTGTACAATTATAATTTTAAAATAATTGTTATATAGTTAATTTGGTGTATATTCATATTTTTAACATTTTAAAAGGTTCAGAACTAAGTCGCGTAAATCAATAAAAAATAAAGTAAGTCTCAAATTATGAAAACTTTAGTTATCACAATTAGTTAGCTTCTAATTGAGAAATATTGATTCAATCTATGTTAGTATTGAATGAGTTTCAGTTTGTAACAACTATAGTCAACATAATTAGCTGACTTCTAATTGGGACATTGATTCAATATATGTTAGGATCGAACTGAGTCTCAATTTATCATGATTATAGTCTACATAATAGTTGACTTCTAACTGATGAATGTTGATAACTGAGTCTCAGTTTGTCATGACTAAAGTTAACATAAATATTTTTCTCTTTGGAAAATATTGATGCAATTTAAATTAGAACTAAATTCAGTCTCAGTTTATCATGACTATAATTAACATAAATGTTTGACTTCCAATTGAAACATATTGATTCAATCTATGTTACGATTAAATCGAATCTAAAGTTATCACAACTATAATCAACAAAAATGTTTGACTTCTAATTGAAAAATATCAGTCCAATCTATCTTAGGATTGAATTGTGTCTCATTTTATCTTGATTGATTATAGCTAACATATATGGTTGACTTCTAATTGGGGAATGTTGATTGAATCTATGTTAGGATTAAATTGAATTTCAATTTGTCATGACTATAGTCAACATAAATGGTTTACTTCTAATTGAAAAATGTTGATTCAATCACTATTAGGATCAAATCGAGTCTCAATATATCGCGACTATAGTAAAAATAAATGATTGACTTTTAATTCAGAAATATTGATTCAATCGATAGTAGGATTGAATTGAGTCTCAATTTGTCACTACTATAATCAACATAAATGATTGATTTCTACTTGGAAAATGTTGATTCAATCTATATTAGGATTGAATCGAATCTTAATTTGTGAATCTTATGACTAACCAACACAATTGTTGACTTCTAAATTTATTTTTAAGGAGATAGAGTAAATATAATAATAATAATAATAATAATAATAATAATAATAATAATAATAATAATATTTGATTTGAGATTTTTTTGAGTTCAATTTAGATTAACTGTTTTAAAAAATAAAGTGAAATAATATAAAAATACTTTAAAATTTTTAGTTCACACGATTGTTGACTTCTAATAACTCAACTTCACTCTTTTGTATATTTTAAAGATTTATTTCATGAGATGAAGTGAAAAATGATTTAAGAAGATATCAGATTTGAATTTTTTTAGTTCTAATTTGATCAATTATTTATATATCTTTTAGCAAAAATATATAAAAATACTTAAATTTTTAGTCAATACAATTGTTAACTTCTAGTAACTTAATTTTACTCCTACGTATACTTTTAAGATGAAAAAAATTTAAAAAATAGTCTACCTTTCAGCAAATTGGAGGAGCCCATAACCTAACTTTCAAACTTAACATCTGTATCCAATATATCAACTGTATGCAACCGACTCTATTCGATATAAAATATAAATACAATGAGAGTAATTACATGTACCGGCCTTTTTCTCTTTTTTTTTTTTTTTTCTATTTTCGTTTTCTTTATTCTTTTTGTTATTTCTCTCTTCTATCTCTAACTTCTATTTCTCTTTCTTTTTAATATTTTTCTTTTATTTTGTTTTTTGGTACATTTTTCTCATTTTCTCATTTCTTGTTTTCCCTTCTTTTTTTCTTTTCCTTTTTTCCTTTTTTCCTTTTTTTGTTTCATTCTTTCTCCTTTGTTTCTCTCTCTTCTATCTCTAGCTTCTATTTCTCTTTCTTTTTTAAATTTCTTTCTTTTTATTTTTTAAATATTTTTTCCTTTCTTTTTTTAGTTTCATTTTATAGTTTTTGTTATATTTTTAAAAAATATGCATACATCGAGCACAGATCATGGATGATAATGAAAATATCACAATTGCTTATTATATTTATATTTGCACCATCATTTATATTTTTGTATTCGTTGATACAATTGTATTTGTATTTCTATTTTATAATTTGCACTTATATTTGTATTTTAAAGTTTGCATCGACATTTATATGCTTATATTCTTTGATACAATTGTATTTGTATTTGTATTTTATTATTTGTACCATCATTTATATTTTATACAATTCACACTTATACTTTAAAGAACTATTTTGTAATTTTTTAGTTGACCGTATATTGTATTTGTTATTTTGTGATTTCATTTTGTTTGTATATGCATTTTATTTTCATCGATAGGCTTGTATTTTTAAAGAATTAATTTGTATTTGTAAGTTGACCGCATATTGTATTTGTAGTTTTATTTATTTTATTTGCTTGTATTAGAATTTTTTTGTTGACTACATCATTTGTATTTTTAAACAATTCAAAAAGAAATATTATTTTTCTTTCTATGAACGCTTGTATTTATATTCATTGACACAAATTGTATTTTATTGAAACAAATTGAATAATATAAATATAAAATGATAAATCATACAAATAGAAATGATAAATTATGCAAATACAAATGTTACATTTGTATCAAACGATACATGTTTATACAACTTGAACTATATGCATACAAATAATACTTGTTTATAGACAAATAAAAATAATAAATTTGACATACAAATACTAACGATACATTTGTGTTAAATGATACATTGCATATTTATATATTTTAGACATAATCAAATACAATTAATCCACATACTTATTCGTATACTAATAGAAATGATAATCTGTGCATATCCAGGATTAAACTATTCAGATACAAATAATAAATTTATTTAAAATATATAGTATGATATAAATAGATATAATATATATAAAATATAAAATATAACAACAACAACCAAAAAGAAAATACTCCCTCTGTTTCGGAATAAGTGAATTGTTGGGGTATATATTGGTGTTTCAAAATAAGTGAATCATTGAATTCTTTTTCAAATTTATCCTTATGATTTGACAACTAATTATCTTTTGAAAAGGTATTACAAGGTCAACTTTTTCTTTTTAGGGGTAACAATGGAAAGTTGTGTTAAATTTATAACTTTAATGCTTTTTCCTTAATCTGTGTGCCAAAATCCAACAATTCATTTATTATGAAAAGGAGGGAGTACAAAAAAAGGAAAAAATTACCACAAAAAAGAAAGAAGAAAAAAAAACAAAAAATTAAAAATAGGCTACAAAAAAAAAAGAAATGAAATAAAAAAAGATGAAAAAATGGAAAACAAAAAAAATAAAAATAAAAAATAAAAAATAAAAAATAAAAAATGAGAAAATAGAAAAAAAATAAAAAAACAAAAAGCAAAAGAAAAAAAAGAAGAAACAAAAGGGGAAAAAGGAAAAAAGAAAAGAAAAGAAGGAGAAATAGAAGATAGAGAAATAGAGAAAACGAAGGGAGAAAAACAAAGGAAAGATGTTATGGATTATTTAATTGGCAAGAAGGACAATTAATTGTAATTAATTGAAACTTAGGCTAAATAAAATAATATACTGGGTTGTTGTTGTAAGCCATGTAGTTTTTTCCTTTTAAGATTTATTTTATGAGATGAAGTGAAAAATGACCAAAAAATATTAGATTGACAATTTTTATGAGTTCAACTTTTACCACGAAGGTTAGCCTCTGCGTTATTGGCGTGCATAGAGGTTAATCTCCGCGAGAAGGCCGTGCCACGCTAAAGTGTTAATTTTGTTCAGTTTTATTTTTTTTCACTTAGAGTGAGGGGCTTTGGTCTTTTCGCCTTTCCACGAGTTATAAACACAAAATTGGCCTTTTCCCCTTCATTTAAAAAGATAACTCTTATTCTCTTCTCTAACACCTAAACCAAGAAAACTTAAGGGTTTCATAGAGAATTTATTATCCGGGCTCTAAACTTCAAATTGACTTCAAATTGTTGTGTGTTTCAGACATGTTGTTCTCCCCTAAACTTTAATTCTACATTGTGACATAAATTGAATAAATTTTCATAAGATTAAATTATGAGTTTTGAAATTTGGTTGAGGGGTTCGGTTTAAATTGATGTTATTAGGACTAAATTGGTACATTATTTAAATGGTTGGATGGGGGACATGGGTTTCCCCAAATTGAATAAATTTTGGCTTGGAATTGCATGAACCTCAACCCACTTTGTGAATTTAATTTTAATTATGAAAAATTACATGGTTTAACTTGCTTTTGAATCCAATGCATTGCATTAATGGATAAATGAATATAAAAATGGATTTGTATGGCCTTGGTGGCCATGGTTAGGATTTTAATGGAACTTGGGAGTCCAATTTAGTTGTGTGAATTGGTTTGGCATGTTTAATTTAGCTTTTAAGCATATTGGTACGATGATACCAAGTGGTAAATGCCTTAATGAATGACTCCCCGATTAATGGTTAGAATTATGTGTAAAGTGTTTTAATTTGGGTTTAAAGGGGGTTGTGTAGCTCATTGTGAAGGTGTAAGTCCCGAGGAGATGAACACTGAAAACCATGTGTACCGATGTTAGAGGTCTATATGATCGTGTACTTGACACACACTTGATATATATATATATATATATATATATATATTTGGGATGGCTATTGGCCATGGTGGCTTTAGTTTGCCCTTGAATTTTTCTCTATTCGTGCAACTAATATGCACTGGGGCTCTTCCAGCAGGGGGAGATGAACCCATATAACCCATGGGTACCTTTAGAACGGATCAAGTTACACTGTCCAGGTTAATAGTTTTAAAATCTCATGTTCATGACCCTTTACCCTATCCCAATATCTTAAATATGTATATATGAATGTGTGTATATGATTTTGACTGATTTTGGATATGGAATTATGTTATCACTTTTCCTAAGTTACATGCAAGTGCTTATCCCACTACGCTACATTAATTCATGATTTAGGGTTTGAAGACAATTTTGTTGCTCTTGTGCAACGTTAGGTGGATTAGCACGTTCATTGAGTTGTTGTGAAATGTTGAACCTCCATTTTTTGGAAGTCCTTATCATTTCATTATTCTTTCATATTTGAATCAGTACTTTTGGATCCTTTTTGGTGATAGTCGGGGGCATGTCCCGACTTAGTTGCTATTCCGGTTTTAGAGGCTTTCGTGGACATATGTGGGTTGGTTGGTAACTTTTGTTCTCTTAGTCTTCTTTGAGTTATTTTATCCTTCTTCTTATTAATGTATAATTGGATTCCACATTATTATTATTTTTATGCTCATGAGGTTAGGCGATGGGGGTGGTCTCTGGTCCATGGCGAGCTTGAGATACCTGTCATGGCCAGGCCTTGGTTTGGGTCTTGAAAAACTTGGTATTAGATCATGGTTTAGAGTCGTTGGGTGTACACAAAGCCGTGTTGAGAAGAGTTCTTTTTATGAGTGTGTAGCGCATCATACTTATAAGGAGGACGCTACAAGGCATTTAGAAATATTTCCCTTTCTTGTGTTCTATTTTGGCTATAGAGTCTAGTGTTATGAAACTTCTTTAACTCTTGGCTTTCTCACATTTCAGATCATGCCTCCTCGAATATCTGACGTTCATATAAACTCTGCGGGAACTTAGTCCTACCTGAGGATAATATGAAGGGGACTCGCCCTGTGTATGGAGTGTAGACCCGGTCTAAGGTCCCCGCTCCTGATTGTGCACCCCACGTAGAATTCCACCTATCCCTACTAGTCCTTCTCGGGATTCTAGAGCTAGTGATGCTTATGATCAACCACCTCAGAGGTACATCTCTAATGCAGAGTTTCGTTGATCCATTCATTTGCTTACTCAGTTGGTGGCATCTCAGTCTCATCAGTCAAATCATGTTGGTTCTGTTTCTTCTTCGTCTAAGGTCACTCGGGTCGGATAATTCATGAGGTTGAATCCCCCAACCTTTACAGGCTCGAAGGTTGAGAAGGACCCTTAGGGATTTGCGAATGAGATGAAGAATATTTTTAGAGTAATGTATGCTATTGATTTTTAAGGTGTAGAGTTTGTTGCATATCAGTTAAAAGATATAGCTTATTAGTTGTACAAGGAGTGGGGAAGTTGAGGGGTGATGATGCTGATCAGGTGATGTGGGATGAGTTTTTGGGTGCCTTTCTTGATCACTTCTTTCCTCAAGAGTTGAGGAAAGCTAAGGCTGAGGAGTTTGTGAATATGAAGCAAGGTAAGATGAGTGTGAACGATTATGCCTTGAAATTTCAGCAGTTGGCTTGTTATGCTCCTGAGTTCGTGTCTAGCTAGAGATCTAAGATGAGGAAGTTTGCTTGTGGTTTACCCCATGACTTAGTATTAGAGTATAAGGCTAAAATATTGAACAATGACCTGGATATCTCCAGACTTGTGGTTTATATTCAGCAGGTAGTGGATTAAAAGAAGAAAATAGGTTGAAGTTGGAGAGAGGCGAAATAAAAAGTTTAGATATTTAGAGTAGGGTGGGGGTCGGCAGAATAGTAGGAAATATGGTAGACAGTGGACCAAGAAGGAGAATTATTGAAATTTTTATTCGTCTTCTAGTGCTCATTATACTAAGACTTCAGGAGATCGTCGTTTTAGGATAGCAGTAGCCCTAAGGCACAGGGTGCCTAGTCTCAGGCTAGTGAAGCTTAGTCAGCCCCACTTAATCCTCCTTGTAATTTTTGTTGGCAGCTTTACCGTGGATATTATGAATAGGGGAGGGATCGGTGCTATAGTTTTGGTTAGCTGAGTCACAAACAGTGAGATTGTCCTTCGTTCAGGGTTGCCACTGGGGCTAATAAAGTTCTGGCTGCCACATCTTCAGCTCCTACCCCAACGGGCGCTATTTTCGGTATTGGCATTGGATGAAATCATCTTAATGAACTTACTACTCGCTAGGAATCTGAGGCATCCCTAGATGTTGTTACTGGTATGTTACAACTCTTTCTGTGATATTTATTATTGCTTGATTTGGGTTCTACCCTTTCTTATGTGACCCCTTATATGGCTGTACATTTTGGTTTTGGTCCTAAAAATATTTTCGACCCCTTTTATGTGTCTACCCCGGTGGGTGATTCTGCAGTAGCTAGAAAAATCTATAGGGGGTGTGTGGTGTCCATTTTTCATAGGGAGACATTGGTGGATTTGATAGAATTGGATATAGTAGATTTTGATGTTATATTGGGGATGGACTAGCTTTATTCGTGCTATGCTTCTCTGGATTGTAGGACCCAAAAGGTTAATTTTTGATTCCTTAATGAACCAGTGATAAAGTGGGGGTGGGGGATTTTCTTAGTACCCAAAGAGAGGTTTATATCTTAACTTAGAGCTCATAAATTGATTTTAAAAGGGTGTATATCATCTATTGGGTTAAATATTGTAACTCTAAAAGTCCTTCTTTGCAATCTGTCCTTGTGATTAATGAATTTTCTGAAGTATTTTTCTATGATTTTCCTGGAATTCCTTCTGATAGGAAAATAGATTTTGGAATTAATCTTCTGTCGGATACTCGTTCTATTTCCATTCCTCCATATAGAATGGCTCCAACTGAATTAAAAGAGCTAAAAAAGCAATTAAAGAATCTTCTTAATAAAGGGTTCATTCATCCTAGTGTTTGTCCATGGGGTGTTCCTGTACTTTTAGTGTGAAAGAAAGATAGGTCCCTTTGGATGTGTTAGACTATCGTAAGTTGCATAAGGTGACCCAACCCGACCCCGTGCCTTGTTGTAATGGGTATCCCAAGTACAATCAGAATCGGGGACTACCCTCTATTTCCCAACCCAACCACCTATATGCAACCTTAGATGGGCTGAATTTCGAGCATATAACAAGATAGCGTAAATGCTCTCATGAAGACTTCGGGATAGGGTCACAACCGTGACCGACCCAACTGAGTCCACCCGAACCACGCCAACCGCCCAACCATACCAACCAAATCATAGGCCATAAACCAGGCCATAACCAAAGAGAATAGCAAAACATAATATGATAATCAATCCCAAAATGTAATATAATGGAACAGTGAGAAATCATGTCCAATGATTCCAGCCTCCCAGTTTATTCTTATGCCAAGGATGAAACCAATACCAATCCCACCCATACTAACCCTCAGAAGTACCACAAAGCCTCTATCCTAAAGAGTAAATAAATCCAATTGGGATATGCTCCCAACCATGGCCAAAACCAATATCCAAAATAAAGTCAAAATGTCTAACAATATCCATAACATGAAATAGTGCCTTCCAAAAGGATGGAAGCTCACTACTTCAGTCCAAATGCTGTCCCAGAGTCAATCACTATGTAGGAGGAGTCGAACAACTGGTTCCTACATAGCGTGGGTATACAACCACCAGTAGACGGGTTAGCAAGTGACTGCTAGCATGAATCTTAGGATAAAGATAAAATAATGCCAGCTATAAAACCAAGTAAACTATCCAACACACACAACCATACACACACACACACACACACACATATATATATATATATATATAACACCCTGCCGGGAAAGGGGCCGGGTTTAGGATGCCTTTAAAACCTTTACTTGGGTTGTGTAGTTTGGCTGTTCTAAACCACCCACGGTCTATATGGGTTCATCTCCCCTACTGAAAGGCCCCAATGCGTGTAGCCGCACGACCAGGGAAGTATCCCATGGGATGACTAGTACATCCCCCAATAGTGTGACATCATGCACACTGTCAACTAAGGCCAATTCTCAATTGATAAATATGACCCCTCGGGACCGCTACCTTCCACGGCCTTACCACACACCCCGCCATTAATGCCTAATTAAATCCATTTCCAAATAACTAACCAGTACATTTACCATTTTATTAACCAAGGCCAATATTAGTGGTATCGTCATACCACCCCTTACTTGCAAGCAATATCTATAGCCAAACCATTTAGGTTAAGGGGACTTTCAAGTGCCCTTCCATATAACATATTAAACTACTTGGGAGTCTTCCATGTTTCCCACATGCATAAACATTTAGCCTTTAGAATTTTCAAACCATTTAAACCATTTAAAGCTTTATTACATAAGCCGAAAACAAGCAAGAGTTTCATTAAAAGAAGTCACTGCAATGAATATACCTTTATAAGCCTTTTATCAAACACATTGAGGGCATAATATAACCAAAACCAATTTCAAAGACCATTAAACCATTACCATGCAATCCAATTGTCTAAAACCACCATTAATGATATAAAAGCATAATTAAAACCATATGAAACCATAACCAAGCATTTAATATCAAAACCCCCAAATAATAGTTGAAAACCATAATTATGAAATAGTAAAATCATGAAATCAATCAAATAAATCATGCCTTTAGTTGAAATTACAATGAGAGAAGAGAATCATGCGTTAAACTGAAGAATTGATGGAAAAAAATCACCAAAGAAAGCCCCACATTAGTCCTCAAGATGAAACCCAAAGCTTTTGAAAGGATTTTAGATTGTTTAAGAGTAGTTTCTATGTTTTAAAGAGAGAAATAGTAAAGTAAATAGCCTCCCAAATAGGCTAGAAGTCGTGGGATCCTATTAGGGTAAGTAGGGAAGTATCCAGATTACCCCTACTTAAGTTGCATAAAAATCCCATCACAGGGATACGACTGACCCATACGAGTCGTATCCTCCTATACGATTGGTTTTCTCTACTCGTATCAAAGCCTCACCCTTTGATTAGAAAATGTCTAGTATATGACTCATTCAATCAAGTCGTAACCATAACATACAATTCGTACCAGTGACCCATATCCCCGGTAGAATGAAATACCCGGAGGATCAAATACTACCCACCATACAAATCTTCGATACGACTCGTACCAAGACCTACGACTCATAACCCTAAGTCGTACCCATTCTAGAGACCAAAACCATCCCACCAATTAACTCTAGTCAGTATACGACAGGACCATACCACTCATACCCCAACATACGGCTCGTACCCATGAGACGTATTGGGTCTGGAGAACGGAAATTCCAGGAAATTTTTGAAGGGTCAAATCCCAGGATGTTTTAGTCTCCCCCAATAGGAACATTCGTCCTCGAATGATGTACAAGGTAGATGTCACCACACACAGAGTCATTTCATTATCAAACATCTTTTTAATAAAGTTTGAAAATAAAGAGACAAAGATGTTAATCTTTCCTTTAACAAACTCAAAAAATAAAGATGTGTTGAAGACACATACCTTCCACGCGAATCCCAGGAGCAAAAAATAGATGAGGATAATTGGACTTTATGTCCTCTTCCGCTCCTCAATTTTCTTCTTCCACGTTATGGTTCCACCATAGAACCTTAACCGAAGACACATTATTGGTCCGCAACCGACGAATTTGCCTATCTAATATCTCAACCCGGACTTCTTCATAAGACAAAGAATCTGAAATACCCAATATTCCAAAGTAACAACCGAAAAAGGATCACCAATGCACTTACTTAACATAGAAACATGAAAGACCGGATGAACCAAACTTAAGCTAGATGGCAACTCCAACTCATAAGCAACATTTCCCGACTTCCGCAAAATCTCATAAGGATCAACATACCGAGGATTGAGTTTCCTATTTTTGCCAAACTTTACCACTCCCTTCATGGGAGAGACCTTGAGGAACACCCTATCCCCGACCTTAAACTCTAAGTCTCTACGCCTAATATCCGCATAGGACTTTTGGTGACTTTGGGCATCTTTAAGCCTATCCCGAATCACCTTGACCTTTTCCATCGCTTGATAAACCAAATCTGGGCCAAACATATCTGCCTCCCCAAGCTCAAACCAACCAATAGGAGATCTACACCTTCTACCATAAAATGCCTCAAAAGGAGCCATAACAATACTAAAATGATAGCTATTATTGTAAGCAAACTCCACTAAAGGTAGATGCTCAATCCAATTGCCACCATAGTCAATCACACAAGCCTAAAGCATATCCTCTAATGTCTGAATAGTTCTCTCTTACCCATCCGATTATGGATGAAAAATAGTACTCAGACTAACCTTAGTCCCAAACCCTTTCTAGAAAGATCGCTAAAAGTGAGACGTAAACTGTGTACTATAATCAGAAATAATCAAAACAGGCACCCCATGTAGTTTCACAATATTCTAAAGATACAACTTCGCATAATCCTCTGTCAAAAAGGTAGAACGCACTGTCAAGAAGTGAGCAGACTTAGTTATCCTATCCACGATGACCCAAATCAAATCATACTAATTTTGAGATTGAGGAAAACCGGTAATGAAGTCCATATTGACAACTTCCCATATCCATTTAGGCAAATCAATTTCTTAATACAACCCTCCTGGCCTCAGGTTCTCAACCTTAACTTGTTGACACACCATACACTTAGCCATAAAATATGCCACATCTCTTTTCATGCCATTCCACATATAGATCTCCTTGAGATCATGATATATCTTAGTCGAGTCGAGATGAACAACATAGAGCGACTCATGCGCCTCAACCAAAAACCCTTTGCTGTAATCCGTCGACATCAGGAACACACAACCTCCCTTGGTACCGTAAAGTACCATCACCACTGATCTTAAACACCACTACCTTTTTCCCACCAACATCACTCTTGATTTTCATCAAGACAGAATCCAACACTTGCTTCTCCATAATCTCCACACTAAGAGACTATCGAACCACCTCTTCCACCATCATACTACCAGTCTTAGAGTCTAAGAGACGAACCACAAGATTAGCCAAGAGGTGAATATCCTTTACTAATTCTCGCTTTCCCTCCCCTACATGAGCCAAACTTTTCATGGATAACCTGCTAAGAGCATCAACAACCACATTAGCCATACCTGGTGGTAGTAAAGACTCATATCATAATTCTTGAGAAGCTCAAGCCATCTCCTCTACCTGAGATTAATCTCTTTCTGAGTAAACACGTACTGAAGACTTTTGTGATCAGAAAAGATATCCATATGAACACTATACAAATAATGTCGCTATGTTTTTAAAGCAAACATTACCGCCAACATCTCCAAATCATGAGTAGGATAATTTCTCTCATGTACCTTTAATTTCCTGGAAGCATAGGCAATCACCTTTCCATGCTGCATCATAACACAACCAAGACCTACCCAAGATACATCACAATAAACCATGAACCCATCATTTCCTTTCGGCAAAGTCAGGATTAGAGCTGAAGTCAACTTATCCTTCTCAAAACTCCCTTTACAAGCATCTGACCAAGAAAACATAACCTTCTTCTGAGTCAACTTAGTCAAAGGAGCAACTATTGAAGAAAAACTTTACACAAATCACCTATAATACTCGGGTAAACCCAATAAGCTTCGAATATTAGATGGAGTCATGGGCCTAAGCCACCTTATTACTACAACAACCTTCTACAGATCTACCATGATTCCTTCACTAGAAATTATATGACCTAAGAAAGTCATAACGTTAAACTAAAACTCACACTTAGAGAACTTGGCATACAACTGTTGTTTTTTTAAGGTCTGCAACACCATACAGAGGTGATTAGCATGATCCAACTTGCTCTTTGAATAAACCAGAATGTCATCAATGAACACAATGATGAAGAGATCCAAATAATGCCTGAACACCCTATTTATCAAGTCCATAAATGCTTTCAGAGCATTGGTCAACCCAAATGACATCACCAAGAACTTAAAATGCCCATACCGTGTACAAAAATCCATCTTTGGGATATCCACCTTCCTAATCTTAAGCTGATGGTACCCCGATTGAAGATCTATCTTGGAAGAGAACTCGACACCTTGTAAATGATCAAAGAGATTATCTATCCTTGAGATAGGATACTTGTTCTTGACCATTACCTTATTCAACTACCTGTAGTCAATGCATATTCGAAGGGAACCATCCTTCTTGCGCATAAACAACACTGGTGCACCCTAGGTAGAAACACTAGGATGAATAAACCCCTTGTCCAGAAGATCCTTAAGTTTCTCCTTGAGTTCCCTCAACTCAGCCGGAGCCATTCTATAAGGAGGAATAGATATTGAACGAGTGTTCGAAAGAAAATCAATACCAAACTCTATTTCCCTATCTGGAGGAACACCAGGAAGATCATATAGAAAGACCTTCTAAAACTAGTTAACCACAAGGACCGAAGACAAAGAAGGACCTTCCGAGTTAAAATCTTTAACCCAAACCAAGTGATAAACATAAACCTTGGAGATTAACCTCCTATCTCTAAGATAATAAACAACCCCCCAGGAGCTAAGGAACTGCCTTTCCATTCTATAATCGATTTACCAGGGAACTTAAAGATAACCTTATGGGTTCGATAATCCAAAGACACGTAACAAGAATTCAACCAATCTATACCCAGAATTATATTAAAATCTACCATATCTAACTTAAATAGATCCACTAAGGTCTTTTTTTCACCAACAAATACCACACACCCCTTCTAGACTCTTTTAGTAATAACTGAGTCTCTTACTGTGTAGAAATAGAAAAAGGATCCAAAATAAATTTTGAATCGAGACTAAAAGATACAACCACATATGGAGTCATATAAGAAAGAGTGGACCTCAAATCAAGCTAATAATATATGTTAAGAGAGAAAAACTGTAACATACTAGTAACGACATCAGGTGATGCCTCAAAATCCTGTCGGGAAGCCAAAGCATACAACCTGTTTTGACCAACACTAGAACCAGCATCAGTAACAGAAGCAGATGCCACACCACCAGGTGCATGAGTAGAAGATCAAGCCACATGAATCTTATTCGCCCCCACAACAAACTTATTGATAGGACAATCCCTAAGTTGAGTCCTACTTGGCCACACTTGAAGCATTTGTCCCTTCCTTCATCATAATAACCTTGATGAGGATGACCAAAAAATCAAAAAGGAGGACACAAAAAAATTGACTGACCTTCGTTTGCCTGAGATTAGGCAACCTGTGCCTGAGAATTATCACCACGTTGATGACGCCTGTCTCCCGACTAGTAAAAAGTACTAGCAAAAAAGGAGATAAAACTTCCCTACTTTTTTTTTGCCACTTTCCACCATCTCTACCACCCTGAGACTAAGAACCTCCCTTATCTGAAAACCTATTCTTCTTTCCCTGTTTATCCCCAAACTCCGTCTGCCTCCTCTTCTCATCCTTAACCTACTGCATATGAATAGTCAACCTCAAGATGTCCATATCGTTAATCAGTAAGGTAGTCTTATTATCCATAATTAAATCTCTAGTGAACTTCCTCATTCTTGACCTCATATCAGCCCCTAAGTTAGGAGCATACCTTGATAGCTGATGGAACTTCAAAGCATATTCCTTTACTGATATCCTTTCTTGCCTGAGGTTCTCAAAATCCTCCATCTTAGCTTCCCTTAATTCTTGAGAAAATAACTGATCCAAAAAGGTATTAGAAAAGGCTTCCCACAACCCTTTCTCTTCTATATCACCCCTATCTCTATCCCACTCCTCATACCACTGATAAGCAATATCCTTAAGATGATAAACTGCAAGGATAACCCCCTCTACATTAGAAGCCTGCATCGTCTGAAAGATCTTTTCCATCTCATCCAAGAAGCCTTATGGATCCTCCTCTACATTCACTTCAGTAAAAGTTGAAGGACCCATCATCATAAATTGACCAACCCTTATGGCCTCAGTTAGGGGTGAGCATGGTATGGTATGGTACGGTATTTGAAACTTCGGTATGGTAATTTTGGTATTCAGTTCTTAAAAATATTATACCATTACCATACCATATTAATTCGGTATGGTTCGGTATTTTGACATTTTGTTTTGGTATTTTGCGGTATGGTAATCAGTAACCATAGTTTGTTTAACTTTGACAATATATACTCGTATACTAGAGTATTATTACTTCGAATTTTCAAAAGCATGTCTTAATTGTATCATAAAAATGCTTTACACATGTAGAAATATTGAAAAAGAAGTACAAACAATTCCTTTTATTAGTCAATTACACCAAAAAGACATTTAACTCAAGATAGAGTAGCGAAAGTTTCAAAGTCTAAACATTTTTATACTAATACTAAGTATTTGTTTTTGTGTGTGTATATATATATATAAAGGTTACTTATGTAACTATATATACATCGGTATGGTATTCGGTATTTTGGTATGTCATTTGTAAATACCGTATACTATACCATATATAAAAAAAAATTAAAATATATACCATATACCATACCAAATACCATAATACCAAAAACCACGGTATCAAAAATTTTGGTTAGGTATGGTAATTCGATATATACCATACCATGCCTACCCTTAGCCTCACCAGAAAAAGCATCAATCATACCCCACTCATCCTGAGCAGCAACCAGTTGGGCTATAATATGAATAGAATGACAAAATTTTGCATTTGTCACGTTGCCCTGAGGGACTTGAGGAGAACTAGCCAGAATAAGAGGAACTCCAGCACCATCGGGAATAGGACCATAAGATCGAAGATATACTCTAGACATAGGACATACCCCTTCAGTATTATCCCCAGATGGGACGAACGAATTTCCTTGTGTTCAAGATCTAGGAGGCATGATCTGAAAGATGAGCAAACAAGAATTTGAGAAGATGTCCAGGATTGAGAACTCAAGCTTGAATATAGAATACCAAGAAAGTAAATTATTCCTAAATATTTTGAAACCTCTCTCTTATAAGTGTGGCATGCTTCACACCCCTAAAAGAGACTCTACTCGACACAGTCTTGTGGACTCCCAAGTGACCATGAACCTAGGCTCTAATACAACTTAACATGACCAGACCCTAGGCCTTGTCGTAATGGGCATCCCAAGTCTAATCAAAATTGGGACCGTCCCCTGTTGCCTAATCCAACCACCTATATCCAGCCATAGATGGGCTGAATTTTGAGCATATAACAAAATAGCATATATGCTCTCATAAAGACTATGGGATAGGGTCACAACCATGACCGACCCAAATGAGTTCACCCGTACCACGCCAATCGTCTAACGATACCACCAAACCATAGTCCATAACCAAAGAGAATGCCTGTAACGCCTCAAATCTGGTACCCGGAACGCCACATGATGCTCATGACCCCGAAGGACCACAAGCTAACCCATGATTGATATCTGTAAACTGAGCACTGAATAATAGTAATAATATCATAAATGCAGAAATATGAACTGAAAGGCCTTAAGGTTCAATACTAGTACATAACTGAAAAATAAGGTATAATAATACCAAAAACCTAAGATAATTATCTGAACATACTGTAGTCTGAAAGCCTCTAAACTATCTGAATAAGAAGTTGATGGGACATATCCCCAACTAACTCCAACTACTGAAATAAACTAAAAACTGAAATAGTAATTTGATCATCATGTCCTCAAAGGATGAGGACTCACTGCTAACTTTGATTGCTGAACTGGGATGCTACTGGTTCTCTGGAGCTCATGCTTCTAAACCTATGGTATAAGACACCATAGCGCAAATGCGTTAGTACTTTGAATGTACTGGTATACAAGTGAGGTAGGCTGAATGCAATAGGTTCATATACATGAACAATACTAACTGACTGACTAACATGAATGTGAGAATACATGTATGCATACGTAACTATAACTGAGATCATGATAGGACTGAATACTAAGTTCTGACTACTGAGTCTACTAACATTGACATTTGAGTCACTGATAAATGAGAAAATGATACTATTTTACTTAATACTAAGGGACTGATACTATGTTACTGATACATGCATAACTGTGTTTGATAGTTCTGACTATGAAAAACTGGTTTGGGTGACTGTATCTGAAAGTCCCGAAGCTGAATGCTAATAACATAAGTTCTGATAATTGATATAACTGATAACACGAGTGACTGTATCTGACAGTCCTAAACTTGATGGAACTAGATGAGTTTCATATTGTATCTAGTAACTGAATTTGAGACCAGTCCTATCTAGCGGGTGATCTCTACATCTGATGATACTAATTAACCATAATTGAGATCAGTCCTGGTTGGTGGTGATCCCAGGGTCTATTTATAATTATAATGATTGACTGTATCTGATAGTCTTAAATCTATACTACTAAGCTGAATTAACTGTATCTGACAGTCCTGATTCTGTAACTGAAACTGTGGGATGTATTCATGATAATGCTCAAATTACACTCTTGAATGGGTGTAAGCGATCGTTGTCAATATAAAATCCAACTAGGTTGGGGTCGAATCCCATAGAAAATAGGGTGTGAACGTCAATTTTTTTACGAAATACTTTACTGGTAGTTTATCATTTCCGAAAGTTAGGGGTTTAAAGTTTACAATGTATCAATCTGCACTTTTTGAATTTTTAGAGTTATTATCAATATAAATAGGAAACAAGGGTTATGATCACCAAAGGTTTCGGGTATTGACAGATACCAGGTAATGCTAGAGATCCTCAGAATGAGTAGAACAACAGAATATCCCTGACTATGATACTATTAGACTTATCTCTCGACCTCACTAGATAATTTATTATCTAATTATCTCAAACTTAGATAATTTATCTATATCCAATCGGATGAGACCTCACCAGATAATTTATTATCTAATTCTCTCGAATTTAGATAATTTATCTATATCCAATCAGATGCTATCTCAAGTAGATTAATCTAGTTACGACATTAATCATTAAATAGAATTTGGTAGCTTTCGAGTCCCTGTTGATAATTCCCGTTCTCTAGTCTATTTCTCCGTTAGAAGCAAATAAAACTCAAGGCATAATCTAATGTCTGCAACCACTAGATTTCAATTAAAACCACAAAATTTCTAGATGTTCTACTACTGTTTGAACCCGTTAAACACCTAGAATCATATCAAGCCCTAATCCTTGGATCTCATAACCCCGGCTAATGAAATTAGCCGCTCATGATTTGACGAAGGAAATCACAAATTGAATTCATGATGATAATGATAAACTTACGTATAGATGGAAAACAATAAATAATTTCTTCAATTAAATCCCAAGTTAGAAACCCAAGAATAGTTGATAAGAAAGAAACTAAAAATAATTGGTAAAAGAGAACAATGTACGTGTTTCTCTCTCTAAAATTCCTGTTCTGAATAATGAAAACTTCCTTCCTTAAAAACCCTAAAAATTGATATTTATACTAAAGCCTAATTAAGGAAATAAAATAACAAAATCACAGCTGGGCTCGGATTTACATGACGCCATATTGGTGTTGGTCGTCAGGCTTCTGACGTCGTCTCAGATATGTCGTCAAAAGTCATGCCATATTGACCTGTTCTGCCTCACTATGACGATGTCCTATGATGGCTTACCACACTTGTGACGGCGTGTAGAAAATGTCGTCAGACCTTCAGCTTATTTTACCATGTTCTGCCTCACTCTGACGGCATATTCTGACGGCTTACCACACTTGTGACGACATATTGAGAATGTCGTCACTCTCATCCAACAACTCTTCTCCACTGTTCTTCCTGACGCCTTTTTATGGTAGCTTACCACATCTCTGACGGCTTGCAAGAAATGCCGTTAGACTCATATCAGCTCACTTGCACCATATTTTACTTATTTTGTTCATCTTTTCTATGTTTTCCTCCCATCTTTGCTACAACCGCAATATCACAAGAAAACGATCAAAAACAACCAAAAGTTGCTTAAGACTTCGCAATTATTTAGAGTTAAAAGCCTAAAATGTGTTAGCATCTGCTCACACATCAACATCCTTAACTTAAAATAATTGTTTGTCCTCAAGCAACCAAAACACAACTAAGAGAATACAACGAACATTCAGCAGTCAACAACCAATTCTTAGCTCAAAACTCAGTTTACCACCTCCAAGGTCAACCAACTCAGACTACTGTGCAAAAAGAAACAATGTAACACAAAGGCTTCTACCCATGGCATCACTAAGTGCCAACAATCATGCATGTAATGTACACTACCCAAACAAGCAAGTAACTTAGCAAAATACTAGTGTGCCCTCACAATAAAGAAATTCCCCTTTTCTCTCATTATCAACAATCAAGGTATAATCATGGGGATAATCACAAAGACTCTCACACTCAGAATAAAGTTCAACCAGTGTATGCCAAATACCATATGCTTGCCCTTATCGTCATTACTGAAGTGTCTAGACAGGTAATCTAGGATCACTATAGGACTTTCTCAGGCTTGTAACGTAGGCTAGGGTATGGTATGGTATTAAACGACATTTAGAGTGACTAACCTCCTTGGCACTACCTTATCTTGTGGGGTCCACTTATTAACCTCTTTTTTTTTCTTGATCACACTTTCAGGATGGGTGCACTTCGGGTGCACTTCTTTTTATTCCAACAGATTTTCTTTACTTGCTCTTTTTCATCAACACCCAACCTTTTATTCTTTTTCTTTGATTCTTTCTCTTTTATTCTGCCCTTCTTCATACCCAACTTATATCACGCACCCCTATGATAGCCACCCTCAACTTAGGCTATTTGCCTATGTTGAGATGCATAGTGTCCAAGGAGGACCAGGGCCAAAACAGGTTTATTATGATTTAAAAAGGGAAGGTGATGGGTTTCATAGAAAGAAAATGGTCAATTTAGGCTCAAACGGGGATCAAGGGATATAATGCAGTACAGGAAAGGTCATTTAGGCTAAAAGTGACTTAAATTCAAAAACGACCTATGATCCTTTCTTAACCCCTATCTCTCAACCAAGGCAAAACGAACTGGGCAAGTTCTAGATTCAGTAATACCACAGGGAACACATTAAGATCTCACACACAGTTGGCACAAAAACATTTCACTAACTACTACTTATCCGGTTCATGTAGTTATTCAGCTGTGGTTGTTAAGCACAAAACTAATGCCCTAACCAGATGCTTAATTGTCACAGTTTGAGGCAATTCACACAGTCATGCAAAACAAACCTTCGGAGAGGTGCTCAAAATAAAAAATAAAAATTTGTTTACTACCTATTGAACTTGCACTACTCCTAGTTATTTATAGAATATGCTACAACAACATGCTACCCTACACCCTCAACTTAAAATCAAAATAAAATGAAACTAAGGGTTTAGGGCGTACCTGGTAGAGATCAAGTATGAGGATCATGGGGTTTTACCCCCACATTAGTATCTCCAGTCAGGACACTTATATCTGGAGCCTGCTGCTACGATGGCTCAACTACCACTGTATCTGAAGGAGGTGCACTAGATGAGGCTCCTACGACTCTAGCTCAGAGTGCCTCCTCTATTCTCAAGTGGTCCTCTAGGGACGCTTGTATTGCCTATTTCAGGTTCACTTTGTCAGTGGCTGCTACCTCATCACTTGCTTGCATCGTCTCTTCTGCTCCTATTTTCTGAGCCTTCTTCTTCCTTTTTGCCTTTTTCTCGGCTTTGCCCTCGTTCTCATCATCTCTTTATCTCTTTCTCTTTCCTTTTCTCTTTTTATCTTTCTTTTCTTTGTTTTTCTTCTTCTGCATAACTCCTCAGTAAGATCAAGCAACTTTAATTCACCTTCGGGCTCCTCAGCCATATCTTCTGTTACTGTAATGCACTGGAGCTGTCTAATCACTCTAAACTCTATCTTTATCTGCTTAAACTCAGATTTGAACTGTTTAAGCTCTGTACTCTACATTTCTCTTTCCCGCACATCAAACCAATTCTCTAAGTCAGAAAACCTAGCAGGCAAGGACTCATAAGGCTCAAGTGCAGCCCTGATTCTCTTATCTACTGCAGTTGCAAACTGCTTGGCAAACTTCTTTAGCTGAGCCTCGCACCATTGAGTTTGTCTAGCGATTTTTCTGAAGTTTGGCAAGTTGAAAGAAAGTCCTGCTGGTGCTGCAGAAGATAATGGAGCTGACTCAGTTGCAGGCACTGAACCTACCTGTGCTGAAGGTGGTGGTAGTACTGCTGCTTCCTCAGGAGCTTGTGCCTCCACAGTAAGCACTGAACTAGAATCTGGAATAGGAGGCTCAACTGCTACCTCTACTCCCCTCTCAAGCCTTAATGCAGGTAGATTTTCCTCACTTCTGATCGGGTTGTGAGTCTTTCTAGCAGCGACATCCTCATCCACACCTGCGATCTCGGGCATATTTTCTGCTCCACATAGCTTAGTGATCAGACACGGGAATAGATATGCAGTGTCAGGCCTAGACACCAGAATCTTTATCTCCTCAGCAATAATTTCACCAAAATCCAGGGACATCCCAGTCACTAGACTAGCAACTAGTACGGACCTGTTATCTCCCAGTAGATTATCATTTTCTATAGGGATCAAGTGCGTGCACACTACGCCCCACCAGAACTTTGCCTCAGGTGTCAGAGAAGCTTTGTAGATCCTTTAATTCGGGCTGGTCAACCAAATAGGTACTCCCTCCACTATGTGAGTATCCAACCATCTACACTGATTCACCTTATCTTTCAAACGGGTATAGAATGTGGGTGAAGTATCATGAACATTGAAGTTTGGCCCATAAAGAAATCGATTGATTGTTATGTCCAAGATACTCATCATCACTCCCCTCACTGCAATTTTCTCCAGTAATGTCATGTTCGATATTCTTTCACCTTCCTTGCATCTATTTTCCAGGTTCGCTTGGTAGTTTGCATAAAACTCCCGTACTACTGCTGGACTGTAGAAATCTCTTGTTCTGGTAGTCTACTCTAGGCCATAATCTTGGAACTTTTTCATCACCTCTGGGTAGTTGATCAACCCTTTGGTAATGATTTGTTTTTCTTTATAGATAGGTCTCCAAACAGGTCTCCACTGAGTTCTACGCAGACCATCAAGATATACCTTCTCAGCTCCCGGAATGAGCCATCTATTATTATCTTTAACCTCTGGGTTTTTGCATCTCACTAAAGCTCTCTGAATTGGAGAATCATCATCACTTTCTTTTCTGAGGATGGTGGTCCCAATTCTGTCTCCTCAGACCCCTGCTCTTCAGATTCAGCCTTCTCAGACTCAGGCTGTTCGGACTCGGTTTGCTTGGAACCCTCTTGCTAAGAGGACTCACTCTCAGGTGGGGTAGTAGTTTCAGTATCATCACTATCCTTCACCTGAATGGGTTTAGGTGAAGGAGATGCCTTTAGGCTTGGTTTCTTTATCTTCCACCTGAGAAGTGGTTCTTCATCTTCATAGTCAGAGTCCTCATTAATAAGCTTCTGAACCACTTTTGGCTTCACCACTTTCTTTGGAGTGTTAGGACTCTTTCTTTTGGGGGCCATTTTTATTCCTGCAACAAGTTAGAGTCAATTTTCAGTATTCTAAATCATATAAATAAACAAGATGCATCAGTGGTTTCTTAGAATCCCTGAAAAGGGTTCAATTCAGTTTTAGTTCATAGGCTTGACGGTATCTCGGGAAAGTCGTCATCAGCCTCAAGCAGTGACTACTGAAATTTCTCAACTTTTGACGACATTGTCTGGTAAGACATTACACCTGTGACAACGTATCAGATATGTCGTCAGACCTTAACAAAACCTCATTTTTTTCTTTAACTTATGATGACATTTGTGGTAAGCCATCACAGATGTGACGTCCTACCATAAATATCGTCAACTCAGAACACAATCCATCAACTCTCTTTTTCATTGATTTTTTACTTCAATTTCGACTTGATTTTAACTTATGTTGAGTTCTTGAGCTGCTCTTTAGATCTTTTTCAGTTAGAACCCAGTGAAACCCTAGATTCAAAGTAGCTTGTAGTTCTTTAATCCGCTTAAGCTCCTTTGAACCAAGGTTGAACTTCTCCTATTATACATACCCAAAAGAAAGAAGAGTTTTAAGTATCGAGCATACCTGATTGTCGACTTGCACACTTCCTTAACAATGGAGCTTAGTTCGTATAAAGTGTGAGATTGAGGTGAGAGAATGTGGATGAGAGAAGAAAGTTGGTCACTTTTCTTTCTATCCAATCTCTCAAGGGAAAGGTTTTCTTGCTTAGTTGTGATCAGGTTGGAGAAGGAAGGAAGATATTATATATTCTAGCTAAGGAAGGAAATAACTAAACATGGAAACCAAATAAACTACCGGGAAGGTAAAGAGTTTAAGCCTGGGTCGGGTCGGATCCAACTTAACATCTGGGCCCGTAATACCTTACGATATAGAAAAATGCCATCAGAGTTGTGGTAACTCGTTAGGCAATATCTTAGGGTTAGGTAGATACTTCTTAATACTAGACATCTCTGACATCATTTTCTGGTAAGCCGTCACATGTGTGACGTCTTACCATAAAGTTTGTCAGGGTCCTTTTTAGCAGATAATCTTGATTTCACCTTCCAGGTATTAAAAACCTAACTATAAGAATAAAAACTAACCTAAAAATGAATGAAAATAAAATTTTGGGTTGCCTCCCACTAGCGCCTGATTTAATGTCGCGGCACGACTCAGTTATCTTGGCTACTCAGACTTCGCCAAGACATCATACCGATACCTTTTGTCATCTACATAGAATACATCCATGACTGCAAATACACTCATCTCGTCTTGATTCACTATGGATGAGCTCATTTTAAACTTTGCTTCATTTTTGCCAACTCGAAACTTGAGCTCAATGAGCTCCAAATCAACTAGCACTCTCCCTGTGGCCAATAATGGTCTTCCCAAAATAATAGGCACCTCAAAATCAACATCACAGTCTAGAACCACAAAATCCGCAGGGAGAATGAAGTCGGCCATTTTCACCAGCACGTCATATAAAATACCCACAGGTCTTTTGATTGACCTAGCTGCCATCACGAGTCGCATGTTTGTAGGAGTAGGTGCCCCTACATCAAGCCTCTTATAGACAGCCAGCGGCATCAAATTAATACTTGCGCCAAGGTCACAGAAAGATTTCTCAAATTTCACGGGTCCTACTATGCACGGAATAGTGAAAGCACCAGGATCAGGCTTTTTCTGTAATAAGGACTATGACAAAACAACACTACAATGGTGGATATTTTCCACCATCTTGTAGATTACATTCTTCTTCTTCGTCAGCAGATCCTTCATAAATTTAGCATAGCTCGGCATTTGCTTAATTGCCTCCATCAATGGTACCGTCACTGTCAGTTGTTTCATTACAACCATGAACTTGATAAATTTTTCATTATCTTCTTTCTTCTTCAACCTCTGCGGAAATGGAGGTGGTGGTCTTGGCATTTGTTTCCATACCACTTCCTCTTTCTTGTCGTCTTCTTTCTCTGACATGTCAACAAAGACATCCACCTTCTTAGACTTCACTAGATTTTTTCTTTCTGATTCATCAACACTTACCTCCTTCTCCATGGCTTTGACCATAGAAGGGCCAAATAATATCTTACCACTTCGAGCGGTAATCGTCAAAAAAGATCCATTAGTCCGCGGGTTTTGAATCGTATCACTAGGTAAAGTGCCCTCTTTTCTCTGGTTCAGAGTAGCCGAAAGTTGGCTCATCTGTTACTCCAACTGCTTAATAGAAGTAGAGTGTGAGCTAACTAACTGACTGAGGGTAGAAAACTCACTTTTCATATTAGTTACCCCTGAGTTAGTAGCTTCAACTCCCTTCAACAGCTTTTCCATCATGTTCTCCATGGACATCTTGCCAGAACTAGTAGATGCAGCATCCCGACTTTCAGGAGGAACATACAAACCACTCATGTCATTATTGTTTCTCCAATGTCCCTGATCCCTATCTTTATAATCAGGATTTTCATAGAAAGTCCGACCTTGGTTCCCTTGGCTATTGCCTCAAAACCCCCCCTGATTACTCACATAGTTGGCCTCAGTATCAGCACTTATAGATACGGTACCTTGAGCATCCACAGCCTTAATCATTTCAGTCTTTCCGGATAGCAAGTGCTTAGCCAGCAAGTCCATCTGCGTCTTCAAGTGGTCCATATACTGATCTCACTCCTTATCCCTTCTATGCTGTTCTGTAGTAATACCACCAGCAATCGTAAGTCTAGCCACTACAGAATCCCTAGTGTGCCAAGCTCGACTTTTCTTGGTCATTCTATTTAGCATGTTAAAAGCATCCAGAAAAGAGAGGTCAATGAACAAACCACCTGCAGCGTTGTCGACTATTGGCTTTGTCACAGAGTTGAAAGCTCTGTACAAGGTCTCCATCAAATTCAAGTCTGTCATATTATGGTTCGTACATTGTGCAAGTTTCTTCTTAAACCTTTCCCAAGTCTCGTGCAGTGCTTCAGTCGGAATCTCTCTGAAGTTGCTAATCTCGTCCCTTAACTATACCCTTCTGGAGGGTGGAAATTATAGAATCAGGTTTTAACTCATTCAACCACATTGTTACCTCTCCAGACAGAGACAATGGAAACAACCTCAATCTGATTGCATTCTGACTCACTCCCGGATTGTCAAAGGATTTACAGATGGTGATGAAGTTCACCAAATACATGTTAGGATCATCACCAGGAAAGCCTCCAAATAACCCTTTCAGATTCAGGAGTTGGATCATGGTACTTGTTATGCTGAACTTTGCACCTGGTGCCAACGGTGGCGGGATGATAGCAACCGTTGCACCAGCTCCATCCATTCCTTCATCATCATCATCAGCCTCATAGTGCATAGGCTGTTGACCATAGCTACCTCGAGCTGGATGATTTCTATTGACCTTTCACTGCACTGGTGCAACAACTTGCTCTGCTCTCCTTGGGTTTTGAGGATTCAGCAATTCCTCATCACCCAAGTCCTCATCATCAGGGTTTGGGTGATGTGCTTGTTGACCCAAATTTTGCACATTCACCTGAACCCTAGCTAAAGCAACTAATCTTTCTGCTTCCTGTTGTTCAACCATTCTTCCAATTGGTTGAGGTTCTGGGTTGATTGGTAATTGTGGTGCGTCGGAACTTCTCATTTTTGGCATAAACAACACAGTACCTACAATAAACAAAAACAACAAATAAACGTAAATCAAGGAAACTTAACTATCAACAAATTTTTGCGCAAAAAATTTTCAGTCTACAACCATATTCCTCGGCAACGACACCATTTTTGATAACGCTCAAATTACACTCTTGAATGGGTGTAAGCGATCGTTGTCAATATAAAATCCAACTAGGTTGGGGTAAAATCCCACAGGGAATAGGGTGTGAATGTCAATTTGTTTACGAAATACTTTACTGGTAGTTTATCGTTTCCGAAAGTTGGGGGTTTAAAGTTCACAATGTATCAATCTTCACTTTCTGAATTTTTTGAGTTGTTATCAATATAAATGGGAAACCAGGTTTATGATCACCAAAGATTTTAGGTATTGAAAGATACCAGGAAATTCTAGATATCCTTGGAATGAGTAGAACAATAGAATATCCCTGACTATGATACTATCTGACTTATCTCTCGACCTCACCAGATAATTTATTATCTAATTCTCTCGAATTTAGATAATTTATCAATATCCAATCAGATGCTATCTCAAGTAGATTAATCCAGTTACGACATTAATTATTAAACAGAATTTGGTAGCTTTCGAGTCCCTGTTGATAATTCCCGTTCTCTAGTCTATTTCTCCGTTAGAAGCAAATAAAACTCAAGGCATAATCTAATGTCTGCAACCACTAGATTTCAATTAAAACCACAAAATTTCTAGATGTTCTACTACTGTTTGAACCAGTTAAACACCTAGCATCATATCAAGCCCTAATCCTTGGATCTCATAACCCCGGCTAATGAAATTAGCCGCTCATGATTTGACGAAGAAAATCACAAATTGAATTCATGATGATAATGATAAACTTACGTATAGATGGAAAACAACAAATAATTTCTTCAATTAAATCCCAAGTTAGAAACCCAAGAATAGTTGATAAGAAAGAAACTAAAAATAATTGGTAAAAGAGAACAATGTACGTGTTTCTCTCTCTAAAATTCCTGTTCTGAATAATGAAAACTTCCTTCCTTAAAAACCCTAAAAATTGATATTTATACTAAAGCCTAATTAAGGAAATAAAATAACAAAATCACAGCTGGGCTCGGATTTACATGACGCCATATTGGTGTTGGTCGTCAGGCTTCTGACGGCGTCTCAGATATGTTGTCAAAAGTCAAGCCATCTTGACCTGTTCTTCCTCACTCTGACGATGTCCTATGATGGCTTACCATACTTGTGATGGCGTGTAGCAAATGTCGTCAGACCTTCAGCTTATTTCACCATGTTCTACCTCACTCTGATGGCATATTCTGACAGCTTACCACACTTGTGACGACATATTAAGAATGTCGTCACTCTCATCCAGCAATTCTTCTCCACTGTTCTTCCTGACGCCTTTTTCTAGTAGCTTACCACATCTCTGACGGCTTGCAAGAAATGCCGTCAGACTCATATCATCTCACTTGTACCAGATTTTACTTATTTTGTTCATCTTTCCTATGTTTTCCTCCCATCCTTGCTACAGCTGTAATATCACAAGAAAACGATCAAAAATAACCAAAAGTTGCTTAAGACTTCGCAATTATTTAGAGTTAAAAGCCTCAAATGTTTTAGCATCCGCTCACACATCAATTCATCTAACCGACATGCCCCATACTATGCTAACTAGGGTCCAACCTGTAACCCTAGTTGGAAGGGTGTCAGTACCGCACCACTGATAAAGACAACTGCTATGGAGTCAGTCCTAATCTAGCAGGTGACCACTGGGATCAGTCCTATATATTTAAATGTGCTAACGGGTGATCCCTGAGTATATCGGTCCTATCTAACTGGTGACATCTCGTACCTACGCTGGCTACGTAGTTCTGGAACCTAGGGATCTCAGTCCTATCTAGCGGGTGAGTCCCCATCCCTAGGATCGCTCGGTGCTGAATCCTACTCCCATCTGAAAGACACTGAACTTATTAACTAAATTAAAGTGATTAACTGAACTAAGCTGATTCTAATGGTATTGTTTAGCGAAGCTAAACTGAGTTTACTGAGTTTCGTTGACTGACGAAATATACTGAGTTCTGAGGACTGACTGAGAGTACTGAAGTTACTGAGATTACTAGAAATACTGCAGTTACTGAGAATACTGAGATTACTGAGTAGGATTGATCTGATGGATACTGAATTTACTGAGATTTCCTGAGTCATGAGACTGACTAAGTTCTACTGATCATGGCTTGACTGAGATTATCGTGAAAACCTGACATGGCTCTAGGTACACAACTAAATTGTTGGGTACAAGTACCCTCAGGACTCGATGGAAAGAAACTGACATAGCATGGCTTACTTGAACACATGACCAACAACACAATTCATAATTCATTTATTAAAGCACTTCATCAAATATGTGATATGCAAAAACTTGTACATCAATGGGGATTTAATAATATCATGCTAGTTGGGTACTTTTCCTTCATATATGCACTTAATCAAACACATGGTAGGCATAATATATGTAGACAACATTATAAAACAATTAAACATCATGATTCAACATCTAATTTTATCATCCTAGGGTTTAATCATAGGTTCACATGAATATACATCTATACAAATCAATTCCATTTAACATTAATCACCCAACAGAGATTTAAATTCAATTGATCATTCCTAACATAAACAAAATAAACCCAACATGAAGTTCATAAAGAAAATCTAAAATCTTGACTTTAGAAAAGAGATTCTTGGGCTTCATGAACGAAAAGAGTCCATCAATAAACACTATGCATACCTTGGTTCGTAAATACAAGAAGATTTACAGAGGAAATTCTTGAACTTGAATCTTCCATGAAAAACCCTAATGTTTTCTTGAGAGGATTTTGAGAGAATAGAGTATATTTTGGTGTAATAGAGCTCAAATCCGTGTTTTTGAGCTTATATAGGGTAGAAAAATTGACCCTTTTAAGCCTAGGACACGTATTTAATTTCTAAGAAAATTTCCAAATTTTCAACCTTGGCGCGACGCGCCATTATCGCGCCAAGTCACTGGAAAGTGACAAATGGGAAATTGCACGATGGCGCGACGTGGAGCTATCGCGTTGCCACTTTGTCTGCGACCTGAAAGTTTGGCGTGACGCACCATTATCGCGGAGCAACACTGGAAATTGACAATTGCCATTTGAGCTATCTCCGCGATGCGCTGAAGGCTCAGGTGATACACTGTCTCACTAAAAAGGCTCAGCCTCTTCACCCGGGTGTAGGATTTGGGTGAATTTGGTATCGATAAGGTTATCTTTAAGTTCCCTGGTAAATCGATTAATCTCCACTTGCTTCTCTATAATCTCCACACTAAGAGACTATCGAACCACCTCTTGCACCATCATACTACCAGCCTTAGAGTCCAAGAGACAAACCACAAGATTAGCTAAGAGGTGAATATCCTTTACTAATTCTCATTTTTCCTCCCCTACATGAGCTAAACTTTTCACGGATAACCTGCTAAGAGCATCAACAACCACATTAGCCATACCTGGTGGTAGTAAAGACTCATATCATAATTCTTGAGAAGATCAAGCCTTCTTCTCTACCTGAGATTAATCTCTTTCTGAGTAAACACGTACTGAAGACTTTTGTGATCAGAAAAGATATCCACATGACCACTATACAAATAATGTCGCTATGTTTTTAAAGCAAACATAACCGCCAACATCTCCAAATCATGAGTAGGATAATTCCTCTCATGTACCTTCAATTGCCTGGAAGCATAGGCAATCACCTTTCCATTCTGCATCATAACACAACCAAGACCTACCCGAGATACATCACAATAAACCATGAACCCATCATTGCCTTTCGGCAAAGTCAGGATTAGAGCTGAAGTCAACTTATCCTTCTCAAAACTCCCTTTACAAGTATCTGACCAAGAAAACTTAACCTTCTTCTGAGTCAACTTAGTCAAAGGAGCAGCTATTGAAGAAAAGCTTTACACAAATCATCTATAATACTCGGCTAAACCCAATAAGCTCTGAATATTAGATGGAGTCATGGGCCTAAGCCACCTTATTACTATAACAACCTTCTACAAATCTACCATGATTCCTTCACTAGAAATTATATGACCCAAGAAAGTCACAACGTTAAACTAAAACTCACACTTAGAGAACTTGGCATACAACTGTTGTTTTCTTAAGGTCTGCAACACCATACAGAGGTGATTAGCATGATCCAACTTGCTCTTTGAATAAACCAGAATGTCATCAATGAACACAATGATGAAGAGATCCAAATAATGCCTGAACACCCTATTTATCAAGTCCATAAATGCTTTCAAAGCATTGGTCAACCCAAATGACATCACCAAGAACTTAAAATGCCCATACCGTGTACAAAAATCCATCTTTGGGATATCCACCTTCCTAATCTTAAGCTGATGGTACCCCGATCGAAGATCTATCTTGGAAGAGAACTCGGTACCCTGTAAATGATCAAAGAGATTATCTATCCTCGAGATAGGATACTTGTTCTTGACCGTTTCCTTATTCAACTACCTGTAGTCAATGAACATTCGAAGGGAACCATCCTTCTTGCGCACAAACAACACTGGTGTACCCCAGGTAGAAACACTAGGATGAATAAACCCCTTGTCCAGAAGATCCGTAAGTTTCTCCTTGAGTTCCCTCAACTCAGCCGGAGCCATTCTATAAGGAGGAATAGATATTGGATGAGTGTTCGAAAGAAAATCAATACCAAACTCTATTTCCCTATCTGGAGGAACACCAGGAAGATCATATAGAAAGACCTTCTGAAACTAGTTAACCATAGGGACCGAAGACAAACAAGGACCTTCCGAGTTAAAATCTTTAACCCGAACCAAGTGATAAACATAAACCTTAGAGACTAACATCCTATCTCTAAGATAATAAACAAACTCCCCTCAGGAGCTAAGTAACTGCCTTTCCATTCTATAATCGATTTACCAGGGAACTAAAAATACCACGTGTAAAAAAGTGGATTCATCTTTCAAAGAAATCTTCTAACATTCTTGGGAAAAATTTCAAGCTAGGAAAAGTACGGGGTATTACAATACCAAAATATAATATGATAATAAATCCTAAAATATAATATAATGGAATAGTGAGAAATCATGTCCAATGATGCCAGCCTTCCAGCTTATTCCAATGCCAAGGCTGACACCAATACCAATCCCACCCATACCAACCCACAGAAGTACCACAAAGACTCTATCCAGAAGAGTAAATAAATCCGGTTAGGATATGCCCCCAACCATGGCCAAAACCAATATCCAAAATAAAGTCAAAACGTCTAACAATATCCATAACATGAAATGATGACTTCCGAAAGGGTGAAAGCTCACTACTTTAGTCCAAATGCTGTCCCCCAGTCAATCACTATGTAGGAGAATTCGAACGGCTGGTTCCTACATAGCATGGGTATACAGCCGCCAGTAGACAGGTTAGCGAGTGACTGCTAGCATGAATCTCAGGATAAGGATAAAATAATTCCATTTATAAAACCAAGTAAACCATCCAATGCACACAACCATACATATATATATATATGCCTTTAAAACCTTTACTTGCATTGTGTTGCTTGGTCGTCCTAAACCACCCACGGTCTATATGGGTTCAGCTCCTCTGCTAAAAGGGCCTAAGTACATGTAACCGTACGACCAGGCAAGTATCCCATAGGATGACTAGTACATCCCCCCAATAGTGTGACATCATGCACACGGTCCACTAAGACCAATCCTCAATCGGTAAATATGAGTTTCCAGTTTTGGTCCCCCGGGGACCGCTACCTTCCATGGATTTACCACACACCCCACCATTAATGCCCAATTAAAACTATTTCCAAATAACTAACCAGTCTAATTACCATTTTATTAACCAAGGCCAATATTAGTGGTATCGTCATACCACCCCTTACTCGCAAGCAATATCCATAGCCAAACCATTTAGGTTAAAGGGACTTTCAAGTGCCCTTCCATATAACATATTAAACCACTTGGGAGACTTTTATATTCCCCACAAGCATAACCATTTAGCCATTAGGATTTTCAAACCATTTAAAGCTTATTACATAAGCCAAAAACAAGAAAGAGTTTCATTAAAAGAAGTCAATGCTATGAATATACTTTTATAAGCATTTCATCAAACAAATTTAGGGCATAATATAACCAAACCAATTCCAAAGACCATTAAACCATTACCATGAAATATAATTGTCCAAAACCACCATTAATGCATATAAAAGTATAATTAAAACCATGTGAAACCATAACCAAGCATTTAATATCAAACCCCCCAAATAATATCTGAAAATCATAATCATGAAATAGTAAAACCATAAAATAAATCATATAAACCATGCCATTAGTTGAAGTTACAATGAGGGAAGAAAATCATGCCTTAAACTAAAGAATTGATGGAAATAAAACACCAAAGCAAGCCCTAAATTAGTCCTCAAGATGAAACCCTAGCTTTCTTGCTCCAAAGCTTTTGAGAGGATTTTAGATTGTTTAGGAGTAGTTTCTAAGTGTTAAAGAGAGAAATAATAATGTAAATAGCCTTTCAAATAGGTTAGAAGTTGTGGGATCCTATTAGGGTAAGTAGGGAAATGTCCAGATACGACTGACCCATACAAGTCGCACCCTCCTATACGATTAGTTTTCACCACTTGTATCCAAGCCTCACCCTTAGATTAGAAACTTTCCAGTATACGACTCATTCAACCAAGTCATAACCATATCATACGATATGTACCTGATGATAGGTGAATTTACACGCCTATAGCACTATATTTTGCCCATATTTTAGCCTAGTTTTGAGAACAAAGTATATATTTCATGCACTTTTAGTCCTTTTTCCTGCAAATGAGCTAACGAACATGATTGGTAAAGTTTCAGGTATAAATGATGCAGAATTCAGCATTTTATGGCTTACTTGACGCAAAAGAAAGCTCACGAAGGAAGGGAAGGGAGTTTACACGCCTAAGGACCAAAACTGCTGCATGGAAAATCTGTCCCGGGCTAAAACAGCATTTCTGAAGACTTTGGGGATTTGCAGTAACTTAGTTGGATTTGGACAATGATACATTAACCTAGTACAATTGGGTTATGTATTTCATTAGTTTATTTGGATTATGATAATGTTACATTAACCTAGTATAATTGGGTTAAGTATTACATTAGCCTAGTAGAATTTGGTTAGATATTTTATTTATCTAGTAGGATTAGGATATGGGTATTATAAATACCCTATCATGCTAGAGATTTGCAAGGAATTTTGAGAGGGGGAGACCATAATACTTTCTTCCATCCCTCTCATCTTCCACTACAAACAATTCTACCACTCTTCTAATCTTTCCATTAATTCTATTTTTCTTCTTCTACTCTTCTATTCTTAAATTCCACAACAAGAGAATCATTACTTTGCCTAGGAATTCACGCCTCACGCCTACCACCTAAGCTACACGAAATTACTCAATCTTGTGGTATAACAACAATGTCAATCGTGATCTCCTTCGCATTCATGGGTAACTAAACTTCTCTGTTGGGGTTATGGAAGCCGTATGAGATACTATCTATTGCTGTGAGTTTGTGAGTTTGCGACACGTATACTGCTTATATCATTATTCTCTTCATCTTAGTCTACATTCTTTGTGGTTGCAAGCGCAAGAATACGCCAGTATAACATTTAACTTGTTCGAAAGAAAGGTTATTTGTCTGGAAAAGAGATAATGTCAAGGTAGTAGGGTCACCCCCTAAAATTCCCTACTAAAAAGCTAGTGCCGTAACTGGACTAACCTCTTGGAGAATTCGTACCGTTAGACACGCTTTAAGCTCGAAAGAGTTAAAGTGAAATAATCCTCGAATAGGTCGAAAGACGCCTGGATTTACCATCGAATACAATTCTCTATAAGCAGTTGCATGTCAGAATTCTACACACTCATAACCAATAGAGACGTATACCTCAGAAGGTGGACATAACCCCAACGCCTCAATTCTCATTGTTTACAACTTACGTAACAATATTTCTCTTTTACTTTGCTATTTTTAGCTTTTATTTAATTGTTTTGGTGACACATTACAATACCCCCTTTTTACGAGACTTGCACTAAAAGTTTAGTAATTTTGCTTACTTGTTGGCCAAGCTATTCCCTGTGGGATCGACACCCAACCCAGGTTGGGTTCTATATTTGCTAACGACCGTTTTACACTCCTACGAGAGCTGTAGATTGAGCGTTATCAAAAATTGGTGCCGCTGCCGGGGAATACAAGTGTCAATTAAGTTCGTAATAATTACTAGACCATTTGGTCAAAAATTCTCATACTTTTACGTTTAGTTTTTGTTTTCTCTACTGCAGGTTTTTATTTTAGTGCATGCCCCATACTCGAAGTTCTGGTCAACCGTTATTACCAATCAATCCTGAACCACAACGCATTAGTAGAATGGAAGCACAAGCTGAAATCGCAAGGATGGCTGCTCAACAGGAACAAGCAAGATTGGCTGCCCTTGCCGCAGCCCAGGTTCAACAGCAGAACATTGATAACCCTGCACGAGCAACAAATACTGACGATGAGGATTTAGGTGATGACGAATTACCAAACCCAAGGCATGATGCTGAAATCACAACACCTGCCAACAGAAGAGGTCGACAAGCTCGGTATAGACATGATCGCCAACCTATGCAGCCAGCTTTCGACGATGATGATGATGATCTTGATGGTGCCGGAGCCACTGGAGCTATAATTCCACCACCATTAGCGCCCGGAGCCAAGTTCAACATCACAAGCACCATGATTTAGTTATTGCAACTCAAGGGATTGTTTGGTGGACTAGAAAGCGATGATCCGAATATGCATCTCATCAACTTTATTTCAACATGTAAGTCTTTGGACAATCCTGGTGTTGGTCAGAATGCAATTCGATTACGTCTATTTCCATTGTCTCTGTCTGGGGAGGCAACACTATGGTTGAATGGGCTGACTCCTGATTCAATTACAAATTGGAGGCAATTGAGAGACGCTTTCCTAGAAAGATTCTTTCCGCCTTCCAAAAGGGCACAATTGAGAGATGAAATCAGCAACTTTCGTCAGCTTCCCACTGAAGCTCTTCATGAAACATGGGAGAGGTTCAAGACAAAGCTAGCGAGATACCCAAACCATCACATGACTAATGTTCACCTCATGGAGATATTGTATAGAGCCTTGAATTCAATAACTAAGCCAGTGGTGGATAACGCAGCTGGAGGATCTTTTATGGACCTCACCTTTGGTCAAGCAAGCAATATTCTAGATCGCATGACGAAACAAAGTAGAGCTTGGCATACCAGGGATTCCGAGGTAGCAAGCCCCACTTTATCTATAGGCATGACTGCAGACCAAAGAAGAAGACAAGAAGAACGTGATCAAGATTTAGCGCACATGAAAACGCAAGTGGATCTTCTGACAAAGCATTTATTATCAGGGAAGACCGAAAAAGTGAAAGCTGTGGCGCTAAAAGAAAGAGACGAATCTGATTCGAAAGAGGAGGCCAACTACTTGAACAATCAGGGGGGTTTCCATGGGAATACCCAAGGAAACCAAGGTCGGAACTATTATGATAAATCTGGAAGCAAAGACCAAGGTAGTTGGAAGAAAAACAATGAAAAGAGTGGTTTGTATGTTCCCCCTGGTAGACGTGATACCACCACATCTAATTCTGGAAGTATGGAAGACATGATGGCTAAACTACTGAAAGAAGTGGAAGCAACGAGCGCAGGAGTAATGGAGGTAATAAATGATTTATCCTCTATGAAGCAATTAGTTGATTCTCATTCCACTTCAATCAAGCAAATAGAGCAGCAATTGAGCCAACTTTCAGCAGCACTCAATCAAAGAAAGGCTGGCACTTTACCTAGAGATACTGTGCAAAACCCAAGGAATAATGGGTCATGCATGGCCATCACTACCCGAAGTGGTAAGGTGCTGGAAACTTCAGAAAAAGGCAAGCAAGTGGTTGACGAAGAAGCGGAAATTGATGATAAGGCGAAAGGGGAAGATGCCACAGCAGCCGATCCTAACGTCCTTAACATCACTCCTCACAACGTGCAGCCTGGAAAAGCTGAAAAATGAAAGCAAGAGGAGAAGAAAGCCATGGAGAGAACAATTCCATACCCACCACCACCTTTTCCTCAAAGATTGAAGAAGGTGGCGGATGATATAAAGTTCAGCAAATTTATGACCATGTTGAAGCAGCTGACCATTAATGTTCCGTTGGTAGAGGCGCTAGAAAAGATGCCTGGGTACGCTAAATTCATGAAGGACCTGTTGACAAAAAAGCGGGCAGTAAGCTATGAGCCGACAGATAATATTCATCATTGCAGTGCAATTGCCACAAGGTCCTTAGTACAGAAGAAGGCAGACCCTGGTGCTTTCACTATTCCTTGCACGGTTGGATCTATGAATTTTGCTAAGGAATTATGCGATCTGGGTGCTAGCATCAATTTGATGCCACTATCCGTCTACAAGAAGTTGGGGTTAGGCGATCCGACACCAACCAATATGAGGCTCGTGATGGCTGATAGGTCGGTAAAACGACCTGTGGGTATCTTGAATGATGTGTTGGTGAAGGTGTCTACCTTCATTTTTCCTGCAGACTTTGTGATTTTGGATTGCGAGGTGGATTCTGAAGTTCCCATAATCTTGGGACGTCCTTTCCTTGCAACAGGAAGTGTGCTTATTGACATGAGAGATAATGAGCTTTTATTTCGAATGAATGACGAAGTGATTCATTTTGATTTGTGCAAAGCGATGAAGCAGCCAAAAGATATGGATGTGTTCTCTGTAGATGATGTTCATTATGAAGATAAGAAAGCTTTATCTGTAGAGAAACAGCTTACTGTTGAGCCATTGTCTGCTGCGCTGCTGAAGGTTGAGCATGAGGACGATGAAGATTATGAAGAACTTATGGGTGCTCTAACAGAAATAAAGTCCTATTCCCATACTCCTAAGCAACCGGACCGTGATCTTAAGAATCAACCTTCACCTACAGCGAAGACTTCCCTTGAAGAGCCACCAATGCTAGAATCGAAAGATCTCCCCGATTATCTAAGGTATGTGTTCTTGGAAAGTATAAATATACTTCTGGTGAGTGCGGATGATTTAAGTAAACAGCACGTAGAGGCTCTCATCTATGCTCTGAAGAGATACATGAGAGTTATGGGTTGGACTATTAATGATATAATTGGTACCCCTCCTGGGATAGGCATACACAAGGGTCATCTCAAAGAAGATTGCATGCCTACAAGTAAGCCTCATTATCGTCTGAATCCATTCAGAAAATGATCCACCATCTATCTCGACGAAGTCTAAGTACTCGAGGTAACTATGTCGTGCCGCGACAATAAATCAAGCGCTAGATGGGAGGCAACCCATCGTTTATCGTTTATCATTTTTCATTTTTTCTTTCGTTCTAATACGTGTTTTGTTTTTGATAAATAAAAATCCAAAAATAATAGTCGTTCCACGACCAAAACTAAGGCGCTTGGTGGGAGTCAACCCATCGTACTAATCGTTTTCATTTGGTTTTAAGCAAAAATAGGTGCAAGAGGTATTCAACGAGGAGATTGATTTCAATTGACGATTTGGACGCATTGTATGGTAAAGTTGGTAAGTTAGGAATAGTGATGCATAAGGCTATGGATTGAGCATTGCTCATGCCAAACTAGGCATCGAGGAAGGCTAGGCCTAGGTAAAACTAGGCCACGAATGATGCACAACCTATCCTATAGCCCAAGGTCTCGGAATCTAGTGTGCTATACACTATGCGCCGCCCAGTCCTAAGTGTGCTTTTGACTATGCGCCACCTATGCTATGGCATTAGGTCTCAGTATCTCATATGCCATAGACTATGCGGCGCATATATCCCTAAATGCCATAGACTATGCGTCGCATATACCATGACTATGCCAAGCATTATGCGCCGCATATGTAGCACTTTTTGTCTCTAAAACCGATTTTAAATGGGTCAAAACCCGACCCATTCTTTTCCTATATAAAGGAGACTTAGTCTTGAGGCACAAAAACATTGAAAACCTAACATAGGTGCCGCACATAACATCCAAATCTTCTAAAAACTTTTGCTCTTTCACTTCACAAGAACATCTCCAAAGTCTTCAATCACGTAAGTACTCGTGTGTTCTTCATCTATTTTTCGTAAGTACTACGTTACTATGTCTATTATGAATTGCTAAATCTTGAAGAAGTATTGGAGATGTGAATGTGTTTGAATTGTTGATACACAACCAAGTGAGTGAACATATACGTTAGGATGATCTTAACTTGTTTCCGACTTCAATTCGATTTTGATGCATTGTCATACTACTTGTGGAATTGCTATAGTCATGAACATTGCATACTCTTGTCACTTGAATACTTACATGTTGGGATGTCTCGCTCATCGGAATAAGACTTATAGTTGCCTACCGACATAGGAGATTGTGATTATTGATAGAAACTATACCATGATGTAATCCCTATGTAGAAGTCTTGATATACCTAACATGAAAGTATTGCAAAGATTGCAAGAAGTGTTACATATCTGAATTTCTTGTTGGAATATAGCCCCTAAAACGTATGTCGATGAAGTCTGAGTAATCGACCATTTTCACTTCACTAGTCTGTACCAACAAACTAAGTGTGGGGTGGTGCCACTACTGCTTGTTTATAGATTGTATCCATCGAGATGATGCTAACATGAACATTGTTTTAAGTCTCAGGTACAATGGCACCCAAAGCAAGACAAGGCAAAGGTAAGGCTACCACTTTACAAAAAGACAAGAAAAGAGGCCGAAAAGAGCAAGGAGAACCCTCTTCGCTGCAAATACCTTGACTCACTCTTGGAATTAAGTGGGATACTTATGAGGAACTTCTGAGGATGACGAATCTGCTGATGATTCCGATGCAAGGGGTATGACCCCAGACATAGAGGATGAGTCCGACTAACCAGGTTCTTCTTATTTATTTTCCACTGAGGACAGTGTGTCCCGTCTAAGTGTGGGGTGCTGGTATTTGCATGCTATACTTCCCTACTCGCATCTATGTTTGTTTGCTTTGTTTTTGTTTCGTTTTTTTCATTGTTAGTAGTAAAATTATTTTTTTTAACTTCACATGAAATTATTTTGATAGGCAGCGTGAGATTATGACAAGAGTTTGTGCTAAAATCATGACTATTGAGACATTTAGGCTCTAATTGTGACTCACTATGTGATATTAGGTGGTTCAATTCCTTCACCTAGTAGGTCAAGAGTCTATACTACTCCCAATAAAGTCGACCATGTGCCTTGTGTGTGTGAGATAATAGTATATTCTGTGCTTGTGGCTGATGCTAGAACTTGCCTGGTATGTATGTAAAGCGAAAATAAAGAGTGTAAGTTTAGGAGATGATTTAGGCATTTCTTTGGCAACCTATGATTATTTACCTTCTTTTTACCTACCCATGGACATCATCCTAGTTAAACCCTTTTGAGCCTTTAGCCTATTTTCTTTGACAAACCTCGTATGTAAGCCTAATCCATTTTTTTCAAGACCATAATTTGATCCAAATTCCTAAGTGCTTTAAAGTGAAAAAGTCATGTGACAAAATAAGAGGAAATTGGGTGAGTATGATGCTTTAGAATGCATTGGTGCTTGAATGAGTTATGAAAAAGAAAGTGCTATCATAAGAGGTATGTTATCAAAAGAAAAAGGAAAGGAAAACTGAAAAGTTAGTTATGTTTAAAATTGAAAAACAAAAGAGGAGAAAAAGAGTGGTAGAATAAAAGAAAGTAGAAAGATTGTTTGAAAGAAAAGTGTTAATAATACAATGTGATGTATTAAAGAGCTTAGGAACATAGTCACTATTTCTGGCCAAAATAGTCCTACCCGTCCCTTAGCCTACATTACAACCATCAAAAGACCTATTTGACTTTAAGCTTAGCATTCTGACATTTAGTGGAGCATTACACTAAGGGCAAGCCTATGGTCATCAGTTGTTGCATATGAATTCTTTGTGAGAGTGAGAGCAAGGATATTTTGATACCCATGTTTGAAAAATATGCTATACTTGTGAGTGACTATGGGTAATATATTGTGAGACACACATGGTTGATGAGTTTTGGGTAGTCGTGTATGATTCTTTGTGCCTTAACCTTTGAATATGAGTTTACCACCATCATGAGTCTATGCTAGAGGTTAAACTGTTTCTACTAATGATCGAAAAACTACTCTTTGTCGATAATTGTTGTGCTTGTCTTGACGAATATTTTGTGTTGCTGCTGTGAAACCCTAAGTTGATGTTTAGAGGGACATGATATTTTGTTCGAGGACGAACAAAGCTTCAAGTGTGGGGTGTTGATGATAGGCGAATTTACACGCCTATAGCACTATATTTTGCCCATATTTTAGCCTAGTTTTGAGAACAAAGTATATATTTCATGCACTTTTAGTCCTTTTTCCTGCAAATGAGCTAACGAACATGATTAGTAAGGTTTCAGGTATAAATGATGCAGAATTCAGCATTTTATGGCTTACTTGACGCAAAAGAAAGCTCACGAAAGAAGGGAAGGGAGTTTACACGCCTAAGGACCAAAACTGCTGCATGGAAAATCTGTCCCGGGCTAAAACAGCATTTCTGAAGACTTTGGGGATTTGCAGTAACTTAGTTGGATTTGGACAATGATACATTAACCTAGTACAATTGGGTTATGTATTTCATTAGTTTATTTGGATTATGATAATGTTACATTAACCTAGTATAATTGGGTTAAGTATTACATTAGCCTAGTAGAATTTGGTTAGATATTTTATTTATCTAGTAGGATTAGGATATGGGTATTATAAATACCCTATCATGCTAGAGATTTGCAAGGAATTTTGAGAGGGGGAGACCACAATACTTTCTTCCATCCCTCTCATCTTCCACTACAAACAATTCTACAACTCTTCTAATCTTTCCATTAATTTTATTTTTCTTCTTCTACTCTTCTATTCTTAAATTCCACAACAAGAGAATCATTACTTTGCCTAGGAATTCACGCCTCACGCCTACCACCTAAGCTACACGAAATTACTCAATCTTGTGGTATAACAACAATGTCAATCGTGATCTCCTTCGCATTCATGGGTAACTAAACTTCTCTGTTGGGGTTATGGAAGCCGTATGAGATACTATCTATTGCTGTGAGTTTGTGAGTTCGCGACACGTATACTGCTTATATCATTATTCTCTTCATCTTAGTCTACATTCTTTGTGGTTGCAAGCACAAGAATACGCCAGTATAACATTTAACTTGTTCGAAAGAAAGGTTATTTGTCTGGAAAAGAGATAATGTCAAGGTAGTAGGGTCACCCCCTAAAATTCCCTACTAAAAAGCTAGTGCCGTAACTGGACTAACCTCTTGGAGAATTCGTACCGTTAGACACGCTTTAAGCTCGAAAGAGTTAAAGTGAAATAATCCTCGAATAGGTCGAAAGACGCCTGGATTTACCATCGAATACAATTCTCTATAAGCAGTTGCATGTCAGAATTCTACACACTCATAGCCAATAGAGACGTATACCTCAGAAGGTGGACATAACCCCAACGCCTCAATTCTCATTGTTTACAACTTACGTAACAATATTTCTCTTTTACTTTGCTATTTTCAGCTTTTATTTAATTGTTTTGGTGACACATTACAATACCCCCTTTTTACGAGACTTGCACCAAAAGTTTAGTAATTTTGCTTACTTGTTGGCCAAGCTATTCCCTGTGGGATCGACACCCAACCCAGGTTGGGTTCTATATTTGCTAATGACCGCTTTACACTCCTACGAGAGCTGTAGATTGAGCGTTATCAGTACCCATAACCCGTATCCCTGATAGAATGAAATACCAGGAGGATCAATCACTGCCCACCATACGAGTCCCTGATATGACTTGTACCAAGACCTAGGACTCATACCCCTAAGTCGTACCCATTCCAGGGATAAAAACCATCCTACCAATTAACTCTGGTCAATATACGACAGGACCATACCTCTCGTACCCCAACACATGGCTCGTACCCATGAATCATATTGGATTTGGAGAATAAAAATTCTAGGAAATTTTCTAAGGGTCAAAACCCAGGATGTTTCGTAAGGTCATAGATAAAAATAAGTACCCTCTCCCTAGGATTAATGACCTTTTTGACCAGTTTCAGGGTGCTAGATGCTTTTCTAAAATTAATCTTCATTCGGGCTATCATCAGTTGAAAGATCAGGAGGTTGATATTCACAAGACTATTTTCCAAACCTGGTATGGCCACTATGAGTTTTTGATGATATCATTTGTATTGACTAATGCTCCAGCTACTTTCATGGATCTTATAAATTAGGTTTTTAGGCAGTTTCTGGATCTGTTTGTGATAGTCTTCATTGATGATATATTGGTGTATTCTAAGAGTGAGGTGGATCATGTCAATCACCTCCGAATAGTGTTACAGGCCCTTAAGAATCAAAAATTATATGCAAAATTTTCTAAGTGTGAGTTTGGTTGAATACTGTGACTTTTTTAGGTATATTATTTCTAGTGAGGGGATAATGATGGATCCACAGAAACGTGAGGCATTTAAGAAATGACCTAGACCCACGACTCCAATTGACATTGGGAGATTCTTGGGCTTAGCTAGTTATT